>CP094634.1:23286265-23654611 GCA_023657505.1 Camelina hispida | reverse complement strand
AAAAAAAGAACAAAACAGAGCTTTAAAACGTTGTCACTTCATTACTCCACGAACAAATGTCCCAATACGTCGTCGTTTCCTCAGTGAAACTAATGAGTAATGAAGAGACTGAAACTGAACTCAGGAGTTTCTTCTCTCTGAATCTCATTTTGCTTAACCCTAAACCCTTTTGGATTAGGTTTCTTCTCCAATCTTATCTGCCGTGATAAAATCTGATTGCCTTTTTCATGAAGTTTTGATTTTTGAAGTCTGATGATTCTCTCACGCTCTGTCTCCGTGCTTCATTTGTACGGAGTCTCTTCTTCATCCCCGTCGAAGCTCTTATCCCAAGTTCAAGGTCTGGTTTGCTCTCGCTTATGGTTCATCTGTTTCTTTCCTCTTAAGCTCTCTAAATCGATTTGATGGGAAATGGGTTCGTGGGTTTACGTCTACCACCGAAGCAGAAGTAGAGAAAAGAAGGGTAATGATACGTTCTTCGCCGACCAAAACTCTATCCATTCAAGTAAGCACCAAGAATGTTCCTTTACAAAACCATTGCAATACCAAAACTGATGCATTTGATGAGAATCCCACTTCACAAAACAATTCAGACGCATCAATGTTCTGAGAAGGTCTTAACTTAACAACCCTAGAATTAGACAAAAGTAAAACTTATCTCTCACGTTGTCGATGTGGGAAAAAGAAACGAATCAAACCTTTTCTAAACGAACCTAAAACGTATTGTCAGAAAAAAAAAAAAAACAGAGCTTAAAATGGTGTCGTTTCATTACTCCACGAACTAAGGGCATGATTAGTGGGAGTTACTCGGGATGATACTTTTATTAAACAAATAATAAAAAGAGGAGAGAAAATTATTTAAAAAAAAGAATGTTCCTTGCTTGACCTTTAAGAATCGTTCATTTGTTTGAATCCCACTTCAACAAATCTTTCGTTTATTGGTGTGCATCTTAAAAATAAATAAAAAAAGAAAAAGTATATTAATTTTTTTTTTTTTTTTTTGTTAGAGAAACTTGATTGGTCCTCCTAAAGATTGTCTAAGTTCACAATACGTTGTCATTTTGTACTCAGCGAACTAATGAGTAATGAAGAGACTGAAACATGTCAAAAAAAAAAAAAGAAGAGACTGAAACAGATGTTTCTTCTCTCTGAATCTCATTTTGCTTAAACCCTAAAACCCTTTTGGATTAGGTTTCTTCTCCAATCTTTTCCGCCGTGAAAAAATCTGATTGCTATTTTTTTTATGACGTTTTGATTTTTGAAGTCCGATGATTGTATCACGCTCTGTCTCCGTGCTTCAGTTGTACGGAGTCTCTTATCCCAAAAGTTCAAGGTCTCGTTTGCCCTCGCTTATTTGTTGGTAACTTGTCGTGGACTGTTACTTATGAGTCATTAGGTGGAGCGTTTAGAGATTGCGGAGATGTGGTTGGGGCTAGAGTTGTGTATGATGGAGATACAGGAAGATCACGGAGTTATGGCTTTGTTCTGAGAGGTCTTAAACCAATCCTAGAATTAGACAAAAGTAAAACAATCGACAACACAAAAAAGTTAACCTGTCAGACAACCGTGTTAACCTAGTGGTGAAATGTCAACAGCACAGAGAATCCCGGAGAGGAAGACCTAACCGGGTGGCGTATCGCCTACAGCACTGAGAATCCCGAAGGAGACACAGCCGTCAATCACACTCAAGTGAGTCACACAGCTATATGTCATCACCCAGGTGACCATCAATGATCTCTAGCGACATATAAATAACAAAACATATTCCTAACGTTGTCGATGTGGGACAAAGAAACGAATCAAACCTTTTTTATAAACAGAGCCTAAAAACGTATTGTCAAAAACAAACAAGAAAAACAGAGCTTAAAACGTTGTCGTTTCATTACTCCATGAACTAATTGCACAACACGTCGTCGTTTTCTTACTTAGTGGAGTAAATGAAGAGAGTGAAACAGAGGTTTCTTCTCTCTGAATCTCATTTTGCTTAAACCCTAAAACCCTTTTGGATTAGGTTTCTTCTCCAATCTTATCCGCCGTGATAAAATCGAATTGCTTTTTCTTTTCATGAAGTTTTGAATTTTGAAGTCCGATGATTCTCTCACGTTCTGTGTCCGTGCTTCACTTATACGGAGTCTCTTCTTCAGCACCGTCGAAGCTCTTATCCCAAAAGTTCAAAGTCTCGTTTGCCCTCGCTTATGGTTCATCTGTATCTTCCCGTTTAAACTCTCCGAATCGATCTGATGGGAAATGGGTTCGTGGGTTTGCTTCTACCGAAGCAGAAGTAGAGAAAAAGGGTAATGATACGTTCTTCGCTGACCAAACCGTTTCTTGGAAGTCCCTTGGGTTATCAGATAAAGTCTCTGTAGCTCTTCAAGATTCTGGGTTCGGTAGACCATCTCTTACTCAGGTAAAGTTTTCAAATTTAGTTGAAATCTAAAAAGGGAACTTGGAGAATCACTTGCTGATTTTGAATGATAAGTTAAATTTTGCTGTGTTGTCTAAAGTTTTAGGATTGTTGTTCTGTTAGGCTGTTTGCATACCGTCGATATTGTCAGGGAAAGACGTTATTGTTGCAGCAGAAACTGGTAGTGGTAAAACACATGGATATCTTGCTCCAATAATTGATCGGTTAACGAACACCACCGCTCTTGATTCCGAGAATTCGAATGGAGAGGAAAGGCCGTTTCCGCTTAAGAACCTCTCTCTTATTCTGTGTCCAAATGTGATGCTGTGTGAACAAGTTGTTCGGATGGTTAATGGTCTTATTGGTGAAGATGGTAATCCACTTCTCAGAGTTGAAGCTGTTTGCGGGTCTCAGGTAACAATTTTCTTGTATTGATGTGAGCTCTTTTGTTCCTTTGTAACTGTTTATGTATAGCTGAATATGGAAGTTGTATTTGCTGCAGGGTTGGCCAGATAGACTGCCTGATATAATTGTTTCAACACCTGCTGCTCTTCTGAATAATATTGAGCCGAAAAGAAATAGGCGTCTGGAGTTTCTTCGATCTGTCAAATATGTGGTATGGCTTTTTTTGGTTTGAGTTGTATTGTATTGTCTTCTGTGTAATTTTGGAATTGCAGATCTCCTTTTGAATGTTTGAATCACTTGCAGGTCTTTGATGAAGCTGATATGCTTCTATGTGGAAGCTTCCAGAATCAGATTATCCGTCTGATAAATATGCTGCGTTTTGATGAGAAACAAGTCTCTCGTTTGGCTACATCCAATACTGGCAAACCATTGGAGATTGATGCCGTGGTACCCCAAATTGATCTAGTAAATGAGGATGATGCTGAATTCGATGACGGGTCTATTTCTGAGGAAGAGGATGAAGAAGAAGAGGAAGAGGAAGACGAAGTGGAGTATCTTGATGATACAGCACAAATGCTTTGTGTTGAAGGTGAAGCTGGATCAGATGTCAAAAGGGTTGGAGAAGAGTGAGAAAGATCTATAGCCGTAGCAAGCAGTATATCTTCATTGCAGCCACACTGCCAGTTAATGGGAAGAAGACTGCTGGAGGTATTTTGAAACATATGTTTCAAGATGCTGTTTGGGTTAGCGGAAACTTTCTTCACCGAAACAGTCCAAGGTGAAAAGTTCTCTCACTTTTATCTTCGTTGTAGTACTGTGCATCTCTCACCCCTTTTAATAGTTTACTACGTCACATAATATGTTCATAAGAAATTTGCAATCTGCTTCTCTTGATTAATTAATTACTTAGTAGTAGTTTGTCCGATTAATCAAACTAAGATTTAGTTATTTTCTTCCTATGTTGCAGACTAAAGCAAAAATGGGTTGAAGTCACAATAGACTCACAGGTTGATGCTCTTATAGAGGCTGTAAGAAACAACGACAACACTGAGAGGACGATGGTGTTTGCAAACACGGTAGAAGCGGTTGAAGCAGTGGCTGATATATTGGAGAAAGCTAGTATCCGGTGTTATCGTTATCACAAAAACCATAAGCTTGACGAACGTGCTAATATATTAGCTGACTTCAGAGAAACCGGCGGTGTCTTTGTTTGCACTGATGCCGCTGCCCGTGGAGTTGATGTTCCTAACGTCTCACACGTTATTCAGGTTGCTTTTCGAATTCTAACTAACACCCTTTTTCAAAGTGTATTCACCTCTCTAAAACCAGAATGAAAATCCTTTGGGGTTGGTTGCAGGCGGATTTTGCTAGTTCTGCAGTTGATTTCCTTCACAGGATAGGTCGAACAGCTAGAGCTGGGCAATATGGAACAGTGACCAGTCTATACACCGAGGCTAACCGTGATTTAGTAGAAGCAATCCGTGAAGCAGTGAAGATGGGTCAGCCAGTGGTATAAATAAATTCTATCAAACTCTCATGATCTCAATTCAGTAGAATCCTTTGCATACTCAAAGCACAATATTAGCTCATGAACATTGGCATATACATACCTTGTGATCATTCATTCTTGTGTTATATGAAATGTCCAGGAAACTGCATTCAGCAGGAAAAGAGGGTTTAGGAACAAGGTTAAGAAGAGAGGTAAATAAACTAAGAATCCATAGATGCAATAATACAATGAGAAAGATAGTGAGAAGCTAACTGTGTTTTAATGTTTCAGCTTTTCTGAAAGCTGGAGAAGCAGAGGAGCCTCAAGCTGTGAGATTTTAAAACGTTCTCTTTTTTTCTTTTTTTTTCTTCTCTCTCAAAATTCCATAGGCGTTGTTGTATATAGAAGTACTGCGGATCACACTATTTGTTGTTTTGTGGGTTGTACTGTACCTGATAACGATCTCTTCTATACCAAGTTCTTTTTCTTGCCTTTTTTTCAAGATAGTCTATACTGTTTAACATTGACACCATAAAGATACATTTGTATATATTACCTAGCCGGTTAGTAGGCTTATATTTATAGTTCACCACAAGTTAGTGAAATTGTTTCTGGTTAAAAAAGACGGGAATCCACATTGGTTGGTTTGACATTATATCAGGATATGGGCTTGCACACGAATTGGTTAACGCTCAGCCTTAAGAGCTCATGCAAGGAAGCTTTGCGTAGCACCAAAAGTTAAGCACTTTTTTTTTCCTTTTTTTTTTTTTTTTTTTTTACAAATTGCATCTGGTTCTGTTCCTGACAATTTAGCTCATCCAAATGATGTTTAGTGTGACATCATGTGTAAAAGATGCAATTCTGTGGTAGAGACAATTAATTATGTCTTCTTTTAGTGTTTTCGTTCACGTCAAGTTTGGGAGTTATCAACGGTTATGATTTTATCAAGGGAATTTCCTTATGAATCGTTGTATTCAAATTCGAAGATAAAGATAACTATCTTCAGTTACCTTGGATCTTATGGTTACTCTGGAAAACTAGGAATAATTTTTTTTCCAAGGTACACATTTAGAGCCAAACGATATTATTAATAAGGCTTTATGTAAAAAAATGTTATGGGAGGAGGCACAACTCCAACCAGGGGAGTCCTTGGGTAATATCGGTTTGGATTCCGAGGCTTTTCAGGGTAAGGTATCTCATTGTTAGATTAATGGCTGCTGGAAAGCTTCATACGTCAATTCAGGTTTGGGCTGGTGGTGTCGTAATAACGAGGATCAGACTTTACTATTGAAGTAAAATGTCTTTGAAGAATGAAACGATCCGACCCATTTTTTAAAAAATAATAATAAATGAGTGGTCCCATACTCACTAACAATATAATCACATTCAAACCAAACATCAGAAATAATAAAACATTAAACCAATGAATTAAATAACCAAAACGAATAAATCAATAACAAAAACCAAGTCACAGAACAATGAACCAATAACCTAAACAATCGTTCTAGACCAATACATTCCATTCTAGCAACCTAACAACAACATAAATCAAATCAACCGATTCTCTAGAACATCCTCCTCTGCATCGCCTTGGTTCCACGATCACACTTTGCCTTTACCTGCACCACAAACACAAATTGAGATGCAAGAATATTGTCACTAACACTCAGTGAGGTAATCCTCCCATCTACTGGGCTATACAAAGAAGCAACTGAGAATCCAATGTCAAATAAACAATAAAGAAACACAAATAAACCAGGAAAACAAGTAACAGCCGCTGCTGAAAGGGTTGGTGTCGACCGACACCGCCTCCTGGTGTCGAAAGACACCCCTCCTCAACCCGAAACCCTAGCACCAACACTTGCGAAGTCTCTGCACTGTCAACTCCTTGGTGTCGACCGACACCCACCTGGTGTCGATCGACATCTACTTTGCGACACGTTCTGCTCGAAACCGAAGCTTTGTTCATCGCCTTGTACCGTCTCCAAATCGTCCAAAACTCACCTAAAAGCCATAAAAAGCCATGGGAACCACGATCCAACCAAAAGCATGCAAGGAAACAACAAAATAAAACCATAAAATATGAAAACAAAGGAATCTCAGGCTTAGATCAGCCATGATCATACACTCACCTCTTCTAACAGAAAATTCTAACAACATCTTTGAAGAGGGTTCTAGAACCATGCCAAATATGTCAAGAAGATAAGTATAGAGCACACTCCTAGCAAGCTTGCCACACGATCCTAGCCTTAGATCTCTCAAGAACAGCTAGAAAACTCCAACAGTCTCCCAAACTCTCAAGAACTTAGTCGACTTCCCCCATTAAATATTTTGGTTAGGGCTTTCACTTAAACCAAACCGAACCAAAAAAAGGATTTAAGGCAATCCGGTCAAACCAGAAATTGGTGTGTCGATCGACACACACCTTGGTGTTGATCGAAACTCCCCCCCCCAAAATCACATAATTTGGTTCGCGGATGTTACAAAGAAGTCCTTCCGCTCTTCATTCAGAGCTACAAGCTCTGCTTTGGGCCATGGAGAGTATTCTTGCTAGATTAGTCGTTTTTCAGAGCTTCGAGATGGGTTGTGCAGAATTAAGCTGACTCACGGATATGGAAACTCGAGAAAAATGGAAACTCGGGGAAAAGGCAATCTGGTTAAGATAAGGATAGTTGCGAATGAAAAGGGAATTTAGGGCCTGATAAGGCTTATCATTTTGGAGAAGTCCAAGGCGGTTTAGTCGACCCTATATAAAGAGAGACAACCCTAAGGATCTCGAGAGAGCACCACATTAGAAATCCTTAAGCTGCCGTTAGAGAGAGAGAGAAAGAGATCCATCGAGCATAGACCAAGTTTTTTAGAGCCATAGTCGAGAATCCGAGAGTCATAGTCATGAGAGAGATCGTGTCACGGGATCGGATTTGAGGATCAAATGAATAGGGCGAGAGATAGCCGTAGCACCAAGGGTCAAAAAACCAAAAGTGAGTACGTGACTGTGGCTGGGTTCTATGGTCGATCTCTTGACCCGTGGTTTGTTTGATCTTGTTTGCTTGCTTGTCATGGTTAATGGTTTTTATTGCAATAATTTGATGGTTGGTCTAAAGTGATTTGGACAGTTTATTTGACGTGCATGACTTGATTGAAATAGACCCTATGTCGGATTGAGATGATTGAACTGAGCCTAGTGAGACGGGATGACCGCTCCACGAAGCAAATTCGTTTGCTTACGCCTCCTTTTGGGATGTGTGAAAGGAAAGGTCTGAGGATCTAACCTAGTGGCTAACCAGCTCACATGACGAAGGCAAGGAAGGGATAGGAGGGTGGCTTTGGGTAGTTTTATTTCCGGTCTAGTATCTTAAAATGATATATTAGCTTATTGGCATGACTTTCGTTGTACTAGAACCTCATATTAAATTTGAATGCACATTCATGCTTATTTTTGGCCTGTCTTACTTAACCGCATGCACATATTGTTGAACGAACGAAGAAAAATTAATCTCTAATTTGCAGATGATTCATTGTTTTTTGCCAAGCTAATGTACAAAACTGCAAGGCGTTAAAGGAAGCTTTTGAAGCCTACAAATATTATTCAGGTCAAAATACATCCAAGTCAATGATAACCTTTGGTTCTAGAGTTTATGGAACTACACATGAACGACTCAAAGCTCTTTTAGAAATTCCAAACCATGGTGGAAACGACAAGTATCAAGACCTTCCTGAGGTGGATGTAGGACGTTTTTCCGAGTAATTTGGTCGAAAGAAGAATGAGATGTTTGATTATATTATTGACGGAATCAAGACACAGACTTCCTCATGGAGTGAAAAGCTTCTATCCCCAGCCGACAAAGAGATTATGATCAACACAGTTGCAATGGCTATGCCAGTATACTTAATGTCATGTTTTAAACTTTCTCAAGGATTTCTTAATGAAATTGATACTTTAATCATGTGATTTAGGTGGGATAAATCAACTCAACAAAAGATCATACCGTGGATCGCATGGAAGAGACTACAAAATCTCAAAAATGAAGGAGGGCTATGATTTCACTATTTATCAAAATTCAATGATGCCTTTTTAGCCAAACAAGCATGGAGAATCATACGGAACCCAAATTTACTACTAGCATGTTTATTAAAAGTTAAATATTTTAAAGATACATCCTTCTTGGATGCAAAATCCAAACAATGTCAATCATATGAATGGTCGTCGCTCTTAGTAGGACTAGAAATAATAAAACAAGGATCATTATGGGAATTGGGAGATGAATTGACAATTCGACTGGGTAAAGATAACTTTATTAAGGACAATCCTCCAAGACCAATTCACGCTATCCCAGATGCTGAGACACTCCCAATGCTAATTATATCTCACCCTGGGGTTGCCATCAGTTTTGCAATGCTTAATTACTTGCTTCCCACATCACAAATGCAGATGTAATCCAACATCAATAAATATATATTTCATCTTTTATTAGCGAAGACAAACTTTTTTGAAATTATCATAATTATGAAGAATACACGGTAAAGACTGGCTACTGGTTTTCAACGCATACTCTCGAATATCAAAATGATCTTCCTCCTATACCTCATGGTTCCATAATGCTAAAAAAAGAATTTAGAAACTTCAAGTACTTCCAAAAATTAATCATTTTATGTGGCGAGTTGTATCTAAAGCAATCAGTACAACTACCCGCCTGAATATTAGAGGGATGAACCTCGACTCAATTTACTATCGTTTCAATCTTTTAGATGAAATGATTGCTCATGTTTTCTTTGAGTGTCCTTATGGCCTCCATATATGGCGCTTAGCTAATATACCATTGGTACCATAATTGCAACAACACATTGATATTGAGTATATGTTATCTCGCTCTATGGATCTTTCACAAGACACTATATTAACAACAACACACAACAATTGAAAACATTTTGGTTAATGTGACGAATATGGAAATCAAGAAATAACTTAATTTTCAATAACATTCGAGCGAGTCCATTGAGTATATGTTGACAAGCCAAAATAGATGTTATGGAGTGGATGAGTGCTAATATACCTTGTCGTCCTTTGGCTTTACACACCAAAAACAATTACTTCTAGTTGGAAGCCACCGCTGCCCACTGTCGTCAATGTTGGATTTTATGAGACAAAGCTCATAGGAGAGAGTAAACAATCACTTGGCGACTGAATCCCCTTTACCCACACAAAAGAGAACTCATTTCTAAGGTGAATATGCCATCAAATTGTGATGGAATCCACTAGATAAACAAGAGATTAACTACTAAATAAAGAAGATTTTAGAGTGTATTAAACAAGTATTAGGCTCCCCTTAAAGGCAGCCTCTAATACATCACTCTCTAACTAAGCTACATTATGATTATTAGTTAAGCATATGTAGTGAGAAGAGAGGAATGAATTTGATAGAGAAAATACTTGCATTCAATATATGTGTGTTACAAAGTAGTGAGAAAGCATTTATATATATAGGTAAGGAAGGGAATTTGAATGCTAAACATAATAGAAAGAGTGAAAGTGACATGAGGTGAGAGAAGGAGCTTCATGAGCGCCCAAGGAGTGAAAGGGACCAGTCCCAACGTCTCTTTGCTCACATGTGAGTGATCTCTTATCCACTTGTCTTCCTTTGACTTATTCAAGTATATTCAACATCTCTTTCCCTCTCATTCCTTCATGGGCTTTGTTGGGCCTTCTAGATCCATCATTCTTTTTCGCTCTTAGCTTTACTAAGAGTAGAATCATCTTGGGCCTTCATTGGACACCAATTTAGCCCTTTATGATACTTGAAGCCTACATGGAGTCTTGACATCATTCTTCTCCTTTGTTACTTCTTCCATCCAGTCTAATACTCCCCCTCAAGCTTAAGTGTAGAGATATTGGAGGTTAAGCAAAACATTTTCCTTATGTTCTCCTTCTCTTCTTTCTCTCTAATACTCCCCCTCAAGCTTGGGCGGTGGGGACCAAAGACCAAGCTACACAAAGAACTACCTCATTAAAAAAACCTTAGCAAAGAAAACCACTTGGGATAAAACTTTGCCAAGGGAAAAAGAGTATAGCCTTCATGGTTGAATAATGTAGCTATGGCCATGGTTTGAATGTGGGATAGCTTTGGCTTCTTGCTTTGATCAAAGCTTCCAATTCATGAATTCTTCCCATTGCTTCTCTTCTTCTCATCTAGCTTCCAAGTGACCTTCTTTTCTTTAACGCCTTCAGAAAATATATAGAAGTTCTTAAGTATGTTTATCATAAGAATAACATTAAGCATAGATTAATACTTGTGAGAATAACCTAAGTCTAAATTCATTTTAACACTACATGACTAAAAACTCAGATTTCAAACATGCAAATTTAATTTTAAATCATGCTAAGTCCGGTTTAATATTCAGTTTATAGACTCATAATTCAACAAGATAAACTTCATATTTTAATCATGAATTTAATCTCTAAAGTCAAACTTTAACATGACCAATTAAACATTAATATTCTGATTTAATACAAGACAATTCTCTAAAACCACAACCTAAAACATTCTCTAAATTCATATTCAAATGTGAGGAATGAATTAAATATATTGAAAGAGGTAAGGGTTTAGAGATAGCATTTATTCTTCTTTGTTGAAATATGTTGGTTGAGACATTCTTTGCACCACCACTTGAGTCTCCTCTTGTTTGATTACTTCTTGATCTCAATCAAACAAACACTCCACTCCTTTTGAAGCTCAATATCTTTAAACTGCTTCTATAGCTCCATGAGGGAAGTTTACACCTTTCTCCCCTTCAAGATTTGCTTGAATGGTGAATAAAAGCCAATTTTGGAGGTTTGTGTAAATCCTACTTCAGCTCAGTCAATGGACTGATCATTCCAGTAAGCACTTCAATGTAGCTTCTTTTGAAGCTTTTTTTTTTCTTTTTCGTGTCCATTCAATGACCACTTGACCCTCAACTTGTCTCAATGGTCGAGTGCTTCTTGTCAGTCGCGCCAGACTGATATATCTCCACTTAATCGAGCATAAATCGTGAACGGTTGCTCCGATTGGGTTGATATCACCTCCAATGGACAGAAAATTCAATTGTCTACAATGTTTGTGAAGAACGTGGAAACTAAATAACAGTGAATGTGTTAAGATATGGCAAGATATCAAGTTTTGATATCTTGACATATCAATCGTATATTCTTGTATTTACTCTTCATTGCATATGCGTATATTCTCTTAGGTATAATCTCTTGTATATAAACTTTGTACAGCCGTTTTGGGCATAATAACACAAATACAGAGAAACCTTCAATACTTCCTAAGGTTTCTGACAGAAAGACCTCCGTATTTGTCGATATTTGAGACGCTTTGGCAGAGATTTTCTTGTTGCCGAGAGTAGAGTAACTAGAATGAGAATTGGCTCCTTCCTCTAAATGTTTCCATTCCCTTTTTAGTCCTTCATGACTTGATTTCTCCTCTTTATGGATCTCTTTGCTTTATCTTGTGTTTCTCATGAGAATGTCCACACATGCCTCCTCTCCTTTAAACCTTCATCATGTGATTTAAAGAATTTTTTTAAAGTATATGTTGTGGGGTTTTAAGAAAACACTAAATAAAAATTGAAAAAAAATTGAGAGGATTAAGATAAATAAGGTAATGGTTTTTATTTCTCCTTAAATACTATATTTACTAGGACCGGATCTCGCTACAGCGCGGGAATATTTCGGTTAATTGTTATGTTAAACATATTACACGGTATTATATTTTGATTCCAACTAATCGTATTGAATTTTATGTTGGAAAGAAAAATTAGTAGTGTTATGATTCGGTACAAAATATTAGTGAGAATCCGAAGGTAGTAATTGGTAATGTAATGTGCTTTTTTGCGATTTAAAACCGTCTAAATCGTGCTACACCACGATCCACAGAACAATTATCTAATTTAATTTAAAATAATAATAGAAGTTTAGGTATTTAATTTAATTTTGCAGTTATAACAATTAAATTGTAGGTCAAATTTGCATCCGTTGGTATGAAAATAATGTTCAAGGCTGAAGTGATTACATACATTAACAAAGTAACAGTGATTGATAACATTTTCTTTTGTTTTATATGTGTAAAAAAGGAAAGACACACTTTAGGTAGCCAAATTCTCTTACTATATATAAGTCAAAATATTACTATATATCGTAAAGAAAGAGAATACAAATGGGTCACTCGAATAAATAAAAGCCTCTTCAGAGATTACAGAAAAAATGAGACCCAACCGAAAGCCCGCCAAATAAATTATGGAAAAAACACGAAGAACCAAAATGTAACATCATCGTCAATCATTGTCGGTGTCAAGAAAAAAAACATCATCTTCAATGTCAGTTTCGATCCCTTTTTATTATCTTCCTCTTATGTAAAATAACTTGTGTGATCATACATAACTATTGAAAATTTGCGAAGAACATGTTCGAAAACATCATATCCAAGCCAAACAGAGAGATCCGATCAACAATTTTAACATGGGATGGAAGAGACCAACAAAATAGGCTCGATACACAAATACGGTCGATTACACCGCATGTCAAACAACATCACAATCTGATTTTCACATGCAAAGGTAAGATAATAAATTAGCTCTCAGATCTGTGTGAATAAGAGGTTGATATCCATCGGGATATCAGGATTGGCGTTATCAACAAAACCCGCTGCCGTCTTCTGACTCTTCACTGTTGCCATTGGGAATCACATTACCAGAACGCCCTTGGATATGTCTTAAGTCACAGGCTTAGAAGATGCTTTGTGCCATGTTTTCTCCGTAGAGAAAAAGGTAATGGCTACTTCATTAGAGCATGTTAAGTTTATTTGCTTTTGCTTAGAAAATGTTTGGTCGAGTTTGGTGATGTGAAAGAAGAATATTTATAGTGTTTAAGGTAAAGTATATTTCAGTAATCACAAAAATCTTGTAGAGCAAGTTTAAAATATCATGTAGATAATTTTGGATGATTTTTTTGGAAATTATATTGAGAATATGCTTTGTAATATGCTTAATTAAATTCAAAAAATCTTTACATATTCTAATCGTCCAATTAAACTGGAAAACGTAATCACCTTACCCTATTTATAGGAAGCATATTATTTTTAAAATAAAAATAGAATATGTTCATTTGATTGTGCTTTATTTTAGGAAGCTTATAAATATAAATTTTTTTGAGTACTCAATATTATTCCTTTTTCCAAAAGAAATAAATTAGTCTTGTTCAACGAAGCCCATTAAGTTAATTTTAATATTTGTGAAACCAATTAACATTTAACATTTTAAAACATAAAAAATTGCAGAACTAACATAATTATTCATTTTACAGAACTCAAATACCCGATTGCAAATTTCCGGATCATTTTGTTGAAATAACCCGAATCAATATCATTAAAAGTCTCATTTAACCTTAATGACCTATCTTATGTTGAATTTCACAGGGGGGATTTTCGTCCAAAAGTAAAGTTGTACTTCTCTTTTACTAATATAAGGATGTTAAAAAAATATTTAAAAATGTATTTAAAATAATTTTACAATTATTTAAAAAAAAATAAAGATATTTTTAATAAATATAGAATTAAATAAATTCAAACTTGAAATTCAAATTAAACAAAACTTGAAATAAGATGAATTAAATAATTTAAAAGGTAAAGTTTAGAAGGTAGCCTTTTTAAATAAGAGATATGGTTTGAATCATCTTTGGGACCACTCTCTTGACTTGGTCATGGCTTGGGCCATGTCTTTGAGTCTTGAAACCTTGTGCCTAGAGAATCTTAACTAGTGCACAACTTTTACACTACCACATATGCTTTGGAGCTGATTCATCACCTTCCACCAGCTTGATGGCCATTGGTTCTAACTTCCAAGCATTGTGATGTGCCAACAACCTCACCATCTTTAAAGAATGAACCTTTTTAAGATTAAGACAGGTTCTAAATAAGAGATGGTGAGAGATTAGAGAGTAAAGTATATTACTGAAAATAAAAAGAGAATTTAGAGAATAAGCAAGCAGAGAATATAGAGTATTAAAGAGTATGGGCAAGAGTATAAGGAGAATATAGAGTAGAGAATAGAGAGTTTGCTCAAGAGTTCAAATGGACAGAGTTCTTCTTTGTTTTCTTGAGTTTTGCGGAAGCTTTAACAACCAAGAGCATCTAATAGTCATTGAGAATTTGGTGCTTTAATGGCTGAAACTTATGGACCATTTATCCAACGGTAAAGACACATGTCTTGAACAACTTAACCCACGAAATAACACATGAACAAGTGATTTTCGATGGTTTAACTGAACAAGACCCACAAAATATCATATTGAAGATGATTTTGGTGGTCAATTGCAAATTAAAATAAATGAACCTATGGAACAACCTTTTGTCCATTGGTTACAAAGATGCATCTTTAGAACAAGCTTTAATCTAATTGACTAAGCTAAATTGAGATGCAAAAACTAGATCTTTCCCTTCCTCAAGCTTGGATTTGGGCATACCAACAAGACCAAGAACAAGCTTGCAACAACAAGATGTGAAAGAAAAGATCTTTAAGACAATAAAGAACAGTAGCAAAGATTAGAAATGAGTTCTTAAGGAACCAAGAGAGCAACTAGGCTCTGATACCATGTTGGATTTTATGAGACAAAACTCACAAGAGAGAGTAAACAATCACTTGGCGACTGAATCCCCCTTTACCCACACAAAAGATAACTCGTTTCTAAGGTGAATATGCCATCAAATTGTGATGGAATCCACTAGATAAACTAGAGATTAACTACTAAATAAAGAAGAGTTTAGAGTGTATTTAACAAGTATTAGGCTGCCCTTAAGGCAGCCTCTAATACATCACTCTCTAACTAAGCTACATTATGATTATTAGTTAAGCATATGTAGTGAGAAGAGAGGAATGAATTTGATAGAGAAAATACTTGCATTCAATATATGTGTGTTCCAAAGTAGTGAGAAAGCCTTTATATATATAGGCAAGGAAGGGAATTTGAATGCTAAACATAATACAAAGAGTGAAAGTGACATGATGATGTTCATATATTTTACCTTGTTTTCCTTAGTATTTTCACATCTTTTGCATCATTTGCTATCTAGTTTGGCCATTATTGTATAGCTTTAGGACTGTTTATGCATTAGGGTAGAGTTGCATTGCATTTTCATAGTTTCTTGCATAAACAGGTGATTTTGGAGCCTAAAGAGCATGTAAGGAATGCTGAAGAATATTGAAGCTATAAAGAGAAGAAAACAAGGGAGTTAGAGCTGAAGAATCAAGGTCCGGAAGTGCACTCGACCGCCCACTCGACCAGACACTCGACTGTGTACGGAGAAGGACTCGACCGGATGGAAGAAGCAGAAGAAGAGGTCACTCGACCATGCACTCGACCGAGCACATGGTCGAGTTGATCGAGCCGCCCTTCTATTTTGTCTTTTAGCATTTTTAGGGCTTCCCATCCTTTTTCCATATAAAGCTTTGTACCCCGCAGCCACCAAAGAGAGCCACCCTTTAGAAAATCTGTAAACCTAGTATTTACCATTTTGGGAATTATTACTTTTTGTCTTTCTTTGTTTTAGATCTTTTAGCCACTTTAGGAGAATCTTAAGAAATCTTTGATACTTGCTGGTTGAATAACTTTCAAACTATTAAGATTTTGAGTTTGATTTCTTCTTTAATATTGTAGATCTTTGTCTTATCTTTCTAATCATGCAAGTTTCATTGATTTCTGGGTTTATGATTTTGTTCATCATGTTTAGTGATTGTGAGTAGTGTGCTTAGATCTTAAGGATGGTTTAGGCTGGATAATGGTTGTGGTTGTTTAGATTGGTTAAGCTTGTTTGTTATAGATCTCTTCTAGACTAGATATGCTCTATGCTATCCTTATATCTGAGAAGGTAAGGTTAGATCTTAAGCTCCTTAGCATCACACCAATGTCTAAGTTGCTAGATAAGGCTAGATATAGAGATTATCATGAAGCATGCTAAGAGATTAGATGTTTTGTTTGATTTTTGACATTAATGATCTGTTGTTTATTGCCTGCTTTTATATGTTCTATGCTAGTGAGAGCTAATCTAGAAGTATCTTAGCTTGATTGTTATTTCCAAGAGATTGGATTAACATGTATTAGAAGATTATTGTCTAGAGATAGCTCATGTTTGATTGAGGTTTGTTGACCAGTTTAGATAACCATAGCTTGAGTCTAGCCCATGAATCCATCCTTAGGACCTTTCTTGTCTATTGATTTCCCTGTTTAAATCATGTTTAATCGCTTGTTGTTTGATTTACTTTCGTTCTGCTATATTTTGATTGTTGCTCTGTTTCTGTTCTGAGTTTCCAACCCACTCGACCTAGTACTCGATCGAGCATCCGATCGAGTGCTTGCTCAAGCTCGTCCTAGAGTTTTTTGTTTACGTTCTGCATATGTTCTGTTTCATTCCCTATTTCATTATAGTTTTATTCCTGTTGCATTTATCTTATTTCTGTTTGATCCTGTTCATTACTTGTCTTGCATTAGTTTAGTTCCTGTTCTTGTTTAGTTTCATTAATGCTTTGATTATTCTGTTCTCTTTGCATTTAGTATCTTATCTTAGTAGCTTTTACATTCTGAATTTCATATTTGTCATTAGGTTGTTAGTTCCAAATCATCATCATTATTGGCTTGACTTAGATAAGTGTTCATATCCTGATTGCTTGCATCACACTCATTTTGGTCTGAAATCATTTATGCTACAGCTACATAAGGGTAATTGATCTCCTTGCATTCCACCTGTTCATCATTCATCATCTCTATCATCATTCATCATTCATCTCATCACACCAAAAAGCAAGTATCACATGAGGTGAGAGAAGGAGCTTCATGAGCGCCCAAGGAGTGAAAGGGACCAGTCCCAACGTCTCTTTGCTCACATGTGAGTGATCTCTTATCCACTTGCCTTCCTTTGACTTATTCAAGTATATTCAACATCTCTTTCCCTTTCATTCTTTCATGGGCTTTGTTGGGCCTTCTTGATCCTTCCTTATTTTTCTCTCTTAGCTTTACTAAAAGTAGAATCATCTTGGGCCTTCATTGGACACCAATTTGGCCCTTTATGATCCTTGAAGCCTAGATGGAGTCTTGACATCATTCTTCTCCTTTGTTACTTCTTCCATCCAGTCTAATACTCCCCCTCAAGCTTAAGTGTAAAGATATTGGAGGTTAAGCTTGGAGATTCACGAGCCTAGTTGAGTGTTACACTTCCTTAAACATCTTCCTTATGTTCTCCTTCTCTTCTTTCTCTCTAATAATCAAATGTAATTTTTATGCTAGTTATAGTGCCATTAATGGTTCTGCTTCAGGAGGATGGATAGTACATGATCACACATGCCTAGCTCCTGTATGGGAAGCATCACAATTAGAAAGACGACTTCACCATTGGAAGCTGAAACAAAAGCCCTTTTAGGAGCTATTCAACAAGTTTGGATAAGAGGATTTACATCGATGATACTGAAAGGAGACTGTGAACTTTTGATCAACACCATCAATGGATTAACAACAAACGTGACAATTCGAAGTATATGCATGGATATGAACCTTTGGGCCAAAAATTCAAAAATGTCCATTATTGTTTTGTTCATCGTCAATGTAACGAGGCAGCTCATGCTTTAGCTAGTCTTAGGTGTACTAATTCATGTTTCTATTCAGATGTTTTGAACATGCCAATTTGGTTGATATCTTCTTCGTATCATTGTAACATTGATTCTAAGTTAATATAATTCACATTTGATAAATTAAAAAAATGTTTATAAACTTGTTTAAATTTTTTTGAAGGAATTTATGTTAAGTTTATATATAAACAATATAATGTATCTCAAAGTTGGCTCTTTTGGTCAAATCTTTTTAAAATTGTTGACCAAAAACATTTACCAAAATCTTAGTAACTGCAAAATACCAAATTTTAGAAAACTTTTAAATCTACAGATTATATTTAAATTAAAATAAAATTAATTTTCAAAAAATATACCGCGACATAGCGAGAAGTTTTATCTAGTTATTTTAAAATAACATAAAAAAAGAAAGCAATCTCACACACCTATCAAATATACACAAAGCTAATTTATCTCTCTTTTTTAAATCATCCAGTATATTTTTTCCTAGTACATATATTATTTCAAAAGAAAGTAATCATTACATCATCAAAAAAAAAAAAAAAAAAAAGAAATCATTAGGGTCAAATGCAACCTATTTCACCTCTTTATATAAGCATACTCTAAGAGAGTGAAAAAGATAATACCTCCTTCAACCCACAAACTTGCCAGCTTAGCCGCCGATAAGCTATTCCAGCAAATGGCCTCCCCAGCGTTAGCCTTAGCCCAATCTCCTCCTCTAAAATCTCCAGCCGTTTCAGTCACTCGAATAATTCCTCATTGCTGGTCTGAGCTTCCTCTTGATCTCATGCGAATGGTTTTCGAACGCCTTGGATTTTTGGATTTTGACCGAGCTAAATCGGTTTGTTCATCTTGGCAATATGGTTCGAGACAATGTAAGCCAAACAATAAGATCCCTTGGATGGTTCTATTCCCCGTGGACAAGAATTATTGTCTCTTGATGAATCCTGAAGATAAAGAAAAGATCTACAAAACTCAACATCTTGGTGACAATTTTGCAAAGAGTATTTGTTTGACGACTTATCGAAGTTGGCTTTTGATGCAACATCGTTACAAAGAGAAAGAAGTTCTTACTCGTACTTATCCAAAGCATAATGTATATATTTTCGATCTTTTAACGCACGAGAGAATCAATCTACCAGCTTTCGAGTCAGATAAATATGGACTCTCCAACCCGATATTATGGATAGACGAGAAAACCAAAGACTACCTGGTTATCGGAATGGCTAATTCATTCATTCTGATTTCGTTCAAGAAAGGAAATAACTCGTGGAAAGAGATCCCCCAGTTGCCAAAGTCATGCACCGACGACTGTTTTAACATGGTATACAAAGATCACATGCTTTTTTGTCTCAACTGTTCTTTTCTCCATATTTTCGATTTTTCTGGAGAAGTTCCTCTGAAAGTTTTCAGAACTAGTGTACGTGGATACATACCTACTGAAGGAGGTTACATTAGCCGTCCTTGTAATCCATGTATGAGTTTCTTTAAGTGTAATATGGTAGTCACTCTAAGTGGAGATGTCTTAATTGTAAAGAGCTTTGTTCCGCGTGGGCCCAAAACATGGACCTTTGAAATCTACAAGATGGATCCATCGACGGAGAACAATTGGGAGGAAATTGATTCTCTGGGTGATGAGTCAATTCTTCTAGAGTTGGGTATCACTGTGCTTGCTAAGGACCAAGAGGGAATCACTCATAACTCCATCTACTTCACTGAAAATAAGTATTTTGGGGATATGAAAAAATGGAATCTTCATATTCAATCTTGATACAAAGAAAGTTGAACAACAACCACAACCATTTGTTTCTTTGTCCATTCCATTGTCTCATGCTCAATGGTTCTTACCAAATTTCAAAAGAGAATGATTGATCATGTATTCTATATGGTTTAATTGTTTTTCTTATAAAAAAATATTCTGATCATGTGTACGTAGATCTCTTTCACTAAAAAGAAAGAGAAAAACAATAAATAAATAAATAAGAGAGATCAAGATTGTGGTATTTAAGCATTGAACACAAAAGAAATGAGATGTTTTTTTTTTTGTTTTTTCGGTTTTTGATGAAATGTGTAATTTATTGATCGATCTAGAAAGATATGTATAAAGAATTCAGAACACTACAAGAAAATAAAACTTAAACAGAGCGGAAAATCTACAAAGATATGAGTAAAAACAAACCACAAAATCAGCTGGCCAAGCGCCCCATCAGGGGCGTATTCAGTCGCGAGCCAACGTAACGTTGCGTCAAGTCTTTATATGAGGCAAGGTTTGCGGGAATGTTAGGGGAGGTAACACTGTTGCGGATGGTCTTTAGAATGCGTTTAACCAACTGAGGAGCCATATAGAAGACGTTGTGATGTATTCTAGTATTTCGTTCATGCCACAAAAGATAAATAGTTATTTGAAAGCACAACCTGAGTAGGATGTTGTCGAGGTGGCGTCCTGATCCATCATCCAGTGATCAATACCGAGAGAGAGAGAGATTTCCCAATCAGGGTCTTGGGATCAATTAAGGAGAGAGCTTGCAAATTCTGACCACATGTTGAAGGAATAAGGGAACGGAAAAACTGTTTTCACCACATAAACACACAAGGCTGATCTTGTCTCCACTAGAGCTGTAGCGCATACGCAGTCCCGTTGGATGATAAGAAAAGAACTCTCCTTTACTTTCTGAATGATTGATACAAGAATTAACAAGAGACTCTAGAGGCAGCTAGACATATCTCTCGCTCCTTCATATGACACATGCGTCAATCTGTTTACGTACAACAAACATGAAAAACATTCTTTCTCCTTTACAAAGTATATAAGCATTGAATAAACTGAGTTTTCACTCACACGTGTTCCTCTTACGCTCCACACATGCTACTTCTTCTTTATCTTTTCTTCTTATGTAGACCCTATAAGGCTTATCAATACCCCCCTTCGAAATGAAGCTTGTCCTCAAAGCGGTAAGGTATGAAATTGTTTCTGCAACTGTCGTGCCACCTCCCGTGTTTTCTCTTACCCCGGTGAACCTTTCTAGCGAACCAAGGCCTCCAGCATGCCTTTGTCGATGTAACGTGTATCAAGTACTTCCTCTGGTTCCATTGACACCTCCTCTGCTTCATTGAAAACTTCTGGTAAAGGAATAACCTGAATCTGTAGGCTGCTTTCCCAATCCGCTCCATAACTTCATAAGGTCCAAAGTATTTGGCTGCAAGTTTGGTAACAGACAGTTATCGATATGGCCTCAATTTTAAAAATACCCAATCACCCACTTCTAACTCCACATCTCTTCTATGCTTGTCTGCGTTATTCTTCATCAACTGCTGTGCGCGTATTAACTGATTCTTTATGTGAGTCAGCATTAAGTCTCTTTCTTTCAGCATAGCATTGACTTCCACCACCTTTGTAGACTGCTCTTCGAACCGAACTATAGCAGGAGGATCTCTACCATACAAGACCTTTAGTGGTGAAGTTTTAACCGATGTATAGTAAGATGTGTTATACATAATTCTTCCCATGCTAAGAACTGATGCAAAGTACGAGGATTTGACGACGCAAAGCATCGAAGAAAAGTCTTTAGGTACCTGTTCAATACTTAAGTCTATCCATTGGTTTGTGGGTGGAACGTTGTACTGTATTTTAACTTAGTCCCTGAAAGTCTGAAGCAATCCTTCCAAAAACGCTCAAAAAGTATTACCTCTGTCTGATATAATAGAGGCTAGATACCCGTGTAGCTTCACTACTTCTTTAATGAATAGGTTAGCCACCTCCAAGAGCAGAGAACAGATGTTTCAAAGAAATAAAGTGACTGTATTTTCTTAACCTGCCTACTATATCACCAGTATCACATTCTTCCCTTGTGATGTAGGTAAGCCTTCCTCAAAGTCCATCGATATGTCCTCCCACACTTGTTGTGGTAATGGTAAGGGTTGTACTTAATCTGCTGAAGATAATGTCGAGTATTTATGTCGTTGACATATTTCACATTCCGAAACATACTTTTGAACATCCTTTACCAAACCTTCCCAGTGAAATGATTGCTGAATTCTCTTTATTGTTTTTAGCACACCAGAATGTCCTCCCAATAGTCCTGTGTGGCATTCTTCCAAGATAAGTGGAATTGAATCTGAAGTTTTAGGGATGACCAGTCGATGTTTAAACCAAAGCTTTCCATCTATGATAGTGAATTTGCAATGCTTGTCTGAATCAGCTGTATAAGCTTTTTGATATATGTTTGCAATTGTTCATCCTTCTCAATATTATCAAATATATCTTGCAGTTGGAGTGCCGTAGGTACTGTTAGAGTCCATAGTAGAATAGATGATAATGTCCCGTCGTGTTGTGTCATCCTAGACAGTCCATCTACTGCTGTATTCTCGACTAATGGTTTGTAAATGATCTCAAAATCGTAGTTTAAGAGTTTAATAAGCCATTTCTGATAATCCATGGTTACCTCCCTCTGATCTAGCAAAAACTTCAATCTTTTCTGATATGTGTGCACCACAAAATGACGTCTAAACAAATAATGCTTCCACTTTTGTATAGCTAAAACTATGGCCATTAATTCCCTCTCATACACCGGTTTTAGTTGTTCCTTAGCTGTTAATTCATGACTGAAGTAAGCAATTGGTTTCCTGTTCTGCATCAATATTGCTCCCAAACCAAAACCAGATGCATCTTCCTCTACTGTAAAGACCTCATCAAAGTTTGGTAAAGATAACACCGGAGCTGTAGACATTGCTTGTTTCAATTTATCAAAAGTAGCTTGAGCCTCTGAACTCCATTTAAAGTTGTCTTTATTTAAAAGCTTCGTTAATAGACTAGCCAGCATCCCATAATTTTTGATCAACCGTCTATAATAACCGATTAATCCCAGAAATCCTCTTACTCTTTGACCGACTTTGGGGTCACCCACTTAGTCATAGCTTGAGTTTTGGAAGGATCAGTAGAGACACATTCATTGGAGATGATGTGTCCTAAGTAATCCACCTGTTGTTGGGCAAACATACACTTCTTATTTGCAAACAACTGTTAACTTTAAAAATCCTCATGACCACTGCTAGATGCTCTACATGTTGTCGTAGACTCTCGCTGTAGATCAAAATATCATCAAAAACATCAGAATATTCCTCAAGTATGGTCTGAATAACTCGTTCAGCAATGCTTGATAGGTTGCTGGAGCGTTGGTGAGCCCAAATGGCATAACCAAGAATTCATAATGGCCACCATGAGTTCTAAATGCGGTTTTGGAAATGTCTTCTTCTTTCATTCGTATTTGATGATATCCTGATCTGAGTTCTAGTTTAGAGAAGAGAACATAACCATTAAGCTCGTCCAATAATTGATCAATCATTGGGATTGGGAACTTGTCAGGAACTGTAGCTCTGTTTAGCGACCCAAAATCCACACAAAAGCGCCAAATGTTATTTTTTATTTTTAACTAGCAGGACTGGACTAGAGAATGGACTTTGGATTGGTCTTATGATGCTTGAGTCTAACATATCATTAACCATTCTCTCCATCTCTTCTTTTTGTGTGTGTGGGTGAAACAAGATTATTTGTGGTGGTGGAAGATGAAAGTGTATGCAATGATGAGATATGGAATGATGGGTGTTTCAATTCCCCTTATGCAGTTGCAGTATAAGAGGTGTCAATCCTAAATGAGTGTCTGTGAACAATTAAGATGTGCATATGAATCTAAGTCAAGCCAAGTGTAATGATTGTTTGTCACTAACAATCCTAAGATGAAAATGTAAAATGCAGAAAGTAAACTACAAGAACTAAGAACTAAATGCAAATGAAACAGAATGATTATGAACTAAGAACAGAAACAGAAACTGTAAACACTAGATATGAACTAATGCAAGACAAGTAATGAACTAGATGCTAAGTGAATGCAATGGAAATTAAACAGGAATGAAACAAAAGATAAGACAGGACAACTACAGATCATAAACAAGAAATCTGGGGATGAGCTCGAGCAAGCACTCGACCGAGTGTAGGTCGAGTGTAGGTCGAGTTGGACTTAAACGTGAAAACAGAGCAAGACAATAAAAACAGAGCAATGCAAGAACGAATCAAACAACAAGCAAGCAATGATATTTAAACTAAGAAATCAATAAACAAAGAAGGTCCTGAGGATGGATTCATGGGATGAACTGATCATTGTGGCTATCTAACTTGGTCAACAAATCTCAAGCAAGCTATGAGCTAATATCTAGACATACTAATCTAAGACAAGTTTCTCCCACTCTCATGGTCAAGAAACAATCAAACCTGAGCATCTTCTAGACTTGTTCTCACAAAGTAAAGAATCTACACAAGCAGGCATTAAGCAATACATCTCAAACCAAACAAGACTCCTAATCTCTTAGCAAGCCTAATGGTAAGCTCTAGATCTAGCCTTATCTATGCTTCCTAAACATTGGTGTGATGCTAAGAAGCTTGAAATCAGACTCTACCCTCTCAGATATAGAATCAGCATTAAGATCATCTACCCTAGAAGAGATCTACAACAATCAAGCTTGACCAAATCACACAAACCACAAGATCAGCCCATCCTAACCATCCTCAAGATCCTAAGAAGACTACTCACAACAAGACATGATCAAACAAATCATAAACCCAGAAATCATTGAAACTTGCATTATTAGAAAGATAAAACAGAGATCTACAATATTGATGAAGGAATGAAACTCAAATTCTCAATATTAAGAAAGTTATTGAACCAACAATATTGAAGAATCTATGAGTTTTCTTAAACAAGTACAAAATCTAAAATAAAAAGCAAAAGGAATAAAAGCTAAAAAAGGTAAAAACTAGGTTTTGAAAATATCTAAAAAGCTGGACTCTTTGGTGGCTGCAGGTACAATGCTTTTTATAGTGGGGAAGGTGGAAGTTCTAAAAATAGAAAAAGTCAAAGTAGTCAACGGCTCGGTCAACTCGACCAGTGCTCGGTCGAGCTAGGGGTCGAGCTGGCTTCTCACGTGCAATCTCCACTCGGTCGTGTCCATCTCCCACTCGGTCGAGTGCTTGGTTCTTTCAGCCTTAACTCCCTTGTTTCCTCCTCATGATTGCTTCACATTTCTTCTCCATTGCTTCCATGCTCCTTAAGCTCCAAAATCACCTGTTTATGCATGAAAAAATGCAAATGCAATGCAACTAAACCCTAATGCATGATTAGTCCTAAAGCTACACAATAATGGTGAAAATGGATAGAAAAAGATGCAAAAGATGTGAATAAACCAAGGGAAAACATGGTAAAATATATGAACATCAGTGGGTATCGATATGGACGAACACTCACAGTTGTGGTACCGTTTATTAGAGAAATAGAGTGTTCTCTTCCTCTGATTGGTGGTAGAGATGTGGGAATCTCAAACGCGCAATCGTATATCGTTAAAACTGCTTGTATGCTGTCATCAAGAGGTTCTACCAATGTCGGATTCTCTTGTTGGTTACACAGCTCCATTGCTACTCTTTTGATTTGATTTCATAACCACTCGTCAAAGACTTCAGAGACATCTTATTAATCATCAAGTCGGATTCTCCTTTTCAAGAAACAATCTTGCCTTGGTGAATGAATGGCATCTCATTCTTTTCCCAGTTTACCCTACAATCACCCAGGGTTCTTAGCCAACACACTCCCAATATTACATCAGTCTGTCCCAGTTCTAGAACAATGAAATAAGTAGTAAAATCCAGGTTCTTAGCAGAAAATGTAACCTTCTCACATATTCCTAATCCATTTACCAATATGCCATTTCCAAGTTTGACATTTAAGTTTGGATCGTCTCTGCAATTAAGCTTCAATTTCTTCACCGCAAAAGGGGAAATAAAATTGTGATTTGCTCCACTATCCAACATAATCACCACTCCATCTCCTCCCACTGAACCTCTTAATTTGGTCGTTGTTGGACCAGAAATTCCTCTAAATGAAGAAAACGAAAGCGCCATGCATTCACCAATAGTGTCTGTGTATTCATCTTCATAGTTCTCATCCAACACTTCAACTTCATATCCGTTAAACACAATTAACACTCGCAACTCCTTGTTGGGACATTTGTGATCTATGGACCATGGAGCATCACATTTGAAGCAAACCCCTTTTTCCTCTTCTCATCTAATTCCACATTTGTATTGTGCCTTCTTGGCCTTTGCTCGACTCTACCAGCCTGTTTATCATTGTTTAGTATGAGTTCTGTGACCAAAGTCTTCATCTTCCATGTATTAGTATTATAAAGAGAATTCCCTTTGTGGTCAGAACCAAAATTCTCCTTGTTGGCTTGCATAAGTTCCTTTTTAACTACTCTCCTCATAATGCTTGACTCCATAGCTGTAGTTTCTGCTACCATGTCATCCAAATTATGAGGTTTTTGCATATGCACCAGCTCCTGCATTTCTTGTGTTAATCCATTTAGAAATATCCCTTCAAGCTTATGTTCATCAAGACCGCTTACTTGGGATGATAGATCCTCAAACCGCTGTATGTAATCAGCTAATGATCCAGTCTGTTTAATATAGAATAAGCTCTGGCATGGTCCCCTGATCTTTAAGTTCCCAAATCTCACACCAATTGATAAGAAAATAACTCTTCTTTACTTTATCCGAGATCATGACACACCAATTGATAAGAAAATAACTCTCCTTTACTTTATGAATAATTGATACAAGAAATTAACAAGAGACTCTAGACGCAGCTAGACATATCTCTCACTCCCTTAGATAGCACATGCGTCAATTTGTTTCCTCACAACAAACATGAAAAACATTCTTTCTCCTTTACAAAGTATATAAATATTGAATAAACTGAGCTATTCACTCGCACGTGTTCCACTCACACTCCACACGTGTTACTTCTTCTTTATCTTTTCTTCTTATGTAGACCCGATGAGGCTTATTATTGGAAATCTGTCTTGAACCGCTAGCCAGGTAATGAACCCACATTGTGGAATGCTTTGGCCAAACCCAAACAAGTGAACTCTAGTGTCTTAACGGATAGTTATAAAATCATCATACCCCATCTCCAACTGGTACCAAGTCCAAAAGGAACCCTGCTTCACCAAGTTCTATCGCACCAAAGCAACCCAAAGGGAACTTAGCTCTGTGAATATCCTCCTGATCAAACGATAAGCAAACACTCTCGAGACATCTCTTAACCTTCCCAAACCAAGGTCGCCCTTTGTGGAGATGTTAGGATTTTCATTCCACAGGAACGCACCACAACTTGTCTATCTCGTCAAAGCAACGCAATGATAGGCAAAAAACTAGATATAACCGAAGAGATTATTTGCAGCCTACCTGCGTAAGATAAGTACTTATTGTCCAAGCCAATATTATTTTACAAATCTTAACAATGAGGGGACTATAATCATACACTTTCATAGATGGGGAGCGTCTCCACTTGGATATACCTACCCTAACTTTTGTATAAACAGTCTCAAGTTGATGACGTCCACCCGCAAAGAGTGAAGATTTACTAGCATTAAAGTGCAGTCCCAAAAACCGCGAAAACTCTTGGAAAACCAACATGGTTTCATGATTAGAGCTTGGAACGCCATATGGTAAAACCAGAATATCATCTGCAAAACTTAAATGGGAGACATTGACAGGTTCACGTCATGGATGGCTGCCTATTCTCCCCTGTTGCAACCGCCTTGTTCATAAGCGGAGATAAAACATTTTGCACCATAACAAACAAGTATGTAGAAAGGGAACAACATCCTTGTCGAATCCCCCATTTTGCTCCCAAAAAAGCCCTCCAAACCATTCACCACCACTAAGTGAGTAACACGATGAAAATATGCAGTGTTTTGGCCACCACATCTTAACTAGTGCAAAGAAGAATTCTGCTTGAAAAAAATGATCTTCTAGTTCAGCTAGCATGTTCAGAGGAATTTGAGACAGCTAACATGCTCTCTTGAGAAAGATCAGAGAGCGCTGCAGTTTGCAGAGTGCAAAATGTACTCGTAGTAGAAGCATCAGCCACCTGTCGTGGTAAGTCTCCAAAGTTTGGATTCCAAACTTTGAGCGATTCAACACTCGGAGATGATACTTAAGTGTGGAGAGGCATACAGCCCCGGCTCAACAAAAGCCTAGACCCTTGGGCAAAATGATTTTGGGGCCTTTTAATAGCAAAACTAAAAAAAAAAATCTATAAATTTTGGACCCTACTATGCAGAAAGTTATAACTTATTTTGAAATTTGGATCAGTAAAATTAAAAAATAGCATACTGGACCTTCTTTTTATTTGACAATCAGATAATAGACCCTTTTATGTATAATATTTTTAAAAATAGATCCCTTTTATGTGTATTTTTTATTAAATGGACCCCTTTTACATGTAAAATTTGTTAAAATGTTTCTAGGCCCATGGGCCGTCGCCCCTCTGCCCTACCCATTTGAGCCGGGCCTGGAGGCATACCACACCTAAGCTAATGTTGGGAGAAAAGAGTGGTGAGTAGCCATACACTTTTTTTGTTTAAAAATGGCTTGCGGTGACCTGTGTTTTCGGAGGAGAGATGAATAACACAATGGGTGTGATCTGAAAATGCCACCAGCTTCAAAAGAAGCATTGATTAAAGCACATGAGTTTGTTGTACTATCTGACATAAATCCGCCCAGAGAGCTCTTCTTTCAGAAGCAAAATTGGACGCATACACAAAAGAGCAGATTAGCTGAACACTAGAGTTTACCAGATGAATGGAGCACGTTATATGTTGAGAGATGTTGGGCTATCTATATGTGGGTTTGTGTATGTTGGGCTTTGGTCGTTTCTTGTGTATGACGGTTAACGTCAACCCTAGTCTTGTGTATTGTTACCCTAATGTCATATGTATATAAACGATGCTATGAACATAATAAAGAGGCAAGTTAGTTCGGTATCCAATTCTACATGGTATCAGAGCTTAAAATCTAAAATTTTCTTTCTTGTTTCGAGTTGTTCTCTTTGATCAATAGTTTTGATCTTTCTTTTTTTCTCTAGTCGAGACTTCTTTGGTGTTATAAGATGTCTATTGAAGAACCGAAGACGACTGCTTCGGCTCTTGTGTCGACACCAACGGTGGCGGTGTCACCATATTTGTTGTCTAGCTCAGACAATCCGGGCACAACTATCTCCTCTGTTATCTTGAATGGAGTTAACTACAACGAATGGTCCGAAGAGATGCTTAACGCCCTTCAGGCGAAACGAAAAACTGGCTTCATCAACGGAACGATTCCACAGCCTTCGCTTGATGATCCAGACTACGACAATTGGAAAACAGTTAACTCGATGATTGTTGGCTGGATCCGTTCGTCGATTGAGGCCAAAGTTAAGTCCACCGTCACTTTTGTTTCTAATGCACATCAGTTATGGGAAGACTTGAAGCAACGATTCTCTGTTGGCAACGAAGTTCGTGTCCATCAGATTAAGGCTCAGCTTGCCTCATGTCGGCAAGATGGGCAGAGTGTTTTGGAATATTACGGTAAGCTGTGTAAGTTGTGGGATGAGCTGCGCAATTACTGTTCTCTCCCGGTGTGTTCCTGCGGCGGGTGTTCCTGTGGTGTTACCGCCAAATTTGCTACAGAGATCGATAAAGAGAAACTTCATCAGTTCTTGTTAGGACTTGATGATGCTCGGTTTGGTGGACTCTGTACTAATCTGGTTGGTACAACGCCCTTGCCGTCTCTTGGTGAAGCTTATTCCAAAGTTATCTGCGAGGAACAGAGGCTATCCTCTGCTCGTGGTCGCGAACAGCTGCGTGATGCTGTCGGGTTCGTCGCTCGGCGTGAAGCAAGTGAGTCCTTCCAGGACGCAACAAGTGACTCGGTTGCGTATTTGGGTCGATCTGATCCCTCCGGAAGCAACAAGTTCGGTTCCTCGTCTCTTCTAAAGTCGGGCAGTCGGAAACTCTGTTCTCATTGTGGACGAACAGGGCATGACAAGCGCGACTGCTGGCAGCTTGTTGGATTTCCGGATTGGTGGGAAGAACGTCCCCAAGGTCGTGGTACTGGAAGGGGACTGCGCGGAAGAGGAGCAGGAGCAGGTCGTGGTCGAGGAGTGGTCACGGCACACGCTACAACTTCCAACCAGTCGATCTTTCCAGAGTTTTCGCAAGATCAGATGAAGCTCTTGCAACAGTTGCTTGATGAGCAAGCAAGCAAAGAAAAACAGACCACCGGTGGTGGTGATCGATTGTCTGGTAAGGAAGCTCTTGGTGAGGTCATTCTTGATACAGGGGCTTCTCATCATATGACTGGAAATCTTTCATCTCTTCAAAATATTGCAAAGATTTCTCCTTGTTCTGTTGGTTTTGCGGATGGAAGCAAAACTTTTGCGTTATGTGTCGGAAAATTGCCTTTATCAAGCACAGTCTTTTTGGAGAATGTTCTTTATGTGCCAAGTTTGAATTGCACATTAATTTCAGTTTCCAAAATATTGAAGCAAACAAAATGTGTTGCATGGTTTACTGATACATTTTGTGGTTTGCAGGACCGTTTCTCGAAGACTTTGATTGGAAGCGGTGAAGAGCGTGATGGGGTTTACTACTTGAAAGAGGTTGTTTCGGCCAAGATACATAGTGTGAAGGCAGCTGTTGACGACACATTGTGGCATCGGAGACTTGGACACCCTTCTTTCTCTGTTCTTTCTGATTTACCTATGTTTTCTAGTTCATCTAAATTAGCTGGCTCTAGTCCTTGTGACGTGTGTTTTAGAGCAAAGCAGACAAGAGAAGTTTTTTATGACAGTTATAATAAAGCAACAGAGTGTTTTGGTTTGATTCATTGTGATGTTTGGGGGCCTTATCGTGTTCCTGCTTCTTGTGGTGGAGTTTATTTTTTGACTGTCGTTGATGATTTTTCTAGAGCTGTTTGGACATTTTTGATGCTAGAAAAATCGGAGGTCCGGGGAATTTTAACAAATTTCCTAGCTTATGCAGAAAAACAGTTTGGGAAAACAGTGAAGGTAGTGCGCAGTGATAATGGTACAAAATTCATGTGTCTCTCCTCTTACTTTCGGGAACACGGCATTCTGCATCAAACCTCTTGTGTTGGTACTCCGCAGCAGAATGGAAGAGTAGAACGAAAGCATCGGCACATTCTTAATGTCGCTAGAGCTTTGTTATTTCAGGCTACTTTGCCGATCAAGTTTTGGGGAGGCGGTTCTTACTGCGGCTTACTTAATCAATCGCACACCTTCATCGATACACAAAGGTCTTTCTCCCTACGAGATTCTACATGGTTGTAAACCTGCCTATGATCAGTTGCGTGTATTTGGCTCTGCTTGTTATGTGCATCGTGTTTCTCGTGATAAAGACAAATTTGGGGAACGTAGTCGCCGTTGTATCTTTGTTGGTTATGCCTTTGGCAAGAAAGGGTGGAAGGTTTATGATATTGAACAAAACGTTTTTTTTGTCTCTCGGGATGTTGTTTTCCAAGAGACTGTTTTCCCATATGCTGAAACTAGTGACTCTTTGTCGTATGTTCCTCTGAACACCGGTGATCTTGATGGAGAATGGCTGATTTCACCGGATACTCAAGTGAGGGAGTCCTCCTGCTGACCAAGCTGCCCCGTTATCTCCGGCTGAAACATCGTCTCCTCCGCCTCCTGTTGATACAATCGTACCGTCGGTCGTTGCTCCGGTTGTTCCGTCTCCTGCGCCTGTTCCATTACGTCGCAGTGAACGTGTACGTAAGGAAAATGTTCGTCTTAGTGATTATATTGTCACCAATCATGTGTTGTCAACTCCTTTGGATACCCATCACGCTCCCACTGATCAGTCATCAAAGTCTTCTCATACGGTCCAAGGTATGCCATTTCTCTCCTTGACGGATTATGTTTTTGATGAACAATTTTCTCCAGGGCATCGGGCTTTCCTAGCTACCATTACCAAGTCTAAGGATCCGAAAAATTTTAAAGAGGCCATACGGCTCCAAGTGTGGAATAACGCAATGACCACGGAGGTTGTGGCTCTTGAAGACAAAGACACATGGGATGTGACTGACCTTCCCGAAGGTAAAGTGGCGCTTGGGAGCCAGTGGGTGTACAAGACGAAATATAATGCGGACGGCAGCCTCGAACGGCACAAGGCTCGTCTCGTTGTTCTGGGTAATCATCAGGTTGAAGGAGAAGATTATACCGAGACTTTTGCTCCTGTGATCAAGATGACCACGATTCGCTCTGATACCATGTAGAATTGGATACCGAACTAACTTGCCTCTTTATTATGTTCATAGCATCGTTTATATACATATGACATTAGGGTAACAATACACAAGACTAGGGTTGACGTTAACCGTCATACACAAGAAACGACCAAAGCCCAACATACACAATGGGAAGTGTATCAAATGGATGTCAATAACGCGTTTCTTCATTGTGATTTGGAAGAGGAGGTTTATATGCAACTCCCTCCTGGCTTTCGTCATGCTCACCCTGGTAAAGTCTGTCGTCTTAAAAAGTCTCTCTATGGCCTTAAACAAGCTCCTCGGTGTTGGTTCAAGAAGTTGTCTGATGCTTTGCTTCGGTTTGGCTTTGTCCAGTCTTATGAGGATTACTCTCTGTTCTCTTACACTCGTGCGAACATTGAACTTCGTGTTTTAGTTTATGTTGATGATCTTCTCATCTGTGGTAATGACGCATACATGCTTCAAAAATTTAAGGATTACTTGTCGCGTTGTTTCGCTATGAAGGACTTGGGTAAGCTCAAATACTTTCTTGGTATTGAGGTTAGTCGTGGTCCTGAAGGTATCTTCCTGTCTCAACGCAAGTATGCTTTGGATGTTATTTCTGATTGTGGTGATCTTGATGCCACACCAGTCGCGACAACACCGTTACCACAGAATCATCGTCTTGCCACTAATGATGGTCCGCGTCTTGCTGATCCGAAGCCCTATCGTCGTCTGATTGGACGTCTTATTTACCTCACGCATACGCGCCCTGAACTCAGTTATTCTGTCCATGTTTTGGCTCAATTTATGCAGTCCCCTCGTGCAGCTCACTGGGAAGCTGCACTCCGTGTCGTCAGTTTCTTGAAAGGTTGTCGGGACAAGGTATTCTTCTTAAAGCGGATTCTGATCTCACTCTCACTATTTACTGTGACTCGGATTGGTCCTCATGTCCGTTAACCCGTCGCTCGATCAGTGCTTTTGTTGTCATGCTTGGTGGTTCTCCTATTTCTTGGAAGACAAAGAAACAGAAAACTGTTTCCCATTCTTCTGCTGAGGCTGAGTATCGTGCCATGGCCGCCGGACTTCGTGAGATCAAATGGCTACGTCGATTGTTGAAAGAATTGGGCATCGAACAAACGTCTCCCACACGGTTCTTCTGCGACAGTAAAGCAGCTATTCATATTGCTGCAAATCCAGTCTTCCATGAACGCACTAAGCACATCGAGAATGATTGTCACGCGGTAAGGGATGCCGTCTCCGATGGAACCATTGTCACTCATCATATTGGTACCATGGATCAACTGGCTGATATTTTGACGAAAGCGTTGGGTCGTGTTCAGTTTGAGACAATAATGTCCACGTTGAGCATTTCGAATCCGCATGCTCCAACGTGAGGGGGAGTGTTGGGCTATCTATATGTGGGTTTGTGTATGTTGGGCTTTGGTCGTTTCTTGTGTATGACGGTTAACGTCAACCCTAGTCTTGTGTATTGTTACCCTAATGTCATATGTATATAAACGATGCTATGAACATAATAAAGAAGCAAGTTAGTTCGGTATCCAATTCTACAAGAGAACTTTTGACCAGCGGAATCACAACAAAATCAGCAGAAGAGACAACCCAGATTCGGCCTAGCCGATGATTATGAATTATACGAAGCAGATCGACTAAAATATGGTAATGTGGTTTCTGTCCCACGTCATTACCATCTCAGAAGCTCAACCAAATAGGAGAAAGATCATATGTATACTTTGGTTTTAAACTCTTTTCGAGACTACCCATAGTTTTCCAACTATCTTAAAACCATACAATATAAGAAATAAGGTAACAATCAGTTGTGGAAATTTTTTTTTATAAAAAATAAAATATAATAAAAGAATCATTAACTAAAAAGAACCTTTCAATGATACAAAAACATAAAACAACGTTGATCGATGGTTGAAAAAATCTTCTTTATATAGATGAATGAAAAGTATTCAGAAGTTTAGCTTTAACTAAAAATCTAAAGAAATTTATAAATCTAATATTTTTTATTGAAATCAAAGATTCTATATTAAAAACTAATAATATCAAATTGCATCAAAATAGGTTCTATATTAAAAAAATTCTTGATACATCACAAAAGGGCTGGCAAAGATAATATCATTCTAAAAAATAAAAGTGTATACTATATTAATTGTAGAAAACTGATGTAGCAAAAAAATAAATAAGGACTATGTATTCAATTTTGATCTCCTTAAAGAAGGCTTTTATCATAATTTTTTCTTGTTTAGGAGACAAGTATCCATCAAATGAAGTATTTTAATAAGTTAAAGTTTTAAGGCTAATCGGCTTATTTACTCTTAAATATACAACTAGCTCTATACTGTGTCGTTTTGAATGTGGATAGCTAGTTTTAAGATTTACTCTCGGTTGTATATATAAGTTTCAGGAACTCGTTATCAGATCATTCTGCCGCCCGCCGTACCTTTCCACAAACATAATTTTGTCCACAATAAATCTCTGTAATATCATATCAGACAATGCAATGAAAGAGACACATCCCTTTCCCAACATCGAATTGTTTCATGTGTCATGGAGGGCAAAACAGTCATTCAACACTGTAACATCCGCGAACCAAAATTGGGAATTTTGGGAATGGGTATCGATCAGACAATGCAATGAAAGAGACACATCCCTTTCCCAACATCAAATTGTTTCATGTGTCATGGAGGGCAAAACAATCATTCAACACTGTAACATCCGCGAACCAAAATTGGGAATTTTGGGAATGGGTTCGACTAGATTGTTTTAATTTGCTATCTTGGTTTGGTTTGGTTTATTTGGGTTGTCCAAACCGGGTATATAAGCGGAGAAGCGACAAAGTGAGGGTTCTAGAGTGTTTTGGTCGCCGTTGAGAGAAGAAAAAGAGAGAAAGGAGAGGAACATGTGAGTTGAGAGGTTTTTGGCGTGTTCTTGGTGGTTTTTGGTGAGATATGTTCATGTGGAGTGGAGATCTAGAGCTAAGGACGAAGGAGGGGCTTCCTAAGGTGTTGGATTCTTCATCTTTTGGTCAGAATCTTCCTGCAAAGAGGTGATGAGTGTATGGCCATTGCTGATCTAAGCCTGAGATCTTTTATGTTTTGCTTGTTTGGTGTTGTTTTGGTGTTTTTCTTGTTGGTTGTGATTGCTTTAGGGTCTCTAATGGTTCATGTGACTTTTGAGTGAGTTCTGGATGGATTGGAGATGGATTGGATGGAGATTCGACGATCGCCTTTGTGCAGAACGTGTCTGCGGAGTCGGTGTCGATCGACACTAGGTTGGTGTCGGTCGACACCATGTTTGGGCCAGTGTCAATCAACACCACTCTGGTGTCGGTCGACACCAACTTGTTTGCGTGGTTTTCTGATTTGTTGTGTTTGTTAAACATTGGAATCCTAGTTGCTTGTGTGTATAGCCCAACAGATGGGATGATTGCCTCACTAAGTATTTGTGATAATACTTACGCATCTCAATTGTTGTTTGTGGTGTGCAGTTATATGACGTGGAATCATGGCGATGAGGAGGAGGATGATCTAGGGTTTCGGTTGTGTGTTGTTGGACTTTGTTATATTGTTTATATTGGAACCTTGGCTAGAGTTATGCTAGGTTGATGGATAGAATGTTTAGGAATGTTTTTGTATTGATGTTGTATTGGTTTTGTATGGTTGGTATGTTTCCGCTGTGTATAATGGTTGTTATTGGTTTAATGAGGAGTTGTGGTTTGGGTTGGTTTAATTAAGTAGTATAAGATGCTTAATTATATATTGTATTAATAAAAAAAACGGGTCGGGTTATTTCAAACACTATGCCATAAAGACTTTTTGTGGAATTCTTATAGGTTTTCATAATGTGGCATTGTGAAATAATTATTTTTAAAAAGTGCATTGATATGCTCAAATTAACCCTAGAGCTAATCTCTCAAATTAAGAGATCACTGTAATACTTAGGGGTCAAATTCCACAAGGACTCAAGATCAAACACAATAAATTATAGAGTTTTTCAATTATGCTAAACAGATTAAATTAAATTAAAACAAACAATGCAAAATATTAAACAAAACTGTTGTAAATTCAGAAGATCAAAAAGGTAGGTCTAGGGAATTTCTCAGGAAATTATGAAATATTAAATGAGGAAATAAATAGGATTCAAACAATTAAGAACAGATCTAGAACTCTAAACACTTTTGTAAATTAAATCAGTTCTCACTGCAAATAATATCTAAATTTAAAACCAGAAAATCCAAATCTCTTTGCAAAATTCTAGGTTAAAAATCAGCAATAAAATCAGGTTTAGATTGTTCACAAAATTATTAAATCAAATCTCTTTGCAAGAAATAATTTTGCTCATCAAAAGGTTTAATCAGGAAAACAATTATATTCTCATATCAATTTATTTTCCTAAAGTATTAATTCTAGATGGCCAATCAAAGATTAATATGAAGAACAACCTAAGATGAAGATCTAGATAGATAATGAATCCTAAATAAACAGATCTAATAATTCATAAAATTCCTGTGAAAAACCCTGAGCCTAACAAGCAAACTACTCAGACATAATCAATGAAGAACAAAACATCTTTCTGAATAATAAGCAATTGAAATTAAAAGAGTAAAAGGGAGTTCAAGAAATTCTTCTATCAAAGCAGATCTCTCTCTCTCCAAAGCTCTTAAAATCTCACAGGGTTGCAGAAAAATAAAACTTGCTAGAAAATAACTTAAGGGTTTGGAAAACCTTAAAACACTATTTTTATTTCCTAAAACACGTCAGGGACTTGTGTTGCAATTTTGGAAAACTTTGGGGCAGATTTGTAAAACTTTCAAGTTTTGGGTCTTGAGTCGGCAGAGAAGGGTGTCGATTGATGCCCATCATCTTGGTGTTGATCGATGCCACCTTTAATCCGAGACCAAACTGATTCTTCGAGTTAAATGCTCCAGAATCATCCAAATTGCTCTATTTCGCTCATTTCATGCTAAAAACCTGTAAAGACTCAAAAACAATCTAGAAACAAATGAAAAGACACCAAAAGACTCCTTATATCATGGTTAAAAACCATAAAAACCATGATATATCAACTCCTCCAGACTTAGCCTTTGCTTGCCCTCAAGCAAAACATAAACTTAGACTTGTGAAAGAGGTTTGAAAACTGGGAACTCACTCAACTGCATGATGATTATTATTTGCACTCTTCATTTACCTGACTTAAGAACTTACTTCTTATACTCAACCATGATAAGCATCAACATTCCTTACTCAAATCCCACAATCCTTTGGAATCTCTGAAATCTCCATTGTCATCTCATTATATAAATTAAAGCAAGTACATGTGAGTTCTTACCTTGGGTGTATCGAATAGTGGCATATGGATTCTCTTCAGGCCAAAACATTCTTCTTACATTTCCTTTCCTCTCCCTTTTCTCACTTCCAATTTTTTGTTTTTTTTCTTTTTTCTTAATCAAAAATCAAAGGTGTAAGCGAATACCGGGGTCATTGGTAATTTACCTATCCCTCGCTTCCAAGCTTTGTGTGATCATTTGACTCAATAGTAGAATAATGAGGTCACAGGTAATTTACCTCCCTCTCTAAACTGATCAAAATCATCTCATCTTTTATTCTTTTTTTTTTGATCTTTTTTTTTAAGTACTGAAGGGAAGAGAGAGGGGAGACATACTTTGAAAAATTGCACTGTCTTGTATGGCCCGAAGAAGAAGTCTAGTCCACTGATTTCCAACCCCAAAGTAAGAGATTAAGTCCGGTTAAAAATCCTGATAAAGGTTGAGACAACGTTAGATCAATCAGATATCCATTGAATAAAAGACTTTCGGGATTGTTGATAAGGCTCATAGTCTTTCTAAGCTTCAGTTCTGAGATCAAGCATAAACAAGTAATCATTAGAGTGTTAGCCAAATAAGAGAAATCATTAATCAAGATCATAATTCCCAAAGATAAAAAGAAAATTTTTGAAAATTTTGACTCAAACTTTATGGTTTTGACTGACACAATTGAAACTCAAAAACATAAAACATAGTTAGTACTAACCTCCCCCAGACTTAAACAACACTGTCCCCAGTGTTATCAAGTAAGAGGAAAGCAAAAATAAAAATAAAATAAATAAAAATCAAAATCAAAAGAAAAAGAAAAACCTACCAGTGGGTTGCCTCCCACTAAGCGCTTGTTTTCAGTCATTAGTTTGACTTTGCTGTAGCTCAGGCATTCGGAGGAGCAGAACATGGCATTGAAATCCTCTTCATCCAAGGTGGTGTATAAGCTTTAGGTGCATGAGGCTTGCCAAGAATGTTAGGAACAGGACCAGGGCGAGATTTAGGTATGGGAGGATATCTTTTCTGTCCTGCAAAATCATCAACAGAAGAAACAAGCGCTCTACGATAATCTCGTGGCTTGGTTAACTGTAAAACAGTCTTTGTATCTTTGAAAATCCTATTGATGATAAGAGGAGGTTTGGGTAAAGAAGATTTGTACCTTGGCCTTACCTGAGGACTCTGGAGTGTGGAGTGGGAGACTTTCTGTTTAGGAACAGCTTTCTGACTTGGAGCATCAGTCTTTGAGTTGTTCTGGCTCGGAGGTGGAGGAGTGTCGACCGATGCTGAAGGGGTATCGATCGATACTGAGCCTGATGCTCGAATATCAAAAACTTTTTCAACAGAAAAAGTCTGTCCATCAATGGTAGGAGCCCTCCTCAGCTTATCCATCTCAAAGTTCATACTCAAACCATCCACATTCAGTGCTATTTGTCCCTTCTGCACATCAATGATGGCACCAACTGTAGCCAAGAAAGATCTTCCTAAGATAAGAGGATCTTTAGGCTCTTGATCATACTTCAGCACCACAAAGTCAGCGGGAATCTTGAAGTTGCCAACCTTAACTGGAATATCCTCTAAAACACCTTCAGGAATTCTTCGGGAGCGATCAGCCAAGATAAGAGAAATCTGACTTGGCTTGAATTCTGTCATCCCAAGTCTCACAGCAACAGAATGTGGCATCAAGTTGATGCTAGAGCCAAGATCACAAAGTGAATGAGCAAACCTTCTGTGAAGATAGAGCAATCAAGTACAAAGCTTCCAGGATCTGGTAACTTCTCAGCAGTCCTACATTGAATGATTGCACTCACTTCCTTAGAGACAACCACTTCCTGCTTCTTTTCCTTCTTCCTCTGTGGAGGCTAGTTTAACAGAATCGCACTGACATCTTTAGTAAGCAGTGCTCCTTCCTCAGGGCTCAAACCGTTTGATACCATTCTCTTGACATAGCACCTAAGTGGTGGTGAAAGCTTCACTGCATCAATCAAAGGCATCTCAATCATCACCTTATCCATCATTGCTTTGCATCTAGCTTCCTCCATCTCTTGCTTGGACTTTCTTGGCTTAGGAAAAGGCACCTTTGGTTTGTAAACCCTCTCAACTGCTGGAACCTGAGATTTTGCAGCTTCTGGTTCCGTCTGAGATGAGTGTCGATCGATGCCTAGGTGGTGTTGATCGACACCATCATCTGAAACCGAGAGATTTGACGATTTCTCTTTTTTTCTGCAGAAGCAATTTCAGCAATTTCTTCATCCCCCACTGATATGGCATTGCAAGCATGTCTGGGGTTGGACTCAGTTCTTCCAGGGAGAAAACCCTCTTGCCTTTTAACAGACCCAGCAGTCTGTGCCACTTGACTCTCTAGCTTCTTAACATGAATATTCAAAGCTTCAAACTTCCCATTAAGATCAGTGTAGACATTATCAAGCTTCCCATTGAAAGTCACTGTCATTTGCTCCTGACCTTGCAAAAGCTGCTCAAGCATAGCTTCCACCTTACTACTTTCAGCTGTTTTGGGAGGAGGGGACTGATATGAATTGTTGCCATAAGTCCTTGTGTACCCAGTGCCCTGTTGCTGCTGTTGATACTCTGGCTTGGAAGTGTAGCCTGAAAAGTTCCCACTGTAAGGCCGGTTGCCTTGCTGATTACTGAATCTCTGACCCTGATTTCCATAGACAAAGTTGACATCTGCTTCTTCATTCCTTGTCTCAGGTTGTGGCTAAAATGTCTCAACTTCAGCAGCAAAGTGAACTGACTTCTTGCCCACAAGGAGATTATGCACTGAATCAAGCTTAGCATTAACAGAAGCTAGCTGGTTTGAATCATATCCTCCATGTAATCTCTTCCTTTCAGCATCTGCTCTCTTAGTACTATTGCTAGCAGCTAAGTTTTCAATCAAACATTCAGCATCTTCTGGAAATCTTGTCTTGAAATTCCCATGACTTGCAGCATCTAAAGCCAACTGATACTCCCAATCACACCCTCTGAAGAAGATACTTAGCAAGTGAACCTTTGAGAAACCATGGTGTGGACAGTCCCTTTGGTAAGCTTTGAATCTCACCCAAGCTGCTTTGAAAGCTTCATCATGTCCTTGCTTGAATGAAGACAGCTTGATTCTCAACTCATCTGACATGGCATCATCATAGAAGTAGTTGAGAAAGGCCACCTTGACGTCATGCCAGTTTGTCAATGATCCAGCTGGCAATTGTTTCAACCACTGAGATGCCTCTCCTGCAAGTGAGTAAGGGAAGAGTTTGCAGAAGATGTAGTCCTCAGTCACCCCATTAGCCTTGATGCTTGTCACCATATCCTCAAAATGCTCAATGTGGTCCAAGGGCTTCTCATTGGGCAAAGCAGAGAAAGGTCTCTGCCCAACTAGTTGAAAGTACGCAGGTTTCAACTCAAAATTGTTCCTCTGGAATGGAGGAGGAACAATAGCAGACCGGTTCTCATACACCAGATCAGCCCGGTTGTAGTCAGCAATGGTCCGGATCAGGTCTCGGTTCTGCTCCTGTCTTCGAACCGGGTTTTGGACGTGGTTGGCAGCTCCACGTCCGTCTGCAGCAGGTGGGTGTCGATCGATACCACCTGGTTGGTGGTGATCGACACCATCATTAAGATCATCAACGACACCAGCTTGCTGGTTCACGACAGCCTGCTCGTTGACAACATGTTCGACAATCACATTACCTTCTGCATCAATCTTTTGGCCCTGCTCATTGCGCAAGTGGCCCTCTGGATCCCACAAATCACCAGCCTCATCACGCATCAGAATGATCGTATTAACCATCTTCACAGATTTAGCTGATTTTCTGTTCTCACGCTCAAGTTTTCCCAACTCTTGGTTTGAAAGCGTCAGAATTGGACCAGTCTTGTTGCTCCTTGTGTTAGGCTTATTAGGCATACACCTGAAACATACAAGAGAGAAGAAAACAAAAGCGTGTTAGTTTGAAAATAAAAAGAAAAATTTAGACAAAATCAAAAACTCAAATCTAATGGTAGATCAAAGAGTCCCCGGCAACTGCGCCAAAATTTGATATGCTCAAATTAACCCTAGAGCTACTCTCTCAAATTAAGAGATCACTGTAATATTTAGGGGTCGAATTCCACAAGAACTCAAGATCAAACACAATAAATTATAGAGTTTTTCAATTATGCTAAACAGATTAAATTAAATTAAAATAAACAATGCAAAATATTAAATAAAACTGTTGTAAATTCAGAAAATCAAAAAGCTAGGTCTAGGAAATTTCTCAGGAAATTATGAAATATTAAATCAGGAAATAAATAGGATTCAAACAATTAAGAACAGATCTAGAACTCTAAACACTTTTGTAAATTAAATCAGTTCTCACTGCAAATAATATCTAAATTTAAAACCAGAAAATCCAAATCTCTTTACAAAATTCTTGGTTAAAAATCAGCAATAAAATCAGGTTTAGATTGTTCACAAAATTATTAAATCAAATCTCTTTGCACGAAATAATTTTGCTCATCAAAAGGTTTAATCAGGAAAACAATTATATTCTCATATCAATTTATTTTCCTAAAGTATTAATTCTAGATGGCCAATCAAGGATTAATATGAAGAACAACCTAAGATGAAGATCTAGATAGATAATGAATCCTAAATAAACAGATCTAATAATTCATAAAATTCCTGTGAAAAAACCCTGAACCTAACAAGCAAACTACTCAGACATAATCAATGAAGAACAAAACATCTTTCTGAATAATAAGCAATTGAAATTAAAAGAGTAAAAGGGAGTTTAAGAAATTCTTCTCTCAAAGCAGATCTCTCTCTCTCCAAAGCTCTTAAAATCTCACAGGGTTGCAGAAAAATAAAACTTGCTAGAAAATAACTTAAGGGTTTGGAAAACCTTAAAACACTATTTATATGTCCTAAAACACGTCAGGGACTTGTGTTGCAATTTTAGAAAACTTTGGGGCAGATTTGTAAAACTTTCAAATTTTGGGTCTTGAGTCGGCAGAGAAGGGTGTCGATCGATGCCCATCATCTTGGTGTCGATCGATGCCACCTTTAATCCGAGACCAAACTGATTCTTCGAGTTAAATGCTCCAGAATCATCCAAATTGCTCTATTTCGCTCCTTTCATGCTAAAAACCTGTAAAGACTCAAAAACAATCTAGAAACAAATGAAAAGACACTAAAAGACTCCTTATATCATGGTTAAAAACCATAAAAACCATGATATATCATGCAGTTTTGGCAAAAATCCCTTTTCTATTTCTTTTTTTTCATTAAAAAAAATATTCTTAAATAAATATATAATTACTTAATTTAAGAAGGAAAATACTCACAAACAGCACAAAACTATGTTTTATTTACAAATTTAACATATCATTCTAAAGTTTCAAAAAAGCACCATATTCCAAAATTAAATTTTCAAAAGTTAAATCTGAAACTCTAAATACTAAAGCTTACCCCCTAAAAACTATATCCTAAATATAAAATTATCAACCCAAGTCTAAAAAAAATATAAAAAGTAATTAAAATATTATAAGTGTGTCAATTAGTACTATTTTTAAAATTTTGTGGTGTGTGTTATAATTGTCCATAAAACTTGATTTAGTGTTAGTTGAAAGAATTTCTCTTAAGTTTATATCTAAACAATGTATCTCAAAATTGGCTCTTTTGAGATAATTTTGTTAAACTTGTTGACTAAATTATAACAAAATATTAGTAAATGCAAAATACCAAATCTTAAAGAACTTTTACATCTACAGTTTATATTTATATTAAAATAAAATTAATTTCCAGAAGATATACCGCAAGATAACGCAGGGTTTTATCTAATTATTTTTAAATAACATAAAAAGGAAAGCAATCTCACATAGACACAAAACTTATATCTATCTTTTTAAAATCATTTCATATATATATATATATATATATATATATATATATATATATATTATTTCAAAAGAAAGAAATGATTAGCATCAAATACAACCTATTTCACCTCTTTATATAAACTAACTCTAACAGAGTGAAAAAAAATAAAAAAGATAATACCTCCTTCAACCCACAAACTTGGCAGCTTAGCCGATAAGCTATTCCAGCAAATGGCCTCCCCAGCGTTAGCCTTAGCCCAACCTCCTCCTCTAAAACCTCCAGCCGTTTCAGTCACTCGAAGAATTCGTCATTGCTGGTCCGAGCTTCCTCTTGATCTCATGCGAATGGTTTTCGAACGCCTTGGATTTTTGGATTTTGACCGAGCTAAATCGGTTTGTTCATCTTGGCAATATGGTTCGAGACAATGTAAGCCAAGCAATAAGATCCCTTGGATGGTTCTATTCCCCATGGACAAGAATTATTGTCTCTTGATCAATTCTGAAGATAAAGAAAAGATCTACAAAACTCAACATCTTGGTGACAATTTTGCAAAGAGTATTTGTTTGACGACTTATAGAAGCTGGCTTTTGATGCAACATCGTTACAAAGAGAAAGAAGTTCTTACTCGTACTTATCCAAAGCATAATGTATATATTTTGGATCTTTTAACGCGCGAGAGAATCAATCTACCAGCTTTCAAATCAGCAAATGATGGACTCTCCAACCCGATATTATGGATTGACGAAAAAACCAAAGACTACCTAGTTATCAGAATGGTTGATGTAGACACTCTGATTTCTTTCAAGAAAGGAAATAACTCGTGGAAAGAGATCCCCCAGTTGCCAAAGTCATGCACCGAAGATTTTTCTAACATGGTATACAAAGATCACAAGCTTTATTGTCTCAACTGTTCTTTTCTCTAAATTTTTGATTTTTTGGGAGAAGTTCCGCTGAAAGTTTTTAGAACTAGTGTACGTGGATACATAACCACTAAAGGAGGTTACATTAGCCGTCCTTGTAATCCATGTGCGTTGAATTACTGTAAGTGTAATATAGTAGTCACTCTACGTGGAAATGTCTTAATTGTTAAGAGTTTTGGTCCGCTTGTGTCCAAAACATGGACCTTTAAAATCTACAAGATGGATGATCCATCGACGGAGGATAATTGGGAGGAAATTGATTCTCTGGGTGATGAGTCAATTCTTCTAGAGTTGGGTATTACAGTGCTTGCTAAGGACCAAGACGGAGTCACTCGTAACTCCATCTACTTCACTGAAAATAAGTATTTTGGGGGCTATGAAAAGAATGGAATCTTCATATTCAATCTTGATACAAAGAAGGTTGAACAACAGCCACAAGCATTTGTTTCTTCATCCATGCCATTGTCTCATGCTCATTGGTTCTTACCAAATTTCAAAACGGAATGATTATTTTGTATTCTAAATGGTTTAGTTTTGTTTTTTATATAAAAAATAGATTGTGGTCGTGTGTATGTAGAGCATCTCTTTAACAAAAAAAAAAAAAAGAACAAAATAAAATAATTAACAGAGATCAAGGATTGTGGTATGTAAGCATTGAACACAAAATATATGAGATGTTTTTTTTTGTTGTTGAAATGTGAAATTTATTGATCGATATAAAATATTTGTACAAAAAATTCAGAACACTACAAGAAAATAAAACTGAAATAGAGCGGAAAATCTACAGAGATACGAGTAAAAACAAACCACAAGAAAAGCTCAGACCAAGCGAAGTAACGAGCTGGAATATGAGGCGAGGTTAGCGGGAATATTAGAGGGAGTTAACTCTGTTGCGGATGGTCGTTCGAATGCGTTTAACCAATTGAGGAGCCGTAGAGAAGCCTTTGTGATGTATTCTAGCATTTCGTTCATGCCACAAAAGATAAGTAGTTACTTGAAAGAACAACCTGATTAGGATGTCGTCGAGGTGGCGTCATGATCTAATGATCAATACCGAGAGAGACTTACCAATCAGGGTCTTGGGATCGATGAAGGATAGTATTCTGAAGAGGGATCTATTATGTAATTACTATATAGTTGGTGTATAGTTTAGCTATTTCCTATTCTGTATCTAGGTTAATGTTGTACGCACATATATAAGGGGTTGCCCTCTTCACGTTATCAATAAGAAACCTTTTACACCTTACAAGGTTTTGACATGGTATCAGAGCTAAACCTAAGATTTTAGGTTATTCGATCCTCTATACTCTTATAGTCAAACTCGTTTCTTCGTTTTCTATCTTCTCTTGACCTATATATATCCGATCATTCTGTCGGAGTATACTTTCTGAAATCATGACTGAGGAATCTGCTTCGAAGCTTGGTTCTTCTCTGTCTTCAGGGTCCAAAGCTCGGATCGAACCAACACGGCGTTGGATTGATCCATATGATCTCTCTGCTGGAGATAATCCTGGATCTGTGATTTCCCAACCACAACTTCGTGGGTCTAATTATGATGAGTGGGCAATGAATCTTCGTCTTGCGTTGCGAGCACGGAAGAAATTTGGATTTGCTGATGGGTCTATTCCTAAACCTGCTGAAGACTCTGAAGACCTTGAAGATTGGTGGGCAAATAATGCTATGGTGGTCTCGTGGATCAGACTTACGGTATCACCGGAACTGAGTAGCTCTTTGTCTCCTCACGAGATTGCTTGCGATCTCTGGACTCACATACAAAAGAGATTTTCTGTGAAGAATGGACAAAGAGTACAACGCCTAAAGACGGAGTTGGCGAATTATCAACAAAGAGGTATTACGGTTAAGGCCTATTACGGGAAACTTACAAAGCTGTGGACAAGTCTTGCGGATTTTCAACGTGCTAAGACAGTTGAATAGATTGCAAAAGAGCGAGAAGAAGATCGGTTGCATCAGTTTTTGATGGGCCTTGACGAAAGTGTTTTTGGTGCTGTGAATTCGTCTCTTCTATCACGAGACCCACTTCCTTCTCTTGATGAAGCGTACCAGGTGGTTTCACAGGACGAGGAGTCCAAACGGGCTGGCCGTTTACTTGAAGAACAAAACAAACGCAATGAAGGCGCCAGTTTTGCTGTTCAGGTGGCTACACGTCCAGCTTCGTCATCACCATTACGTGATCCGGATTCCTTGTGTATGAGTTGTGGTCGGAAAGGCCATCTTGCTAATCATTGTTTCCGCAAGATTGGTTATCCGTGGTGGTGGGGTGATAGACCACGTTCCAAGCTTCCTTCTATACAACATGGAGGTTCTGGAAATCAGAGTGTTGATCGTCGTGTTTCTCCTGTCTTGCCGAAGCGTGTCGAGCCGGTGCAAGTTCATCACGTCGAGACTTCATCACCCGCCATTGGTGGCAATACTTATATTACCGAGTCTGATCGCGTGGGGTTCAGCGGTTTAAGTGATCAAGAATAACGTCAGCTAAAAGATATGCTCAATGTACGGAAGGCTACAACCAATGATCACCTTTCCGGTAAGTTTATTCTTGAATCTTGGATCATTGACACAGGGGCTTCAAATCATATGACTGGAAGCATAGATTTTCTTGATGATGTGTGTGATATGGCACCTATGTATATTAAGCTTCCTGACGGTCGTTTCACTGTTTCTACTAAGCAAGGAACAGTTTCTCTTGGTTCTCATCTTCAGTTGTTCACTGTGTTTTTTGTCGATGGATTGCAATGTCATTTGATCTCCGTTTCACAGTTGACAAGAGATCGTGGTTGTATCTTTCAGATATCTGATAAGATTTGTGTTGTTCAGGACCGCATCACACAGACGGTGATTGGAGCCGGTGAACAGCAGAATGGGTTATATTTCTTTCGAGGCATGGCAACTGCGGCGGTGACACAAGCTTTCGATCAACTACCTTCGGATGTGTGGCATCGTCGTTTGGGTCATCCTTCATCTACGGTCATGGAGATGCTGAATTTCTCAACGTTTAGTCGTACTAGTGTTTTTGATTCCAAGAAATGTGATGTTTGTATTCGTTCCAAACAAACACGAGATTTGTTTCCTTTGAGTATTAATAAAACTTATGCGGTTTTTGAGCTAGTCCATGATTTATGGGGTCCTTATCGGACACCGGCAATTTGTGGTTCAAGATTTTTTCTTACGATAATAGATGATTACTCACGGGCTGTGTGGATTTATTTACTACCAAATAAGTCACAAACTGCGCTTACACTTCGTGATTTCATCTCCATGGTTGAACGACAATTTGAAACACAAGTAAAGACCATTTGCAGTGACAACGGGGCCGAGTTCTTAAGCCTTGGTGGGTTTTTCCGTGAACGTGGTATTGTTCATGAGACGTCTTGTGTGGGTACTCCACAACAAAATGGACGGGTCGAGCGTAAATATAGACACATACTCAATGTCGCTAGAGCGTTGCGGTTTCAAGCTCACCTTCCGGTAGAGTTTTGGGGTTTTTGTGTTCTTACAGCTGGTTATTTGATTAATAGAACGCCCACTGCTGTTCTTCATCATAAAACTCCATTTGAGATGCTCTACACACAACAGCCACCTATGAATCATTTATGGGTTTTTGGGTGTTTGTGTTACGTTCATAACCAACGGCACGGTGGTGATAAATTTGCCTCTCGGAGCAATCGCTCTGTTTTTATTGGTTACCCGTTCGGAAAGAAGGGTTGGAAGGTTTACGACTTGGATAGTGGGGTTATATCAACATCTCGTGATGTTGTTTTTCTGGAAACAAAGTTTCCGTTTGCGACTGTCTGCTCGGAGCCTTCCTTGTCGTCGACCTCTTTACCTCCTCTACAATACGTACAAAACGATGACGATGCTCTGTTTGAGCCTTCGCTCCCTCCATAGCTCGAATCTGTGGCAAGCGGTAACGCTGTCGAGGTTGAGTTGAGTGCTCCTGCTCCATCTCCGGCCCGGTTACCTTCTCCTACGACCTCTACTCATGTGAGTCTAGAGCCGATATCACCGGAGATTTTGGATACGAGAACCCCATCCCATCTCGTTTCTAACTTTGTTCCTCTCCATGGTGAGTTTTGCGAGAATATTTCCTCCAACACCGACGACAACACAGAACCTATGGGACGCGGCTGTCGCCAGAAATTTAAGTCTACTCGTCTTCACGATTTTGTGACCAATACAACACATGAGGAATCTGACAGTGATTTTGTTGATTCTTGCTGGTATCCTATTGATTCATACGTTGATTGCTCATAATTTTCCGATAGTCATCGTGCGTTTCTTGCAGCTATAACGTCAGGTGCGATTCCTAAAACCTTTGCTGAGGCAATGGAGGATGAGAATTGGAGAGAGGCTGTTCGTGCAGAGATTACATCTCTTGAGGACCAAGGTACCTGGACCACCGAGACGTTGCCTCCGGGTAAGAAAGCTTTAGGCTGCAAATGGGTATTCACTTTGAAATACAATTCTGATGGTTCTCTTGAGCCCTACAAGGCTCACTTGGTTGTTCTTGGTAACAATCAGACTGAGGGTCTTGATTATACAGAAACGTTTGCACCAGTTTGTAAGATGACTACTGTGCGGTCTTTCTTGGAAGTGGCTGTTGCTCGGGATTGAGAAGTCCACCAAATGGATGTCCATAATGCGTTCTTACATGGTGATTTGGAGGAAGAAGTTTTCATTCGTTTTCCTCCTGGGTTTCGAACAAATGATAAATCACAGGTGTGTCGTCTTCATAAGTCTCTCTATTGACTCAAGCAAGCACCGCGTTGTTGGTTTTCAAAGCTCTCGACGGCTTTGAAGGAATATGGGTTCCAACAAAGTTTAAAAGACTATTCGTTATTCACTTACGCAGATGAGGTGCGACGGCTACATGTTCTTGTCTACGTCGATGATCTTATTGTTACTGGGAATTCTTGTCAAGTTATTTCCGAGTTCAAGGCGTATTTGAGCTCATGTTTTCACATGAAAGATCTTGGCATCTCTAAGTATTTTCTGGGTATTAAGGTCGCTCGTAATTCTACTGGCATGTATCTTTCTCAACGGAAATATGCTCTTGATATTATTTCGGATATGGGATTACTTGGAGCACAGCCTGTCTCTCATCCGCTTGAACAAAACCATACATTGGATCGGGTTACGGGGGAGCTGTTACCAGACCCGTTTCGTTACAGACGCTTGGTTGGTCGCCTCATTTACCTTGGTGTTACTCGACCTGAACTCTCCTACGCTATTCATGTTCTCTCTCAGTTTATGCATGCTCCACATATGGCACATTGGGAGGCTGCTCGTCGGGTGGTTTGTTATCTCAAGGGAAATCCCGGTCAAGGTATTCTTCTCCGGGCTGATTCTGAACTTCGGATTACTGCTTGGTGTGATTCTGATTATAATGGGTGTGCTTTGACCCGTCGTTCCCTTACTGCTTGGTTTATACAACTCGGTGGTTCTCCGGTGTCTTGGAGAACACGGAAGCAGGAGGTGGTTTCACGTTCTTCCGCAGAAGCAGAGTATAGAGCCATGGCCGAGACAGTTTGTGAAATTCTCTAGTTGCGTGAGATACTTACTTCCATGGGTGTTGATTGCTCTGCTCCGATTCCATTATTTTGTGATAATGAGTCGGCTATTCATCTGAGCAAGAACCCGGTGTTTCATGAATGGACCAAACATGTTGAATCCGACTATCACTTCATTAGAGATGAGATTGTGCGTGGTGTTATTGCTCCTCATCATGTTTCTACAAAGATTCAACTGGCTGATATTCTTACTAAAGCACTTGGTCGGAAGGAGTTCGATTCTTTTAAGCCCAAGCTGGGTATTTGGGACCTTCATACTCCACCTTGAAGGGGGGTATTCTGAAGAGGGATCTATTATGTAATTACTATATAGTTGGTGTATAGTTTAGCTATTTCCTATTCTGTATCTAGGTTAATGTTGTACGCACATATATAAGGGGTTGCCCTCTTCACGTTATCAATAAGAAACCTTTTACACCTTACAAGGTTTTGACAGATAGAACCTGCAACTGTTGACCACATGGTGAATGAATAGGGGCACGCAAAAAAACAGATGGTCTCGAGACTCAAGGCAGATCTTGTCCCCTCTGGCGCATACGCAGTCCCGTTTGAAGCATGTCATGGCCAAACCAAGCAAGTAAACTCTAGTGTCTTAAGGGATAGTTATAAAATCATCATTACCCCATCTCCAACTGGTCCCAAGTCTAAAAGGAACCCTGATTTACCAAGTTATGTCGCACCCAAGCTCAACCCAATGGGAACCTGACTGTGTGAATATCCTCCAGATCAAACGATAAGCAAACACTCTCAAGACATCTCTTAACCTTTCAAAACCAAGGCTGCCCTCTGATTTGGGCCGGAAAAAATCATCCCAAACAGTGGCGGAGCTAGGGAATCAGTTTATCGGGGTCAATTTTGTTATTAAAAACTTTTATAGGGATCAATTGTGTTATTTTACAAGGATCAATTTAATATTTTTCCTAAAGATTCAACTAATTTTAAAAAGTCACCAGGATCATTTGACCCACATGATTGTACACTAGCTCCGCCCCTGATCCCAAACAACCCTTGTACTTGTGGAGATGTTAGGATTGCCATTCCATATATAGGAACGCACCGGTACCACACAACTTGTATATCTCGTCAAAGAAACGCGATGGTAGCCGTAAAACTGTGCACCATAAGTTAGTGATGTTAGAGCATGTGCATTGGTGAAAATTCAATGTATTATTCTCAGCAATATAGTATTTTTTTTTTATTTTGTGTTGAGAAATTTGAAAAAATCTTCTTAATATTGTGTGTCCATTAGTGAAAAACTCATTTTCTCATCAATATAATATTATTATTTTTAATATAACTTAATATTTTAATTTTATTTTATTTGAGTACTTATTTTGTTATTTTGTTTTTCTTAGGTTATGCAGTTAACACTAAAAAAAGTGTTTATGTTCTCTTAGGTTATGCAGTTAACACTAAAAAAAGTAGCTCGATAGTACGATGATATTTTTTTACTCTTTTTTGCTGGTCATTTTGAGTATAATACAACATATATATATATATATATATATTATATTTTTAAACAGAAAAGTATAACACAAAAAAAACAAATTTTATGTGACATAATGATATATCAATATATATTAATAACATTATTTACTCAATTCTAAACTAAAATTCAGTTTGCATTTAGTGTGTTCAATAGATATAAAGTACGTGATAAAAATATAGAAATAGCTAACAAAGAACTTTCTTTTCCAAATGCAATTAATCAAGAAACACAAATAATTCTACTTCTAGAACACAAATGCATTTGAAGTCATTTGTATAATTCATTAAGATTAAAATATTTTATTGCTAAAACATTCAAATTATAATAATAAAACTTTTTAAGCATGTGTGAAGCATGATGGTAATATATAAATATAAAAATTATTTATGCTACATTTAGTTATCTAATTAATGAAATTAATTACACAGAGAATGAAGGAAGAGCATGACTTTCGGCTAAAGAAGAGGTTATTCGAGAAATTTAAGCTACTGTCTCGTCGTCCTTCTTGTAGGTGTATGGGTTTAGAATATATTGATGTTTTATAGATTATGTTAAAAGCAGACAAACTAACACATAATGCCCATGTTCAGCCGCATTTTATTTTATACGTAATCAGTGTTCTTTTTCCCAACGCAAAAAATGTTTGTACGTCTTGATTGTGCATCAAAACATGAGGAGTTCTATGTATTATATACAGACTAAATATTTTTAAAGTAACCTTTCATATAAACAAGAAAATTCAGTTTAATGTTTAACTAATCAATAGTCATTCATTTTAAGTGACTGAGAATATTTATTTAAAAACAAAACAAAAAACAAACATAAAATAATTTATCGAAACACAAAATATAAAGTTTTAAATATTCTAATAAATCTAAAATATGTTAAAAATTTTATAAACTTATCTCGCGCATCGCGCGAGTCTACTTCTAGTTATGATATAAACTACACTCTACACTTATAAGTTATATATATAGGTAATATTGTCTATAATTTAGAGAGAAAAGGTGAAAGAGACAACAAGAAAGTGAAGAGTAAATATTATTATGTTCTACTTTTAAGTGTGAGTTCTTATTATCTACTGAGCTTCAGCTATTACGACTCTTCTAACAAGGGTCCTCAATAGGCCGATCTAGTAGTTCAAATTGATGCTCTTAAGATTAAGGATCTCAAGCTCTGCTATTGATTAATTGTAAGTTTCTTAATAAAGAATGTGAGTTCTTTAGTAGAGGTGTATATCGATGTTGAGTTTAACTTTTGTTTCAAAAGAATTTGATACAGAAGATCTACAAAAGAGAAAAATAATTTGTAATTTTGTTGATGCAATCTTTATGTTTATATATATATATGTTCATCTATACAAGTAACCTGGATACATGACCAAATATTTGACATTAGAGATTGCGTCAAGATAATTAAAAGTCATATTTCTCTTTGGTAGATCCTTTGAATCAAACTTCTTTCCGAAACAAAAGTTCAACTCAATGTTAGTATACACATCTAAGTGAGCTCACTGCTCAAATTATTTATTATGAAACTTGTAGTTTAATGTTTGGAAGAGCTAGAGATCTTTAAGCTTAGGACCATCAATTTCAACTACTGGATCATCATATTCATGACCCTTTGTTAGATGAGACGTAATAGCTGAAGCTCTTTAGAGTCTGAGACCTCACACGAAAAGTCATAGTGAACAATCTATTATTTTCTACTTGCATTGTTTCACATCTTCGATAACACACACACACATATATATATATATATAAAGAGAAGGTTTTCTCCTAACTTTGCACAACACGACGATATTTGGCAGCATATATTTTCAACACCTGTCATTACTTCTTAATTATTAAATTCTTTTAATTTTTTCCTCAAAATTACATACATTAGTTTTATATTCACTAAATTTAAATGATATTTTATGTACTAAAAAATATATTGACACTTATGCAATATCCTTTTAGTAATTGTATATAAATATCATTTATCAATATTTTAGTAATTATAATGTCTTTTTAGTAATTATAATTTTGGACAAAATCAATTTCTGATAATTAAAGATTTTGATATTAATATCATAATTTTGGAAAAATATAATGTGATGGTTATTAAATTCTTTACTAATTTCAAGCTATAAAAATATTATACTATTATAACAATTATTTGTTGATTGTGCCAAAAGATCAAATCAATTTATTCTAAAATAATTTCAAGATATAAAACAATATGATATTTTATTTTCCTTTAATAGTAAACATTATCACCATTTATTGCATATTAATTCTTTAAATGTAATTCTCATGATGTTTGAAAAAATTTAAAACAAATCTTTCATCATATGAATACACTTTAATGTATTCATTGCAATACAATTTTTATTCTTTTGAAAAACACAGACACAGACCTATGGTATAATTATTCTTTGAAATGTTATCATAACTCCCATGATGTTTGACCAAAAAAAAAAACTGAAAAACCTCTCATACTACTACAAATTTATCTATAAATAACTACAAAAAATCTTCATCAAACATCATATTCTACCTCTCACATAATTTTCTGAATTTTGTAATATTTAACTTTGTCATATTGTGATATTTGTAGGTTTTGAAATAAATAAGTTGAGTCAAAATTTTGGAGCATATATATATATATATATAAGTGAACATGTGAAATGTGGTTATTCATTAGAAAGAGTTAGATGAAGAAGGCCTTAGAGCACTCCCATCGGTCATTCCGTTGGGATGTCTTTCATTCTTTTAACAATAAAATGAAAAAAAAAAATGTTTTAATCGATTTATTTCACAGAACCGGGTCTCTGCCCATATCCTTTTAGATACTCAGAGACCCGCCACGTGTCAATATTTTATTGCTTGCGTTTGTTTTTTTTTTTCTTTTCTTTCTTCTGCATTTGCTTCCTTCTCTCTCTCGACACATACGAAAAGTCGAAACCAAAAATCGATTTTCACAACCCATTCGAAGATTTGATGTTGTTCTTTACGAGATCTCGCCGGAATCTGGTGGTTTTTTTTGTCTCAGATTCGCCGGAGGCCCGGAGATTCGATGTTGTTACTGATGCAGTTCTCTGATGCAGATTTTGTCTTTGCTTTTGGAACGAATTACGAATCCAGATTTGTTGAATCGTCACAAACAGGTTTTGATTCTCTCGTCATGCAAACTTTGCGTTCATCGCATTTTCTTTCGGGGTTTCTCTACAATTTCCACTTTTAATTGTTTTCGCTGATTGATTTTGAGGAGTTCATTAGATGATATTGAAAACTTCCTTTGATCGGATTAGGCTTTCTAAAAAAATCCTCCCTTTTTAGTGCTTCTGCTTCCTTTTTGCTCTTTTGTGTTTGTGTCAGTATCAAAGTGTTTACTTTTAAGGTTTTCTATGAATCCCTCTGGTCCAACTTCTCTCAGCTCGTGGTTTATTAAATAAGATTTGCTCTCTTCTCATATTTTCTCCAGGTTGCAGCGATAATTGCAGGAGCTGCTGCTGCCTATGCTGGTAAATATGGATTAGAGGCATGGCAAGCGTTCAAGCTGAGACCGGTAAGGCCTAGAATGCGTAAATTCTATGAAGGTGGTTTTCAATCTGCTATGACACGGAGAGAAGCTGCCCTTATTCTCGGTGTCAGGTACTTTTCTTGTGTTTTAGCCCCTATATCATCATACCAGTCAAGTTTGAGAGTTGAAGACTCAATGGTACTAGTTGATCTTGGTAAATAATCATCTATAGCCAGTAAATATGCCATTGTAGTCCTTAAATGTTTGCAATAGGGGCCAAGTTATTCGAATTCGATTTGTTTATGGAAGGATGTTTGCATATAAGTTAGTGGTGAGTTTTGCGACATTATTGTGGCTTGACAAGTTTGGCACTTATTATGGTGATTTTGAACAGGGAGAGTGTAGCGGCAGAGAAGGTGAAAGAAGCTTACCGGAGAGTGATGGTGGCTAATCATCCAGACGCAGGAGGAAGCCATTACCTTGCATCTAAGATCTATGAAGCCAAAGACATGATGCTCCATTACCTTGCATCTAAGATCAATGAAGCCAAAGACATGATGCTTGGCAAAACCAAGAGCTCTGGTTCTGCGTTTTGAAACTCTTCGGTGAGGTTGATTGATCCCATCAACAAAGCCATGTGGTGTTTCGAGTAATTAGCTTTAGACCGTTCTCTTTATTCCGTTAGATTAGTTGTTCTGATCAAGATAGCCATGTGGTTTTGAATTATTGGTCTAGATCATTTTTCTGATCAAGCTTGGCAAAACCAAGATAGCCAACATTTATAACATTATAGAATATACTTTAAACATTTTTTTAACAAAAAAAATTAGACACCCAAGTATGACTAATGGGAGGACAAAAATTAAAAGTAAGGATGTGAAGAAAATTGTATTATCTTCAGTATTATTAAAAGATAGAGACACTCAAATGAGTATGTGCATTGTGTTTGCTCTTAGGAACATAACATATTCTCACTTGTAAATGTTGGTAAATATTGTTTCGAATGGCTATTTTGTATATAGATATTGTAATTTGTTTTTCTTTTGATCCATTTGATAAATTTTTAATATAAAAGCTTTAGTTTTAGATCATAATTCATAAATCCTAATAGATTTTCTATCTTAGTCACAATATTTATGTTATTTATTACCCATGCTATATTTTATACAAGTGCGTTTGTATTTATAACCCATGAAAATGAGTTTATACAAATATTAACTGTTTCAAATACTATTGCTTTAAATTTGTTCCTTAACGTTACAACTGTGTTTGTATGTATTTATTAACTTTCTTTCTGATAACCATTTTCATGGTCCTTTATTTTATTTATAGGTTATGACTTCTGATGAGAAAGGTTTTGTGATGAAAGGGTTTAGAGACGAGGAAGATTTGGACGTCTAGGTGATATATATCTCATGATATGGGTTTCCAAAGCCATGTGATTCTTTCAAATTCAGTTTTTATTTTCTTACACAATTTAGTCTTACTTATTTTTAAAAAATATATTAACATCTAATTTCTTTTCACAACATTATTGTTTGGGTTATACTATGTATGCATTTATTTTCTCTTCTCATATGTTTCATTATTTTTCCTAGCCATGATCGATTGTTGATGATGTGATGATAATGTTTACCCGCAAGCAGAGCAAGGCAATGGGATTTGACCATGTGTGCAAATTTCATCAATACGCATTTAACAAAACTCACCTCTACCACGTGTTTAGCAAGTCGAAAGATCCAATGAACACCCGAAGCTAATCCCAATTGCATTCTAGAGAGAGAGACGAAGAGACATGAAGAGAAAAACAATGTCTTGGAAAAGTAGGAAGATTGAAGTTATCTCTTCTTCCATCCATCACATGATTTTATAAATAAAAATGTAGAAGAAAAAAATATTATCTGGTGAACAATTATTTTATGTTCTCTTAGGTTATGCAGTTAACACTAAAAAAAGTAGCTCGATAATATGATGATATTTTTTTACTCTTTTTTGCTGGTCATTTTGAGTATAATACAACATATATATATATATATTATATTTTTAAACAGAAAAGTATAACACAAAAAAAACAAATTTTATGTGACATAATGATATATCAATATATATTAATAACATTATTTACTCAATTCTAAACTAAAATTCAGTTTGCATTTAGTGTGTTCAATAGATATAAAGTACGTGATAAAAATATAGAAATAGCTAACAAAGAACTTTCTTTTCCAAATGCAATTAATCAAGAAACACAAATAATTCTACTTCTAGAACACAAATGCATTTGAAGTCATTTGTATAGTTCATTAAGATTAAAATATTTTATTGCTAAAACATTCAAATTATAATAATAAGACTTTTTAAGCATGTGTGAAGCATGATGGTAATATATAAATATAAAAATTATTTATGCTACATTTAGTTATCTAATTAATGAAATTAATTACACAGAGAATGAAGGAAGAGCATGACTTTCGGCTAAAGAAGAGGTTATTCGAGAAATTTAAGCTACTGTCTCGTCGTCCTTCTTGTAGGTGTATGGGTTTAGAATATATTGATGTTTTATAGATTATGTTAACAGCAGACAAACTAACACATAATGCCCATGTTCAGCCGCATTTTATTTTATACGTAATCAGTGTTCTTTTTCCCAGCGTAAAAATGTTTGTACGTCTTGATTGTGCATCAAAACATGAGGAGTTCTATATATATACAGACTAAATATTTTTAAAGTAACCTTTCATATAAACAAGAAAATTCAGTTTAATGTTTAACTAATCAATAGTCATTCATTTTAAGTGACTGAGAATATTTATTTAAAAACAAAACAAAAAACAAACATAAAATAATTTATCGAAACACAAAATATAAAGTTTTAAATATTCTAATAAATCTAAAATATGTTAAAAAATTTATAAACTTATCTCGCGCATCGCGCGAGTCTACTTCTACAGTTACTTGGGAAGGAATTAAAAGTGGATACTCATCAAGAAGTGAATAGTTAAACAATTATTCATTTAAGTTTAACATCATTTTGTGTTTCATAGACACAAATCTCCATTGTAAATCTTTCCCCTCACCTTGTCTTCTTCCTTTTTACATATGAAGAGCATATCAATTCTCTTTTTTTGCTCTCTCGTTCTAGTTTTTGAATAAAAGAACTATTTTTATATATTTGATACAATAACTATGAAAACCCAATCTTTATCATCATGTGATACAAGAGGAAAATTCATGTTACACAGTTACCATCCATATCAACATAATCACAAAATTAAAGCCACAAACTTTACTTGAGGGTCTTTTTTTTTTTTTTTTTTTAACATAAAAGACTAAACACTCTTTAATCAAACAAAACTAGAGTGACCAGAAGAAAAAAAAAAAAAAAAAAACAACCACCAAAACATTATAAATGAAATGATGTCTTTGCAAAAAAATCATCCAATAAAATGTGGCTCTTATGCCATTCATCAAGTGTTGACAGCAGCGACATACTCAAATGCATATTCCACAGGAACAGGATGTGGAAGCACTCTATCAAACCACTCGATCTTCCCCCAAATCTCTTCACTGTTGCGCCTTTCAAGTGCTATCATGGCACACCAAATCATCCTATTCTTCCCGCCACCACCACCACCAGAAGCCACAAACTTGTCCCAGAAAAATGCCATTTTCCCACCATAATCTGCCAACCTAACATTGGCAAAATAAGCAAACTTTGGCAGTTTTTAATACCATTCAAGGTTCTCCAGGATCTTGCCTTAGTGTCATACCATTTGATCTCGTCTTCATGATAATAGTAAAGCACGTTCTCTATTACACACGCAGAAGACCATTGCAAACCCAAATCCATCTCCGATCCTAAACTATTCCATCTACGATCATTGGGGTTGTAAGCCACACCCTTATCCCCAAAAATGTATAGCTTTCCATCAATCACTACATTATTAGTGTGATCATGACAGCCATATAACCTCAACCTACCTACACGGCTCAACACAGGCTCCCAAGTTTCGGTTTTTAGATCCAAAACCTCCATCCAGTTTGACGGATCATAGTGTTTAGAACAGCCTCCTGTTACGTATATCTTCCCATCAAATAATTTAGCTGTTGGGTACTCCCGTTCAACCTGCATACTCGGAGCTTGGAGCCACGTGTGAGACAAGCAGTCTAGGATTGAGACACTATATGAGGGTGAACCGTCAGTGGATCCGCTAATGTTGTAGATTTTAGAACCAACCGCCACAAGGGCCGATTTGTGCACAGGAGGATAATGGGGAATAGGGATTGTTGCCAAAACATACCCACTACATTTTTTTTTTTTTTTTTTTTTTTTTTTTTTACATACCCACTACTTGACTTATTCTTTTTCTTCCTGGTGTCATTGGTTAGGATTCGATTAGGTCTCGGACGTAGCATGTACCAGCGAGGGACATGGTCAGTACGAGAAAACCGTAAGCACACAAAAAAAATTCTCGGTGCAACCTAATAGTGATCGGGTCCGGTAAAGCTCCGATGAAGTAAGGAGCGAGTGGAAGCGCTTGGAGACTAAACAGAGAGTTGGATAATAAAATCTTGAGACACGGGCTAAGATGATCACTAGCAAATCTTCTGAAAGAAAAATATTCAAGGTTGGTTTGATTGGCAGTTTATTTTCCTTCAGTCATTCAGTGGTGGCTCTTCACTGTTCATGGCTCTAACTTTAGGGTTTTCAATTGATTTTCCTAGATTTTCCTCATTAGTCATTTCTGCACGAAACGTTGTATAAGTATGGAATTGGACTGCATATTGATGGGCCGAATCAAATGATCTGACCCAGTAAGTCCTTCTGTACGCAGTTCCACATATTGTTCATGTTTTTCTTTTTTTGCATCATTTTGTGTTTTGACACAATCAAATACATTTTTTTTTTGTTTGGCACCATCAAATATTCAAATAGTATATATCTCGAACAATTCTTGGGGGTGAACCACTCTTATTCACCCCCTATTAACTAAGGAAACAAATGGTTAATTAAAGAAACAAAATCTGTATATCAATTAATTTTATAATTGTTAATTCTAAATATTATATTATAGTTTTTAATTAAAATATCAAAATTCAAATTACTTTTTTTATAAACCCAAACCAACAATTTTTTTTAATTGTGTAATTTAAATTCTAACCACTCTTTTATAAACCCAAATTAAAATACAATTTTGTTTAATTGTAAAATCTAGACCCTAACTACTCTTTTATAAACTCAAACCGACATATAATTTTCTTCAATTGTAAAATCTAAACCCTAACCACTCTTTTATAAACCCAAACCGATATATAAATTTGTTTGATTGTAAAATCTAAATCCTAAACCCTAACCACTTTTTATAAACCCAAACCGATATATAATTTCGTTTAATTATAAAATCTAAACCCTAACCACTAATTTGTAAACCCAAACCGACATATAATTTTGTTTAATTATAAAATCTAAACCCTAATCACTCTTTTATAAACTCAAACCGACATATATTTGTTTTTAATTGTAAAATCTACACTCTAATCATTTTTTTATAAACATAAACCGACATAATTTCCTTATTAAAAAATCTACAGAATTTGTTTCCTTTATTTGTTTTGTCTTTTTATTTTAATTTTGATTTATTTTATAAATATGATATATGGCATGACATTTTGTTGTATTTTGATTAGTTAATTAAGAGGGGGTGAATATAAGAGGTTCACCTCTAGGGGTCAACCAAAGAATTTCACATATATCTCTCTTTATTTTCTCTCTCGCTAATAATTATTTGAATAAAAGAACTATTTCTCTCTCTTTGATTGATACAATAACTATGAAAACCCAAAATTCATCATCATGTGTGATACACGAGAAAAATTTATGGTACACAATTACCATCCCCATCAACATAATCAGATGTTAGATGCTAAAGGGTACAATATCTTAATAAGTAATTGTCGAGAATGTTCAATGAGCTAATGTGTATGGTTTTCTCAAAATTGCCCACTAATGATATTGTGAGGACAAGCGTTTTCTCTAAACAATGGATGGGTTTTATGGACGCATAAGCTTCATCCTGTGTTAGATGAGAGAGACATGATAAAATATTTCCACCAAACTTATTCAAAAGGTTTTGTTTGCTTCCCTAAATCAATGACCAAGGTTTCTTGGAAAATCAAGAAACCTCGATTATAGATTTCACATCAGGAGCAGAAACTTTGTGCATAAGTTTGATATGGGTTGTTTATATGATCTCTCTCATTCCAAAGATGAGATCAGGCCTATATGCTTCCCGTCTCAATCATTAACTAGATCCGGTGAGGTAGTGAAAAAGAATTGAGCAATGTTATTTTGCATTATCGTCACAAACTCAAAATAATCTGTCTTATACTATATAATCTCAAAACCAAATAATATATATGCATATATGTATCTCACATTATCTTATCCCCTTTTTAATAAAAGGGAAGTACACAACTTAGTTTTTGTAGACTTTATATTTTTAATAAATGGTTACAAATATGTTATACATAAGATATACATTAATCCATATAGCAAACAGTTACACCTGAATATTTCAATTTGATAATTGAAATATCTTTGGTAACAAATAAAATCATGGAGCAAACGGTTACACCTAAATATTCCAAATTGATATATAGATCTTTGGTAACAAATAAAATCGTCGATATTTCCAACTATATTTTCGGAATGTTTTAGTCCTATATCATATTGTTTCCAAAGATTTTTAAACACAATATTACAAATTTAATTTCCACAGATTTTATTGATAAACCGCAACGTTAAACAACTTATTAAAGGGGATAAAAATATAATGTGAATTCATTATATTTAAAACGGGTCTTATATAATAAAATGGAAGTACACAACTTTTTTTGTAGACTATATAATTTTTATAAGTTGGTTACAAAATAGGTTATAGATTAAATATAGGTTGGTTACAAAAAAAAAGGTTATAGATTAATTGGTCAATATACACTTAAGAATATCCCAAAGAATCATCTGAAAGAGAATATTACAAGGATTATACAATTTCCAAAATATAATCTTTATTATTCCATGTATTGTTACAAAATATATATTTTTAGACATAAAAAGGAATAAAATTTTGATAATTTATCACATTTAATCGTGATTTTCGAGATCTTATTGTGCAGTTAAAAATAAAATCTTACCTAAGCACGAGTCATATTAAAACATTTTCACCAAACATTTTCAAAAATTAAAATAAAAATAAACAACAAACATAAACATATACATAAAATTACAAAATTAACAATATAAACTTACAAAATAGATGTTTTTTCAAGCTATTATATTTAACTTATGATTTTATTGCATAATATTTTATCCAATTTTTTTAAAAAACAATCATATAAATTATAATTTATTTTATTCTAAAATTATAATATAAAACAAATTTTACAACTTTCTCTAGCACGTATCATATTCTAGTTAGTTCATAATTTGTTAAGTTAGTTTTGGATTGAAAAACATGAATTTTGGAAACACGTAGTACAAATGCTCACTACGTCAGCAACGACTCTGTACTTTCCATACATACACCCAACGGCTTGAAAGAAAAAACAGTTTTCTTTACAGATTCTTTAATGAAATATCTTGAGAGGATCATATCAGTGTACTGTTCAAAATTTATTTGATCCAATGAACATTATAAACTGAATATTGGATTCTTTTGCATGTTATATTTATGGTGATGGTGATCGTTTTCACGTGAATTTACCTATTGCAAAGAAAGAAAAAATCATTTACCTATTGCATAATGCATATCTAATGATGATGGTGGTCGAGTTTTCATTTTTATCTGATTTTTTTGGCAACAACAAACAAACAAAATTTACTCAAACGAGCCAATGCGAAAGAACATTGTTTACATAGGTAACCAAACGTGATTCAAAATGAATATGTCACCCCAAATTGTCCGCTTGAGACCAAATTTTTCGTGATTTTCCGCTAAGATATTTTATGGAAAATGTTAAGGGGAAATTATAGGAATATTGTTAGTGATGAGCATGGTTCAAAGCTGCGTTTACAAGGACAGTTTATTTCACAGATTTTGAACCAAATCGGAATGGTTAGGCAACCAAAAAGTTCTCATCATTCTTCACGATGTAGATAGTCTTGAGCAATTAGATACTTTGGCTAAGGAAATATATATCGTTTTGGTAATGGAAGTAGGATTATTGTGACTACGAAAGATTAAGAGGTTTTGTAACGATGTGGCATCAACAATACATACCCATGTGTGTTTTCCATCTAATGAAGAAGCTCTTGAAATTTTTTGTAGATATGCTTTTAGGAGAAGCTCTCCACATTATGGTTTTGAAAACCAAAATATGACAGCATATTCCAAATTCCAAACCTCTAATTAATAGTCATTCCAACTCCCATGAACTTGGCGTCTCTTCAATCGGTCAATATGACAGCATGCCAAAGTTTGAGAAACTTTCCAGATATCTCTAGGAACATCTCACAGTTCTCTATCGCAATCAGAGGTAGAACAAGTGCCTTCATCTATTAGGCTATGGTCTCGTCTTCGTGTTCTCAACAGAATCCGCAATGGAAAGCTTAAGGCAGTAACAAATGGAACAAAGTGTTACGCATCTATACCTACGCTACACTAATGTTGAGAGAATTCCATATTGCCTGAAAAGTTTCCAGCGGGTACACAACTTTATCTAAACAACTGCAGAAGACTCACATCACTACCAGATTCACTCAGCAAAAAATTGTGAATCAATGGAGAGCCTTACTTGCCCCTTATAACACTCTATATGCGCAACTCAATTACTCCAACTGCTTCAGCAAAACATATGTGAATTTGAATTCAGCAAAACTTCCGAAGAAGAAGCAGTTGACAGTACTGAAGAGATGAACCCGGCGAAGCGTGCGAAGAGATGAACCTGACAAAGGATAAGAAACCATCTACCACTTTTGGAATGTAGCTTTGTGCGTAAACACTATCACTGAAACATATAATATGGTTTTTGGAATGTAGCTATGTGCCTGAAACAAACTCAAGAAGAGTGTCTTCAGGTTTTTTTCTTGTCTTGCCTCAGCTGAATATTGTACCATTTCTTCTTCTTCACTCCATCTTCTTCCCTAACTGCGACTTCTCCTTCTTCTCTAGGTTCCATTAAAAGACTGCTCTTTTTCTTGCTCTTTCCCTTGCTCCAGCTTCTGTTTTTGCTTGAACTTTGCTTTGTAGGTGGAAAGATTGTGTACGCCGCACATATCTCGTTCCTCCTCTTGAGAAGCTCATCGATCTGCAAACAAAACAAATGTCAGTTAATTCTTTATGTGATCAAGACATTGGAGTGATGTTGGCAGCTCTCTCTCTCTCTCACCTCTTGTACTTCCCCTGTGCATTTACTAGCCATCTCTGTGAACTGTGCAAAGACCTCATGATATTCAGATTCAAACTTCAATAGCTCAGTTCTTTTCGAGACTATCTGTGCTTCAGTGGACCGGAGACTCTCTTTCTCATTTTCGAATGGAGCAGATGAGAATATTTCTAGAGTGTAGCTCACACTTTTGAAAAAATTGTCACCTAATGTAAAATGACACCAAGTGAGGTTACTTACTTCTAACAGAGTTAACTAGTAACTCATTTATAACTGTAAGCAAATGAAACAAAACATACCGTAAACAGCAAATACATGAGATCCAGGTTTCAGTTCAGTGATCTCAAACGGTTGGAATGCATCGAGCCTTTTGAAAAATCCGGTTTCTGGATCCCTTGAGAGAGCCCTCTGTGACCAAAAGGTAGACAACTGAGTACATTGGTGACTGAGAGATGTATATAAAAGTGTTAACTTAAGAGGGAAGAGAAGATAATTAACTGAATTAACCCTGTGATCGAAACGGTAAACAGGAAAGCCGAAAAAGTATAACCCTGCAGTCGAGAGCTTTCCTATTTTCCTGCTGTCTTCCTTTTGCAGAATGAAAGCAAATAATACATAGTTTAGAGACCAGAAGAAATTAATGAGACATGAAGATTCAACCGGAATACAAAACTTCATACCTGTAGGGCCAAGCTCAGTCCTCCATTCTCTTCTTGATCAAAGTAAAGTAACTGAGAAGCAAAAGGAATCAGAAGGTATGATACAGAAAATGAAAAACAACTACGAGACTCTTGAGCACGAAAGGTAAAATTTTGTGCCAACGCACCTTGAATTTGTTCTTAGCAGATGACTGCACTTTACAGATCAAGCCTGCCTCGGCTTCTTCTTCTGTTAACGTAACAGAATAAAAGTGAGCCGATTGTTTTTCAACCTGTTAAGAGAAGCAAATATGCCAGTGAAGATGACAGAACCACATTAATGCAAAGAAAGTAAATGCTAGTGTTAAACAACTAATTATCATACCTTCCTGGAAACAACTTGCCCAACAGTAAGAGGCAAAGTAGTAACCGTACCATTCAGCGCTTCCTCCAATAAATTTGCTGAGACAGTTGTCTTGATTTGAACTCCAAGCTTACTGTGTTCAACAAAAGCATCAAGTTGTTAAGGGATTTTTGGTAATAATGGAAAAATAGAGAGTAGAGAAAGTCTGTTATTACGAAACTCACTTGAACAGGGCGGCGAATATAGTATTAACAGCTCCTAAGCTTGAAAGATCAAGCTCAAGATCTTCATTTTCAGGACCAGGAGCCTACATAAACATCACAGGTCAACCAATGTAAAACTAGATTTATAGTAAAATTTAGTCGATTTTGGACAAAGGGGGCGTCTAAAGAAGAACTAGAAACTATCACTGTAGGTGATTTAAGGTTATCTAGACACTGCAAAAGTGCAGAGCAAGACACATCTACCCTACAACGAAACCATGGACCATCTCCCCAGTGCTTCATACAATGGTTTCAATCAACCATCAAAGATTAGGATGTTACAAAAACTCAGAACTTGTATGGAAACCTCACCTCAGAGCCAGTTGTATCATACTGACGCCGATTCTCCGGATCAGACAAGACCTCATAAGCAAATGTAATCTCCTCAAACATATCAGCTGCAACCGGGTCGTTTGGATTCTTATCAGGATGGTACCTTGAAATAAAACTAAACTTCAGAACAGGTAACAACAAACACATCTTGGATTCACCAAGTAGTGATCCAAACCTCTATAAATCACTTCTGAACCTAAATTTTGCATCCAACAAAACATCAAAATTCACAAAAGTTTCAAACTCTTTTGCACAGAATTGGAAAAAGACCTGAGAGCCATTCTCCGATAAGCACTTTTGATCTCTTGATCAGTCGAATTGGAAGGGATGCCAAGGACTTCATAAGGGTTTCTTCGTCGGAGTTCATCTTCTCCGACGTCGTCTTTACTCTCCGATCTCGATCTCATTGTTAAAAAATTTGTTTTAATAAAACAAAAATCGTTGCTTTAAATTCCGAAGCAGGATATAGGAGCAAAATCTGGGGATCTTCGCCAGCAAGTGGGGAGAATGATTCAAGCCTCGTGAATTGTGGTTTGTTAATCCAAAACCCTAGGAGACGACGAGACAGAGATAGAGGCAGCTCCATAGGGAAAACCCCACAAGCACTCTGAGCTGGAGAAGACAAGAGAGAAGGAGACGAGACCACACTGCACTATCACTAAATTCGTTATTTTCTTATATAAATTAATTTGTTTTTATTATCTAACTCAAAATTTTCACTGATTTTTTTTTTTTTTTTTTTAAAAAATATATAGTTCAATTTCTAAAAGACCCACTTGTAATTAGTAACGGCCCAAAACATATCGGAAAATCTTCAGAGAGAGTATTTGATCCATGTTGATCTTTCTCTGACGGAGTATATGGACTGCTGGCACATGTATTATCTCGAACGAATATCATGTCCAAGAAAAGATCCAAAGTCGAGAAGGAAACAGCCCAGAGACACACGGGCGTTGACATTTATTGGGAGATTGAGAACCGTAGATCAAATCGAGAGATCGACGGTTGGGATGATTGTCAAGAATATGGAATACATGAAGATTTAGAATATATAATTAAGGAATGTTAATATTTATCTCTAATGTATTATTTACATTTATATATATCTTAGAATAGGAAACTAAATTTTTATATAAGAGAACATAAGATGTAATATTATAATGATGAGAGTTTAATATAATTCTTCCTAAATACTTTTGTGTTCTTACTCTCATCAATTTATCATGGTATCAAAGCAGACGATCCTTGTGGATCTAAATTAAATCTTCCGCGTTAGTGTTCTTGTGATCCAATCACTACAAGAAAACAGCCGCAAACCGACGGTCATATCTGTCGGCAACCCGTCGGGAACAACCAAAACCGATGGAAAACAGACAGTAAATGTCCGTCGGTTCTAGAGCGTCGGGAAAATAAAATCTGTCGGGAATCCATCAGCGTCTCCAACAGATTCCCGACGGACATTTACTCTCCGACGGATTACCAACGACTTCTGTTCCCAACGAAATGGCGACAGATAATGTAGCTGTCGAGAACCCGTCAGATAAATTCTCGACGGATTTCCCAACGGGTAAGTTCCCGACGGTTTCCCAACAACTTTTACCGACGGTTTCCCAATAATTAAAACGATTAATTTCTCTGTTTTACTCTGTTTTTCCGATGGAATCCCGACGGATGGTTAATGTTTTATATTAATATGTTTTAGATATTTAATTTAAATTTAAATTTAATCTAATTAATATATTTCTTTTTCTTTTTCTTTTCACAACAATTACTAATTAGGTAATAATATTTGAATTCATAAATTTAGAAATCCAAAATGCAATATACACAAACATCCAAAAAAATGCAATATACACAAATAAAAAAGAAATAGAAACTGAAACTTAAATATTGTGAAAATAGGTCTAAGAACTTGAATTCACCGGGAACTTTGATCGCATCTCTGCCATGAACGATGCAAGCTCCTCATCTCTCAGCTTGTTCCTCTCATTCTCCTTTTCATCATCTTCTCAAGAGCTTCAATACGGTCATCTTTCTCTTGGAGGGCTCGAACAAGTTCAGGATTACGATAATATATTGGTGATGAAGATGATAAAAAGCACGGAGTTTTTTGCAACTTTTCCTAATCCAAAGATTCGACCCTTGGTTTGTGGAGTTTCCTGAAATTTAGAACAATTAGAACAAAATGTATAAAAAGAATCATAAGCAAAATTTGTTAATAACAAGCAAAATGTATAAAAATAATCATAAGCAAAATGTATCAAAAGAATCATAACCTCAAGAACAAATTTGTTAATCATGTCGACAGGGATTGGTGTTGGTATGCCATTTCCATCGACTGAAGGTTGAGATCAGCTAAACTCCTCCATCCTCTTACTAGAATTGCCAATCACTTCCTTAGCTAAAGGGTCTTGAATTTGATTGGTCTTCTTGTTGGTGTGGGTGTCTTCCATCTATAGAATCAAGAACTCAAAGAAACAGAAATTTAAAAGAACTCCTTTTATTATCTTAGTGAAACTTGCTCAAAAACACTAAGCTCTCTCTCTCAGAATTCTCTTGTCTCTCTCAAGCTTACAAAACTCTCTTTTCTCTATAGAAAACCAAAACACACGGCTTCTATTTTATAAGCTTTTAGAATCCTATTATTCCTTTTCATAGAAAAGGTTTATTTCCTAAACTCTCTCACAAGGATATGTTAAGATCTCAAATTTAACATATCCTAGTTCTAATTGCCTTTTATGTTTGCTTGGTTATCAAGCTTAACTCAACAATCTCCCCTTTAAGCTTGATGTCACTCCCCTTCACTTCTTGAACTCCAATGAGATCTCGTCTCTCCTTGAATTTGATTCTTCCTAGCCCTTTAGTTAGAATGTCCGCCTTTTGTAAACTCCCGGGAACATGCTCCACATCTATATGTTCCTTTTCGACACACTCTCGTATAAAATGAAACCTCCTGTGAATGTGCTTACTCTTTCCATGAAATACTGGGTTCCTTGTGAGAGCTAAAGCTGATCTATTATCAATCCGTAAGACTGGCTTTTGACTCTCTTCTCCAATGACTTCGCTTAACAAATCTTGCAACCATATTGCCTGTTTCGCAGCCTCCGTAGCCGCCATAAGCTCAGCTTCACAGGATGATAAAGCAACGATCTCTTGCTTCTGAGAACACCACGTTATAGGACACTCATTGAAGTAAAACACATGCCCTGAAGTACTCTTTCCATCATCTGCATCAACGTTATGGCTGCTATCATTATAGCCGATCAAACCACTAGTATTCCCGCGCATGAATTTTAGTCCATACGTTATTGTTCCTTTTAGATACCTCAAGACTTGCTTAAGAGCTACTGCATGTGACTGTTTTGGCTCTCGCATGTATCTACTTAGAACACCAACACTATAGGACAAATCAGGACGGGTGTGTAGAAGATATCTTAGACAGCCAATGTTTCTTCTGTATTGCTTCTCGTCAACTGATTTCTCACCTTGTGCTTTACTAAGTTTAAGACCATGATCCATCGGTATGTGAACCGGATTACATTCCTTCATACCTGTCTCCTCTAGAATCTTAAGTGCATATCTTTCTTGCCTTGAGTGATTCCTTCCCTGCTCTGTTCGACCTCTATTCCTAGATAGTAAGACAGTAGACCAAGATCACTCATGTCAAACTTTGTTGACATTCCTCGTTTGAATTCTAAGATTAGATCGAGACTAGAACCGGTCACTAGAAGGTCATCCACATAGACTGCTACAACAAGTAGTTGCTCCTTCTCTCGTTTTCTGTAGATAGAGGGCTCTTTGGAGCATTTAACGAAACCCAATTCCTTCAGGATCTGATTCAACTTGTTGTTCCATGCTCGTGTTGCCTGCTTTAAACCGTACAAAGCTTTATGCAACTTGTAAACTTTATTTTCACTTCCACTTACAACAAATCCTTCAGGTTGGCTAACATAGACGTCTTCCCTCAGTTCACCATGGAGAAACGCTGTTTTAACATCAAGATGATGTATCTCCCAACCCTTAGAAGCGGCTAAAGCAATTATGAAACGTATGGTTTCAATACGAGCTACTGGAGCAAACACTTCATCGTAGTCTATCCCTTGTCTTTGAACATAGCCTTTCGCGACCAATCTAGCTTTGTATTTGTTCACACTGCCATCAGAGTTGCGTTTGATCTTAAAGACCCACTTTAGACCTATTGCTTTCGAACCATGTGGGAGATCAACCAACGACCAAGTTTTATTCTTATCAATTGAGGTTAACTCTTCTCCACAAGCATCCCTCCAAACCGTTAACTCCATAGCCTCTGCGTAGCTCCATGGTTCTTCGTCTAAAGTCAACAGTAGTTGTTCTCCCTCTAAATCCGCGAGGAGAACATAATCTTCTAAGTAACTTGGTAGCTTACTTTCTCTAGCCGATCTTCTCAGAGCTGCTGGCTGTTGCTCTGTTTCATCATCGTCGGGAATCTCAACAATCTCTGGTTTCTCTTTCTCTTCTTCCTCGTTGTTCTCATTACCTCTCTCATCACTTGTTATCTCAACAATCTGTGGCTCCCTAATACCATTGTTCCCTGTTTCTCCGAATGTGAGTTTGAACCCACCAGGTTCACTTTTATCACCTTCGATACCATTCCACTTCCAACTCCTATTCTCAGCAAAGATCACATCTCTACTAACCGTGATTCTTCTTGTTGTAGGATCAAGAAGTCGATATGCCTTTGATCCCGGCTCTGTTCCGAGGTACACTAACATCTTTGATCTATCATCCAATTTCTTGAGATGTGGCGTCTCTATTCTTGTGTAACCAATACAGCCGAACACCCTAAGATGATTGATATTCGGTTTCTTCCCTTTAGCGCCTCATATGGTGTTTGTTTGTTCAAAGCTCTGGTTGCAACCCTATTTATTAAGTATGTTGCATGCCTTACTGCTTCTACCCATAAGAAATTTGGAACACTCATGTGCTTAAGAATGCTCCTAGTCATCTCCATTAGTGTTCTATTTCTTCTTTCCACAACTCCATTTTGTTGTGGTGAGTATGGAGCTGTTAGATGTCTTTGAATTCCGTTCTTCTCACAGAAATCTTTGAACTCAAGCGAAGTAAATTCACCTCCTCTGTCTGTTCGAAACGTTTTGATTAGCAGTCCTGTCTCTTGTTCAACCGTTGCTTTGAATACTTTGAACCTATCGAAAGCCTCACTTTTCTCTCTTAGAAGAAGTGACCACATATACCGTGAATGATCGTCTATCAAGACAAAAATATACTCCTTCTGAGAGGCTGTAGATGGTGTGATTGGACCACAAAGATCCCCATGTACAAGTTCCAAAGGTTGTGATGCTCGGAATGATGTAGCTTGGGGAAAACCAGATTTTGTTTGTTTCGCACGCAAACAGGATGCACAAGTTTCCTTTGCAACATCTATCTTCGGTATACCAGTAACCACTTCTTCTTTGACCATCATCTTCATTGTCTCTCGATTAATGTGTCCTAGTCTCTCATGCCATAGTTCAGCATCAGTTGAAACAGAGGTTTGAAGACACTTCATGTTCTCTACCTCCATGAGAACCTTGTAGAGTCGGTTTCGTGATCTTGTGGCACTAACAATTAGTTTCCCTTTGTTATCATGGAGAGTTAAGTTCTTGTCTTGCATTCGGACTTCACAGCCAGACTCAGTTGCCTGTCCAAGACTAATGATATTACTTTTCAGTTTTGGTATATAGTAAACATCGGCCAAGACCTTGTGATCGCCATTCTTGCTGATAAATAATATAGAGCCTTTTCCCAGAATGTCAACTCTTGAGTCATCACCGAACCGAACCTTCCCTGTTATCGTTTCATCCAGCTTGTTAAAGAACATCCTATTGCCAGTCATGTGATTACTCGCCCCATTATCGAGGTACCAAACGTTGCCAATATCTGTTTGATACTCGTACTTCTTTGGTCTCACTTTCTCCTCATTGAGATAAACAACTTCGTGCATCATCAGCTCCTCAGCTTCTTGTGTTGAATCACCGTCATTCTCATGAATTTCTTGCAGTTTCAGCAACCTATCAGGGCAATCATACGCCATGTGCCCCAACTTATCACATCTAAAGCAAACAATTCTTGACTTATCTTGAGGACCTCGGTAATTATGTCTCCCACGCCCTCGTCCTCTTCCTCTACCAGCAGTGCGACCTCCTCGTCCTCTGTAATTGCTTGCAGGTTCATGTACGAGTTGAGAATCATTATTCGCGTACATGAGTTTCCCTTGATCCTCAAAGTAATTCTCCTCTTCATTAATCCTTTCTTCATAGGCCTTCAATCTTCCAACTATGTCCTCAAAGCTTGTTTTGTTGAGGTCAAGCACCTGTTCGAGAGAGGCGATGATATGAATGTACTTGCGTCGAGGAAGACTGTTAAGAAACTTCTTAACCAGCTTTGAATCCTCGACAGAGACTCCTAAAGCAGAGGACTTAGACGCAAGCTCTGTTAGCTTTCCCAAAAAATCATCGATCGTATCAGTTTCCTTCATCCTAATTCTCTCGAAGCTTGAAAGCAAGGTTTGAAGTCTTGCCTCTTTGACTCTCTCAGCTCCCATATACTTTGTTTTGATTGCGGCCCAAATCTCTTCTGCAGTCTTGAGACGACCGACCTGCAGAACTAGGTTTTCCGAAATGGATTGAAACAAGAGTACTCTTGCTAGATCGTTCTTCTCTTCATCTGTTGATCCATGTTCTATCGTTTCCCAGACCTTGTGAACCCTGAGCATTGCTTCCATTCGCATTACCCATACGGTGTAATTGGTCATGGTGAGAATGGGGCATTGAATGGATGAAAGTCCACACCATCTCTTTTAGTCTTTAAAACAAATTTTTGTTTTAATCGTCATTGAAGTTAAATTTTGAACAAAACTACAAACTGTTGAAAACTTACAAGTTGTTTGATCTAAAATCAAACTACAAAAGTTTGATCTAAAATAAAAATAAAAAATAAGAAAGCATTAGATGGTTAAAAGTTTGAGATTTACCATGTAGAATCTTCGATGTCGTTGGGATGGAGTTTTGGGATAAGTTCTCGTCCCGGTTGAGAAACGAAATCCTCAATGGTCATTAAGATAGGAGGTGAGGCAGCTGTAGGTAATCCGGAGACGTGTGTGGAGGGGGTTTGAGTCTCAGCCGCAAAACCACTGGGTGCTTCTCGATTTTGGGTGGAGTGGTTTCGATGAGAACGATATGATTCATAGTCCCTATGAAAAAAAAAGATATATCAACTGAAACATTATAAATCATAACAAATAGATCTGATTTAATTTAAAGAAATCTAAACTTTTACCCAATTCTTAAAAATTGAAAAATCAAAATCAAAGTATCACTGATTACAACCCTTAATCTGACATAAAGAACACCCAATCTAACATAATTGAACCCACAATCTTTGAACAACCACAATCTTTGAACCCACATAAAGAACCCCTAATCTAACATAATTGAACAACTAAAAATCTTACATAGTGGAGTGGTTGTGGTTGGGGAATCGGTGAGGAAGAGAATTTGAAGGGGAAACGTGAAAAGAAGTGAATCAGTGAGGAAGAAGAAGAGTGAGTCAGCTAGGGTGAGAAGGTACGAGTTTGTTTTTGTGGTTAACCCAAATTAATTAAACAAATCCTTCCCGCAATATCCAAAAAATTTGGGCCCAATACTTCCCGGGTAAATTTTGCATCTTATCCAACGGAATCCTGACAGAAATTTTTTTAATTTTACATTATAACCGACGGTTTCTCGACGGATCTATGAAAAAAGTTCAAAAAACATCATATATAGGGTGAAAATTATCTTTCATACTCAATTACCATTACAATAAGTATACTAAACAGCTTGCAAATCTGTTTTGTTAAAAAAAACTATAAAAAAAAAAATAATTTTAAAATTTAATCATTCACAACATTCAAACTCTTAAGTAATATTCTAAGTGTATATAGAACTCTTATGATGAAATCATGTCAAATTTTGAAAATTTAATCTTATAGTAGTATAATAGACCAAAACTGATTGTAAGTGTTTAAGACTTAAGAAATAGTGTTTGTGAATGTGTAAAGTTACAAAGTTTTATATTTCAATACCATATACCCTAAACCCATCGAAAATCTGTCGATAATCTGTTGAAATGCCTCGATGGCTTTCCGACGGAGTATAAAAACACGTGTTAAATGCAGTAAAAATTATAAACCTGAGAAAACTCGTAAGACTGTTGGGGATCCGTTGGTATTTCCCGACAGATTATCAACGGAATTATCATTTTTTCTTCAATTTTGTTATCTACAATCTTTATAATTTATTTTCTAAATTATTGTCAACGGAAGACCGATGGATCACCAACAATGTTCAAATGACTTTAAAAACGTAACATATGACCGGTGGAATAACGATGGAGTTCCGACGAATGCTTCTAACGGACGATATCTGTCAGGATTCCGTCGGATTGTGGTCCAGAATTTTCAACGGACTTATTTCCGTTGGTAATAACCGACGGATTACCAACAAATAACGACGGTTCAAATTTCGTCGTATATCAGTCGAAAATCCGTCAGAAAGAGCCGATGGGAGTTAGTCCGTCGGGATTTCCGTCGGATATCGCCTTGTTTTCTTGTAGTGAATGATCATGGGATGTGAAGATGATGGTAGTGATGAAGACGAACCAGACGATGAGAAAGACGTAGATGTACTTTCTTTTCTTTTTCTTAGTTATTTGGGTATTATTTGATTTAAAAAAAAAAAAAAGCAAATTACGTCATGGTTTCGTTTTTGTTTATGGTTTTGATGGAAGAATGTATATTGTATCATTGAAATTATGAGAGTCTAATATAATTCTTCCTAAACACTTTTGTGTTCTTACTCTCATCAATTCTATCATAGTATCAGAGCCAAGATCTTTGATGTGGTTTATGGTTCTGTTACGTTTGCTTCCCCTCTATGATTTTCTAGCTATTTCTCTTTTATATTTCTCAAAAAAAAAAAAAAAAAAACTTTCCGTTTCGTCTTTCTCTTTTTTTGACCTACCTCCATCGTTTTCCTTTGACGTTGGATAGTTCTTATTTGCAATTATTAGTATTTTTTTATTACTTAAAAAAAAAAAAAAAAAAAAGAAAGAAAGAAAGAAGATGTTCATGTTACCCATACAAACGATGACATGGACGAGGGTGCAAGGAAGATAATTACGATGTCATGTGATTGTGTTTACTTGTCACGGAAGAAATCGGCCACTTAAGGCCTTAATGGCAAGGGTTTATGCCATGAAGTTGATTTGACGCTTACGTTCTTCATCGCATGCGAGAAGATGAAGTCGTGAAGATATGCGTTTATACTTGACTCTGACTCCGACGGATACGATGTTGATCCGACGGTGAAGAATTTGAATCTAGTTATGACGATTACACAAGTTTCTTCATGAACAAGAAGTTTGAAGAACGATCCAAACTTGTGTTTTTTAAATCCATGGAGATTAACTCTATGGCTGAATATAAATGCTACGAAGATGACTCTACGGCCGAGTATAAACGCCGTTGATGACCCTACGACCGGGTATAAACTTTGCTGACCTAACGGCTGGGTTAGTAGCCGTTTTGACCCTACGATAGGGTATAAACGTCGCTGACCCGACGGCCGGGTATAAAGCCGTTATTTTGAAGACTTGTCAAATCTCACACGTGTTATCACGTATGAGCTTGCCGGGGGTATTGGAAGATTGAGAACCGGAGATCAAACTGAGAGATCGACGGTTGAGATGGTTGTCCAAAAATATGGAATACATGAAGATTTAGAATATATAGTTTAAGAATGTTAATATTTATCTCTAATGTATTATTTACATTTATATATATCTTAGAATAGGAAACTAAATCTCTAAATAAAAGAACATAAAATGTAATATTATAATGATGAGAGTTTAATATAATTCTTCCTAAATACTTTTGTGTTCTTACTCTCATCAATTTATCAACACTATACGATAATAATTATTATGAACAGGTATTGAGCATGCACGTTAAATTTGTGACTAGATGGATTTGTAACAATGTATATATGTGTTTTTTTTTCCTATGAATATGAGTTTGTGGTGGCTATCGTGTAGCAACAATGTCACAGCTCTTTATATATTTTGTCAACTCGTCACCATTTCTTTATTGGTGTTGAGTTCTCTTCAGAGTAAAGTCGAATCATAGAAATTTATATCAAAAGAAAAAAAAAAATTTCTTACTAATGCTTGTTTTGCATCGGCTATCTAAATATGCATAAAATTAACTTAAAAAATAAAAAACACCTCTTATCTGTATGGACTCATTTACATGTTACAAGGTACAATATATTCAAACAAATTATTGCTTGTAATAAGTGATTTGAGAAACAAGGCACCTACCGGTGTCTTTTGGTTTTTTCGCTCTAGCCATTTTGTCCCAACTTAACTTTTTCAGATAATAAAAACAAAGAATGTTTCCTAATCCAAACCCCATGAGTGACCTTTATATGTTTTTTTTTTTTTGGTATGTACGATTGCCATATCTCGAAGGGGAGAAAAATCCTAATCAGGGAGGTATATATGCATGGATATATAAAAATGGATCAATGAACCCGAAAAAAACAAGTCAAACAACGCGCTATGTGTCTCCTTTTTTTGGTACTATACAGGTCCTTCGCTTAGGGCTTCATTGACACACATCTTCAATAAAATGCTTGTGATTATTTTGTATAACCCACATGTATATGACTACATATACAGAGTAAATACTTGTGATTCTTTTGACAATATACTTCTCTTTTTATACCTATTTTCAGTGTTGTACTTATCAGTAATCATCATGTCTCTTCTTTTTCTCAGTTATAATTCCCCCCTCCCCCTCTCTCTCTCTCTCTCTCTCTCTCTCTCTCTCTCTCTCTCTCTCATCATCATCATCAGCACCACCAAACTTCCACCAAACAAGTCTCATCAAACTACAATAAAAAGTTTGAAGGGATCTTGAGACATACGAACACACGATGAAGATCTTGGCCTTGTTCTTCTTATTCAAGAAAGTAAGAGGGGAAAATAACACAATCCCTAAGTGGATGATCCATCCATGAATGATTGTTGGAGTTTTTATGTGTTTTTTGGGGGGAGGGAAAAGGTTACATCGAGAAGTGTTATTGTCTGAAACTCTGAATCTAAATATCATCCTCATCTCTTCTGGGGAATGGAAGCATTATGGTCCGATCTGCATCTCTCTTAAGATATTTTCATTTGTTCTATGAAAGTTTCATTTCTTTCAATATTGATATATATTACGCCTGTTATGAATTGGTTTCGTTTGTTTTGATAGTTGATATTTGGAATTTTTGTATAACAAATAATTTTGTGTGTATTAATTTTCATTTTCGTACTTCGTTTCAGTATGAACTATGTGTTGTTTCCGCATTGGTATGTCCATTATACTAATGTTCATTACTGATGATCATATTGATCCATACATTTTGTTCAGACGTCAATGATCTATCCATACACATGTGTTAGTATACTTTAATAAATATATATATATCTATCCTTGTTGCACATAGTAGATTTGGGAATCCGGATCTTCAAATATCATAGAAACGAATACGTATGATATGTTAGGATATGAATGTATCCTTGAGCAATAATAAACCATTTTTCGTGAGACTATAGTTCAGTTTACTTTCTCTAATAGAAAAATATCCGTATGAGCTATTTGATTATCAGAAGGAGATTTTTTTTTCAGCATTTTACTATGTATTCCAAAAAATTTAAGTAGTCTTTTAGATGGAAATTTTTCTTTTACTAATTCACTAAAATATAGTTTTAGAAGAGAGAAAAAACATTGCCTCATAACACAGTATTGTTGGTTGGCAAGCAGTTTAAGTAATTCTAGTTTTCATATCATTACAGGATAATCAAACTATATTTCAGATTTTTTAACATGAAAATTCTCTTTTTCGACATCATCAAACACGAGAATTCCTCATTAACATGTATAATGCCTTTGGAGAAGATAAAAATCTTCATTTACTAATGTGATCGGATCAATTTATACCTATGTTGCATGGAAACGGAAACGGAAATGTGGAAACGAAACGTTTCGGAAACGAGAAACGGATTTTTTTGAAAATTAGGTAATGGAAATGTATAGGAAACGTATATATACATATATATATAATATAGATATAATAAATCCCTAAACATAAAAATCATAATTAAAAAAATTCTGAAACAACACCAATTCAAAACATAAATATTAAATAGTTCAATTAAAAATAAAACTGTAAAAAAGAACTAAAACGTTCAAAATCTATTTTTTGACCAGCATGTCATTCTCATTTTCATTGGTTTCACCAAACAAAACTGCCTCTAAATTATAAAAAAGAGTTTCCGTCGCGTTTCCAAAACAGAAACAGAGTTTCTATCGTGTTTCCAAAACAGAAACGGAGTTTCCATTGTGTTTCCAAACTGGGATTTTTAGGAAACGTATTTTTGTGGCTTGTTTCCGAGTTTCCAAGAGTTTCTGTTTCCGAAACATTTTGGAAATGGGAAACGCACCTTAAAAAGAGTTTCCATGCAACATAGATTTATACACACTCACGGATTTTATGATTCAAGAAGAATCTCTTCGGGACACGCAACCACGCTATTTCCCTCTATTTTAAGGAATACAAAAAAAATTACTTAGATAATTAAGTATGGGTTCAATGTCGTATATTGGGTTGTGGCCCTTGTGGGTATAACAAAACATTCTTTCACAACTTAACCTAAGCAAGGCAATCAGAGGGTGAGTGAAGAGGATGATCTTTTCTTATCTAAATTGTAAGATTGATGGAAACATGAAAGTGTTGCTTGGAGGAGCTTGGAGAGTCTATACTACCGTCTTGTTCTAAAACACTTACATATATCGTCACTCCAAAATGATGGAATGATTAGAGCAATCCAACGAAAAATAGTAAGGCTAACTCTTTCAAATCACACAAAAATATTGCGTATGTTGATTGGGTACGGTTTTATTTTCTTTGACGATGAATTTTGAGGACCATAAATGCTATGGATGGACCACGAACATATTAGAAATAGAGGCTTAGCTTTCATCTTCTTTTAAAAATAAAATGATTTGGATGGACCAAGAGCATATTTCTTTTAAAAATTCTATATATTTTTTTATTGATAACGTACAGAATACACAGGCTAAAAGCATTCAAATATATATATGATTTCAAATTTAGTGAAGATTTTCAAATCATCTATCACTAATAAAGGGAGTTGTAAGAGGCTTCTCAAGCCATCCACATCAATATTCTCAAGCCATTAATTCTCACTCTTCCAATAAAAATATGTCATGTACATCTGAGACTTCTGATAAGCTCCGAAGGGTGTATGTGAGGCGTAAGAGTACACGCGCTGGGGACAACGCACATGAAGAGATTTAAAATTGAAGATTTAAAATTCAAAATTGAAGAAAGAAAAAATATATATATATTTTAGCTTTTCATAAATATCTGTAACAAACATTTGAATAGTATAAATAGGATCCTGACGTAGCGGAAGCTAATAGGGATAGAACTAGAGATCCATTGATTCCTCGGAATACCGGATAACTAGGGTTGAGAGTCCTCCTCTCAGGGCTTGAACACAAGCTCTTGGATTTGTGAATACTCTTCACAGTGGTTTATCAAAACCTCTTTAGATTTTTCGATTAATCAATTCATCAATAACTGAATACAATAGGAGGCCTAAGAAAGCTATATATAATAAAGCATAAAACCCTAAAACATAGAATATTCTAGAACAATTATAATTAATAAATTAAAAGATAATAATAATAGATATTTGGAAATTATCCAAATATCTCGCTGCATCAGATCCCCTCATTGTTGAGAGAGCATGTTGAATGTTGTATAAGATCTCGCATGTGAGATTGTGGAGTTGAGCTAGTGATGTGCTAGTGTTCACTCCTTGGCTTGTATACCGTTCTTCTTATCAATAAAGATATCGGAGTTTGTTTCTTAACAAGTTCTCAATTGGGAGAGACGCCAATAAGCTATAAAACTTTGTAATAGAATTGTTAACCTACATACAGAGAGAAGTCGTGCGCGTGGATCTCACTCGCGACGATTTCTCTCTCAGTCAATTTCTCTTCTGATCACAACCTCGTGCGCCGTCGGTGGGGTTTTCCGTTGATTCCGGCGAAGAAGAGGACTCCGTGGCTCATGGTGCTTCATCCGTAAACCGCTGCATCAGCTAGGCAAAGAACTCAGATCAAAATCAAGGGAAAAGTGAAGGGGGGAAGTTTCTGCGAGACACTGTCGGTGAGAGCTCCATCGCCGGTGTAGCGACGCAGAACAGAAGACGGAGATTCACGGCGAGGAAAGAGTGAGGATGGTGGTTAGCTCTGCAGACTGGAGATTCTGGAGGTTTCGCTGTACCGTTGTTCGATGGGGGAGGTCGTCTGCGGCAAGGTGGAGCTAAGCCACCGTTGAAGGTTTGCAGATCTACTCCCTACTCCTATTCCTCTCTCACAACTAAGCTTGGATCTCCTCGACAAAGGTAAGCTTGGTTATCTTCTTCCTCCTCAACTGTGGCTCTACGGTGGCGGGATGGCAACGGATCCTGGATCACCATCACCGTTCGACTCACGGTGTACAGGCACAATAAAGGTCCTATTCCGGTGTGTATCCCCAATTCTTGGACGGCGGCCCCAACAGAGTTTTTCTTTTGGGATTAGGGTTTCCTGTACCGGTTAAGGAAACCAAGTCGGTTTTGTATTCTATGGTTTTGTTTGGTTTGATGTATTTGGTTTAGGCCCTAAAGAGATTGTTATGGGCCTAAATCTGGAAATAGCTTATCGGGCATCTATACTATTAATTGGGAAGCACACTTAGGAATAAAAAAACAAAAAAAACAGTATGCCATGAAATGCCCCTACGAAATAAAAAAGCAAAGAACAAAGAAATTTTTTTTGAGGGCAAAGAAGTAATCTGTTTAAGCATAAACACGCGGATCCAAAGAGAACTGAAATAATCTTATTCGGATCTTTGATATTCTACATTCATGTCCAAACAAGTCAGTTCTCGCAAACCTCTGAGTATAATTTAATGTAAAAAGATTAGAACAAAATACCAACCATATAATATTCGTTAGTCATTTAAACTCCAACAAATCAGGGATTCTAAACAATAAAGTTTTACACAACTATACCATTCACCACAAAAGTCGCCATAGTAACGAATTGCCATATCTGGTCGTCAATTATTCTGCACAAAACACGGCGAATCCAAACATCTTTCCTTCAATAGAAAATACTATTCAAATGTATTTGTTATAATCATCACCACAATCAATCATTTCCATATCGTGCAAATTAATTTGCTAATATTATGTCAACTGAAAATCTGGAATTGATTTCCCGAATATTCTATCATTACCACAAATCACAATCGCAACAACTCATAACCAATATTCCTATATAAGCAAGAGAATACGCCATACACTTTAAACACACATCAAACGTAGAAAGAGATCAGAAAATCACCTTAGTAGACGATATGGCTGGCATTGACGGTTTCACTCATCTCTCTGATCTTAAGGCCTTCAAAACAACATGGAAAATCAGAGTCAAGAGATGATTCTGGCTGATACGGCAGTAAGTTTATTATTTTTACAATAGCTTTTATATTTTATAGTGATTACAAGTGTTTTTTGTTGACAAAGAGCTTATAAATAATAAAAACTAAATATTTTAAATGCATTGACCAGCGTTTGTCGTGTACTTTGTGGGGAAAGTTTGCTGACAGTATGTGGACAGCATGTCATGATGCAAATGATTCAATGGTCATATGTTTGATCAGATGTGCCAAGATTGACACTTACAATGGTAAGTTTTATCTAATATTTTTATGTTGTAAATGTCGATCGTTTAACGTTTTAATGCATTAGTTATAAAATCCATTGTAGGTCAGCGAACGATTTCAAATGCATTTGATATGTCGTTGATGCTAATCAATCTGACTACACTCCTGTTGAAGATTTTGCTCAGCAGTAATCTTCTAACCTACATAATTTGAAATATTCTATTGTTTTCACATGGTCAGCTCTATCTTGCAGTGTCAAGAGTTACTTCTAAAAAGGGTCTGAAGATTTTGATTGTGGATAAAGACGGAAACCCTCAGAAGGAAACTATGAATGTTGTATTCAAAGAAGTGTTTCAGAATTTGAAATAACTCCTTAAAAAGTGTTCATCAAGGTAAGAGTATTTCTTTAGTTCTTTTTTGTATTTAAATATTTCAAAGATTTACATTTCTAAGTATTTTTGAATATATAACCTAATTACACTTCTGATTTTTGAAAAGGATTATTACAATGGATGAAAAGACTGTCAACGATGGTGTAGGGGAGTATGGTTTCTGTTACAGAAAAATGTTTTTCGAAGAGGAATATCGTTGAAAGTCTTATTTTACGGACATATGATTTACCTTTATTGTTAAGATTATGCTGTAATAAGTTAGTGTGGTTTTTTCTTTTTGAAGTATACCTACTGTATCTACCGTGGGTTTATTTCAAATTGTTTTCCATACTATTAAAAACTTCTGTATTCTACTAAAAATATTTGTTTCTTTTATGAATACTTTTAAAAAATCTCAAATAAAATTATTTTCTTTGATTATTCTTTGTAAATCATAAACAATCATAAAATTTAGACAAGATTTAAAGGCCAAAAATTTTAGATGAATATAGAACTAGAAAAACTTACAAGTTTTAAGTGATGTATTCTTGAATCGACTGCCAGTTTCTAAGTGTAGTCATCATAACCAAAATTCAGAATCAGCCTAAAAAAAAAGGGTATTAGTGTTTTGTAAACTTAAAAACCTGTAATTGTGTAAACTTAACCTTGATTTCAATACTTATCTTTTGTTTAATCATAGTCCTCAACTGTTTAATATCCTGATAAAGTCAATAATACACAGATTTAAAAAGAAGAATGGACAAGTAAAAAATGTATTTTCATAAGATTTTTATTACAGAATATGAAGAAAACTAATTTCTAAGCGATGAAAAAGTCGATTACCTGATTCACATTGAATCTATTCCACGCTAAGGCTATATTCAAACAAAAGACATCAATTAGTTTACCAATGAAATAACAAATTAAACTTTTGGTTTAAATAGAGAAATTGATCAAACCATTTACTTACCAGTTCAATCGATTTCCAAGAACATCAAAAATCAGTGATTGTAACGGTGGATCTGAGTTTGTTATAGGAAAATCATTTGATCTTGTTGATGGAGTATAAAGAACACTGTTTAGAAAGCCACTTTCCTAGAACAGAAAAAAGAAATTAAAATCTTCGTAAACAACAAAATCCAGGTTTAAAACAATCTGTAAAATACAAATCCAACACCGAAAATCTATTTAAACGATTTAAATAATCTAAGATTCCAAGGAAAACAACAAATTCAATTGTTAAACAAAATTGAAATGTTAACTTCCCTGTTTAGAGTATCAATTCTCTAACCACGAAAAAATATTGATGAAGTATCTGGGTTGTATGAATGAAAAAAAGGAATATCAATTTAGATTCAGCTGTAATCGGATTTGTTTTGTTGTGATTTGTGAATTTGACTCGAAGAGAAGTGGAGAAGAAGACCCAATTTGTTTTGTCCTTTCGTAAACTTAATAAAAACCTACAACAATAATACAATTACAAAAATATAAAATTAAACAAGTATTAGTTCGAGAAACACAAATATGAAAAAATACAAAAAAAAGCTCTGCACGTACGTGCGGGTCTCTCACTAGGTTAAATTGATGAAGAAATAAACTTAATAAAAACCTACAACAATAATACAATTACAAAAATATAAAACTAAACAAGTATTAGTTCGAGAAACACAAATATGAAAAAATACAAAAAAAAGCTCTGCACGTACGTGCGGGTCTCTCACTAGGTTAAATTGATGAAGAAAATGCATCATACCCGATTAAAATTTAAAGAAACCCACTGCGAAAATCTGTTAAAACGAAAGACAAAAATTAGGTCTCAAACAAATAAAAAAATTCAACTGTTAGACGAAAATGAAAAATCAGATCCAACTGTTAACTTACCCGTTCAGACAATCAAATACTCTAACAAAGACAAATATATCGAAGAAGTATATGTATTTTAAAAATATATAGGTATATCGATTTCGATTCAGCTTTTATCGTCTATGTTTCGGTGGAAAGAAGAATCGATGAGGAGTGGAGAAGATGACCCGTATTATGTGCTGGTCGGTCACTTCCAGAACAAACATGAGTTATATGTACAATATCATAACCATCAAGTTTTGGCGCTTTGTTTGCCAGAATCCGGTATTGACCAGTATTGACCGACATTAACCAATTGACAGAAATTTAATTTTTTATATAAAAAATAAATAATAACAACATAAATTTACTAAAAAAGATTATAATAACAAATATACATTTTCATTTTGTAAACTCAAAAGTTGGTTTTAATGTTTTTCTAGATGTATGTTATTTTCTTTTCTTTAACCAAATAAAAATAAACATTAGCAATGTTTTGGATATATTTCAAATGACATAATCTTATACAATTCCAACTTTTGAATTTACAAAAGAGAAATTGATTTTTAAAAGGAAAGTGTATATTTTGGGACGGGACGGGTTCTCGAAACAGGACAAACCATATATGGGACGGGACGGGTTCCTGATACAGACGTACTATCTTTCTCTTACTTTTTTTAATGCTTTTAAATCTAATTATCTGTTTTTCTAAACCGAACTGAAAATAGTTTGAATATTAAATTGGTACAAAGTTGGATTATGAATGTTAATAATATTTTTAACAAATACATTTATAAATGTAACTTCACATGTGTATGTAAAATAATCCAAACCTAATTGTAATTTTAATTTTTTGAAATTAACTCCGCACGTATGTGCGGGTCCGATCCCTAGTTTACCTATATTAATTGAATACCCTTTAATAAATAAAAAACTTTGTAATTAGATTATAAGCCTTCACTAATTTCGAAACTGAAGTCTCTTCTATTGAACCGGAAGAAGATGTAACAAACCCAGGAGTTCACTCGCCACTCTCCATCAAGAATCAAATGTGCAAAGTCCGGGTTATTGGTCAACATCTATCCGAGGTTGGGGTTACTACGGCAAGAGAAGAAGGAAAGAAGTTAGACTCCCACAATGATCTAGAACCTTCTAATCTAGCCGTTGGAGGTGTAGAGAAGGAAAGATTACATAGTAGGAAAGTGTCTCTGTCTCTTTATGTCCCTATCTTATGTTTCATTATTTGTAAAAGGGAGTTGTCCTAATTAGCTCTCCTATTTAAGGGCGTAGCCTTATTGTAAAAGCTATTTCTATTGAAAACCTATTCTATTTGATATTCTATATATGTGTTTACACGAAATTTTCTCTCTCTAATCTAATCAAACTCTCAATCTCTCTAATCTCATCAAACTCTCAATCTCTTCTGTCTTGAGTATACACAGCTTATATTGGCGTGTACAACTCCTTCTTTACCTTAAGAACACTCTCATTGAGTTGTATCTTAAAGGCTTTACACATGAACACACAAATTCCGCTTTAATTGTTCTTGTGAGTTTATATTGGAGTAGAGTGTATCTTGCAGCTCACACTCTCCAAATTCTAACATGGTATCAAAGCAGGCTCAAGATCTGAGCTGCTAGTATTCAATTCTGCAAAAGAAGCCACAAAGATGGCGTTTTGAAGCTGTTCTTGGAGCCATTGGAGTAGATACTCTATATGGAGTTATCAAGGCAGTTTGATGTTTCAGTTTGGAGTTGCCATGAATTCCACAAGGGAGTACTGTGAATCTAATTGTTGGAGGTTTATGGTGTCTTGAAGTCAGTCCTTAAAGGGGAGCTGCTTCAATTCCTTTGCTCATTCTGTTTACTAAACACTAAACACTCATACACTCTTGGTTACTAAAATATTTCATTCTTGGTTACTAAATCTCTCACTCTTGGTTACTAAAAATCTCATTCTGGTTACTAAACTCTCATTCTGGTTACAAACACTTTCGGTTACTAAGTTACAAGTTCTAGTTACTCTACTCTCGGCAACAAGCAAAATCACTGCCGAAACGTCTCAAAGATCGACTCTTACGAAAACCTTCCACTGCGATTAAGCTTCCGCGTTCTTCACAACAGTTATAGATCATGGAGTCTTCTTTCCAGAGGAGGTGATATCATATCAATCCGAACAACCATTCAAAATTTACGCCCGAATCAGTGGGCATATATCATTCCGGCGCATCACCAATGATTGGAGTTAGAACCAATGGCCATCAAGCTTCAGAGACCACAGACAAGCCCAACCATAATACTAATCCGGATGACTTGAACATGGCAGTCCAGAGAGGCTGACCGGAGGAAGCAGACCGGAGTTGACTATGGTGGAAGATCTAGTGGAGAGGAAAGCTGGTGGAAGGTGATGAATCAGCTCAAAAGCATGTGTGGTAGTGTCAAGTTCTTAAGAGCTGATTGAATGTGCACTAGTTGAGATCTTCAAGGCAAAAGGTTTCAAGACTCAAGACATGGCCCAAGCCATGACCAAGTCAAGAGAGTGGTCCCAAAGTTGAGTCAAACCACTTCACTATTTGAAAAGGCTACTCTCTAAACTCTATCTTTTAATTTATTTAAATTCATCTTAATTCATGTTTTAAAATTTTGAATTTCAAGTTTGAATTTATTTAATTCTATATTTATCTAAAAATATTTCAAATTCGTTTTTGAAAATACTTTAAATACGTCTTTAAATATTTTTGTCAAAATAAATATAATATTTTTCATTACCTTAATTATTTTAATTCATCATTTGGTTTCTCAAGTTTTGTTAAGTGTTTTCTTAAAAACCCCACAACATGTATTTTAAAAATTTTCTGTTAATCTCATGATGAAGGTTTAAAGGAGAGGAGACATGCGTGAACAGTCTAATGAGAAACACAAGATAAAACAAGAGATCCATAAGAAGAGAAATAAAGTCATGAAGGACTAAATGAGCCAGATGGAAACTCTTAGAGGAAGGAGCCAATTTTTATGAAGTATATGGAGCTGAGAAGAAGCTCTAAAGATACTACAAATGAGTTCCAAAACGTTTTTGCTAATAAGAAGAGCAAAGCAAAACGTTTGGTGTATATGTGAAGTAAAGAAGTGACAAAAAGGGTGTGTACAAACCTTCAAGATTTGCTCTCATTCATTATTCAAGCCAATCTTGAGGGGGAGAAAGGTGTCACCAACCCTCATGGAGCTTTAGAAGCAGTTTGAAGCAATCAAGCTTCAAAATAGTGTAGATTGGGATCAAGAAGTCATTAACCATAAAGAGGAGACCCATGGGGCAGAAACTCAAGTGGTGGTGCAAAGAGTGTCTCAACCAACAAAGAAGATCAAAGGCTATCTCTAAACCCTTAAACTTTTTTCAATATATCTAAATCATTAACCACAATTGAATCGGATTAGTCATGCATATAGTGAATTTTGCCATGCTTAGAATCTGAATTTAGAGATAAAAAAAATATTAGGGTGTGGTTTTAGAGAATTGCCTTGTGTTAAAACAGATTATTAATGTTTAATTTTTCATTTTAAACATTGGCTTTAGGAATTAAATTCATGATTGGCATGATTTAAAATTGAATTTGCATGTTTAAAATCTCAGTGTTAATCATGTGTTAAAAATGAATTTAGACTTGGTAAAAGTTAGCTCATTTTCCATTTTATTCTCTCATGTCTCAATCTAAGCTTAATATTATTCTTATGGCAAATATACTTAAGAATCTCTTTACATCTTTTGTTGAAGGTGTAAAAGAAACAAAGCCATTTGTAAGCTAGATGAGAAGAAGAGGTTCACTTGGATAATGGAGATATAGTGTGTAAGGGAAAGAAGCAAGAAGCCAAAGCCATCCCACATTCAAACCAAGGCCATAGCTACACCATTCAACCACGAAGGCTATACTCTTTTTCCCTTGGCAAAGTTTTATCCTAAGTGGTTTTCTTTGCTTAGGTTTTTTTAATGAGGTAGTTCTTTGTGTGTTGCAAGCTTGGTCTTTGGTCCCCAGAGCCCAAGCTTGAGGGGGAGTATTAGAGAGGAAGATGCAATGAGATTGATGGAGTTCAAATAAGGCAAGCCATTTAACTAGGCTCATGAAGCTTCAAGCTTAACCTCCGATCTCTCTACACTTAAGCTTGAGGGGGAGTATTGAACCGGATGAAGAAGTAACAAATCCAGGAGTTCACTCGCCACTCTCCATCAAGAATCAAATGTGCAAAGTCCGGTTTATTGGTCAAGATCTATCTGAGGTTGGAGTTACTACGGCAAGAGGAGAAGGAAAGAAGTTAGACTCCCACAATGATCTAGAACCTTCTAATCTAGCCGTTGGAGGTGTAGAGAAGGAAAGATCACATACTAGGAAAGTGTCTCTCTCTCTCTTTATGTCCCTATCTTATGTTTCCTTATTTGTAAAAGGGAGTTGCCCTAGCTAGCTCTCCTATTTAAGGGCGTAGCATCATTGTAAAAGGTATTTCTATTTGAAACCTATTCTATTTAATATTCTATGTGTTTACATGAAATTCTCTCTCTCTAATCTCATCAAACTCTCAATCTCTCTAATCTCATCAAACTTTCAATCTCTTCTGCTAATTCTAAGAAATCTTTGGTGTGAGAGAATTTTTGCCTCTCACATTTATTCTTGAGTATACACAGCTTATATTGGCGTGTATAACTCCTTCTTTACCTTAAGAACACTCTCATTGAGTTGTATCTTAAAGGCTTTACACATGAACACACAAATTCCGCTTTAAGTGTTCTTGTGAGTTTATATTGGAGTAGAGTGTATCTTGCAGCTCACTCTCTCCAAATTCCAACATCTTCATCTCCTGAATTTTATGACTCCTTTCTTCTATCAATACACACATGTTTGTGATTTTCTTATATTATAGGAGAAGACAGATCTACAGATATGGCTAATTTGGGATTTTTTCAAAATGAGAATTCGGCCAAAAAAAATCCAAACTTTCCATAATTTGTCATAAAAGTACAAGTTCGGTCTAACCAAATAAATACTCAATTTTTGTTGATTTTCAAATATAATAACAAACTTTTCATTGATTTGCCAAATCAACACGCCATTTATAAAGTTAACAGCAAATTTAAACGTTATTAACAACACATTTCTTGTTGGGGTAAATCATACGACGTCGTTTTGAAATTCTTATTTAAAAAAAAAACTCGACTGAAAAGGAGAGGGCGAAGTCATGATTCGAGCACTTGTTGCGAGAGGTCCATAGGAACAAAGGAGCTCGACTGTAAGGAGAGGAATGAGAGTGAAACAAGAGGAGAGAAACCCGGCATAACCAAAACTCAAACTCGAGTTCTGGGAGTGCATAAGGGATTATTTTACCATTGAAAGTGGCAACTTTTGAACATTAGTGCAATACACTTGCTTTTATTATATGAGTACACGGCATGAAAAAAAAGAAAAAAATCAGACTTTATCGACTTTACCAAAATCAGTCTTTGTCGACGTGGAGAAAGAAGAAGACCTTGGCGTAGAGCAAGCAGGTGGATTGTTTTTTTCTTTTCAACCTTTAGTTTACAGATTACATAGATCTACTCGATTGATTTTTCTATGTGTATAATATGATTGTTTATGTACTTGTAGGGTTTCGTGAAAGCAATAACCACGGTTCTTCCAGAAGCAGAGCATAGGCAGTGTTGTAGACACATATATGAGAATTGGAGGAAAGGTGGGAAGGATCTGAGGTTACATAAACTATTTTGGTACATTGCAAAGAGCTACACACTGGGTCAGTGTAATCACTACATGGACGCACTGAAGAAATACGACCCAGGTTCATTTGACTCTCTTGTTCTCACCAAAACGGAAACATGGTCTACAGCATTCTTCAGGTTAGGCTCTTATTGCAATAATAATCTCAATAATCTGAGTGAGTCCTTCAATAAGACCATCAGAGAAGCTAGGAAGAAACCTTTTCTAGACATGTTAGAAGATATTAGGCAACAATGCATGACCAGAAATTATAGTAGGTCTAAGTTAGCGAAGGATTTGAAGACAAGGTTTACCAAGAAGACACACATGGAGTTAGATAGAGTTGAGAAGAAGTCAAAACCTTGCCGCTAGCGTTGGGCAATAGGGCCAGAGACAAAAGTTGAGTGCAAAGATAATACATATGTTGTGAATGTGGAAGAACAAACATGTGCTTGTCGAAGATGGCAAATGAATGGAATTCCTTGTATTCATGCTACTAAGGTCATCATTGGACTGAGGAAGAAGCTGTCTGAATATGTTGCTGATTGTTACACAACAATCAGGTTCGTGTCTTCTACTTTTAGTTTTCTCAATGAGTCGTCTTCTTTTAAAAGTTATTCTAATTGTGTCTTTTACAATCAGGTGGCGTGAGACTTACATTGATGGCATCAAACCTATGAATGGGATAATGGAGTGGCCTAAAACGAATAGATTTGGTGTGATTCCACCACCTAATTGAACTGGTAGTCCTGGTAGGCCTAGAAACTATGATAGGATGAAGCTCTAAGACCAAGTTAAGCCGTGCAAACAGAATTATCACATGCTCAAACTGCAAAGAGGAAGGGCATAACAAGACAACCTGTTCGAATCAAACTGTTGAAATTCCACCTAAAAAAACCAAAAGAAACACCAATAAGAATCAGGTTAGTATAGGAGTTGCATAGCTATTTGATTGTGTTTTGTTGTTTCATAGTTATTTAATTGTGTTTGTTGTTTCATTTTGTTTTAGGGACTTAAATTTGATGTGTCACAATTCTCCTTTCCACAAGAACAGTCCTACCAAGCTCAATCCTCATATTCCTCAAGATGGGACCAAAGTTCACAATACCAAGGCTCATATAATAAAGCAAGTATATTGCACTAATGTTTGAAAGTTGTCACTGGTTCAGTGGTAAAATCCTTCATTAAACACTTCCAGAACTCGAGTTCGAGCCTTGGTGATGCAGTTTTTCTAAAAACTAAGAATTTCAAGACAACGTCGTAACCGTTAACTTTATAATTGGTGTGTTGATTTGGCAAGTCAACAAAAAGTTTGTTATTATATTTGAAAATCAACAAAAGTTGAGTATTTATTTGGCTAGACCAGAAATTTGTGTTTTTTGGCAGATTCTAGAAAGTTTGGGTTTTTTGGCCGAATTTTCAAAATACCTAAATGATCAAAACATATACACTAGCTTCTGTAGTTCGGTTTTATGTTCCTTCTGTTTCAAAATATAAGATGTTTTAGAAAACGCATAATAAGAAATATCTACTTTAATAAAGTTTATCCAATAAAAAAGAAGACTGCATAAAATAAATAATAATAAAATATAAAATTAATTTAAAAGTTGCCTAAAAAGTTAAAAATATATTATATTATGAAACAAAAAAATCCTCTAAAACATACTATATAATGAAATGGAGGGAGTATATGTTTTGTTTCCTTCTCATGCACTTAGCTTATATTTTATTTGAAATAATAACATGTGTTATGTTTATGCTATGAAACAAAAGATAGACCGTGTTTGTTAAAGTTAGACTAAGGGCATCTCCAATGATCCTCTATTTTTGCTTTTATAATAGAAGAACTCTATAATAGAGGTGAGTTTTACTCCAATGGTCCTCTATTCTCACCTCTAAAATAGAGATTGCTATTTTTTCCTCTATGTTTAGAAGAACCCTATTTTTTTTTACAAAGGTTCCTCTATAAATAGAGGAAAAAATAGCAATCTTTATTCTAGAGGTGAGAATAGAGGACCATTGGTAAAACTCACCTCTATTATAGAGGAAAAAATAGAGAACCCCATTGGAGATGGTCCAAGTAAGTTTATTTTCATATGTTTATTCGTTGTTAATATCTATAATTAAGACTATACGATGACCCGGTTTTCCCAGGTTGGCCTGGTTCAATTATTTTCCTATAACTACAATAAACCTACTTAGAAAACAATTATGCTTTGTTTTGAAAGTGCATCAGAGCTCTGATGGTAACAGGAGCTTGTGAAGTGTCTCAGGGTGCTGATATGCTGACATGGCAGGTGGGCTGACGTGGAAGAAGATTATGGAAGTCGTGATAAGAAGCGTGAGAAGGAAGGAAGAAGAAGATCAAGATATACACGAAGATATTGAGGGTATATTTGATCGAGAGAATTAAGGGAGGATATTTCTTAGGATAAGGAATATTTCCTTTTAGTTAGGGATTCACAAAGATCTAGGTTAGAGATCGTGTGTGAAGGGTTTAAAGAGACGAGGGCTAGCCGCAAAGAAGAGTTAGCACTCGTGGATAAAAGTTGTGAGATTTTGTAAACCTTCAAACAATCAGAAAAAGCTTTGAAGGTCAGTGTGTTCATTTTACTCTTTTAGATCTACACAGGATGTTGTGATAGATAGACAAGAGAGTAGGCTTAGATTCATAACTTGTAAAAGGGAGTTTTTATAAGTTTGAATAAAAGCGTTTGCTTGGCGCGTTTCCAAGCAGTTTGAGTGATTTGTTGTCCTCTATACCTTTACAATTGGTATCAGAGCAAGCACCTGATAAAAAGTTCTGATATCTTTTTTCAACAGGTGAGATCTTGCGGCAAGGGTATGGAGAAATCACTGGATTTTGTTGCGGTTCAATCACCATTGAAACTCGATCCTGAGTGCTTTGGTTTTTGGAAAGTGTCAATCAAGCAGGCCATCTCAAGCATCGACATGGAAGCTTGGTTTGCGGTGGAAGATGGTTGGTCACATCCGACAGAAAAAAATGAGAAGGGAGACATGGTGCCTAAGCACAGGAAGAAATGGACAGCCGAAGAAAAAGCAGAGTCCAAACATAACTCACAGGCTCTGTCAGTTATCTTCAAGTCGCTGCCTAGGGACATTTTCAATCAAGTTCAAGGGTGTGAAGCTGCCAAGGAAGCATGGGACATTCTGGTAGTTACGTTTGAAGGCACAAGTAGGGTCAAACGTACAAGGCTGGACAATCTCGCTTCAGATTTTGAAAACTTGCACATGACAGAAACTGAGTCAGTTGCTGATTACAGCAGTCGTCTAAGTGGTATTGCACAAGAAGCTGTAGTTTTGGGTAAACGCTACAAGGACAAGAAGCTGGTGAAGAAATTCCTCAGGAGTCTGCCGGATAAGTTTCAACCACACAGGTCTGCTACTGATGTTTCACTGAATTCTGATGAGCTCAAGTACAATCAAGTGGTTGGGATGATGCAGGCATTTGAGATACAGCTGAAGAAGAAGGAAAAGATAAATGAGAAATCATTTGCCCTTAAAGCCATTGAAGAACAGAAGATTGCAGAGTCTCAGGAAGTTGCAGATGAAGAAAAAGTCGGCTTACTGGTTAAGAAATACTTTCGTAAGATGGAAAGAGGTCAGCGGAAGGGAACATCATCGGTTTTGAAATCCGATACTGATAAGGAGATCAGGAAGGGTGACAAGCAAGAACGACAGTGTGCTGAATGTGAGGGTTTTGGGCATTACAAGTCTGAATGTCCAAACAACAAATGAAAGAATTCTTTGCAATGCTATGGATGTAAGGGCTACGGCCACACTAAGTTTGATTGTCCTTCACGAGAAAACAAGCAGAAGTCCTACATCACTTGGAGCGAAAGCGACTCAGATGAAGAGGTCAGCAAAGGAGAGGTTCTTAACAGCTTCCTGGCACTGCTGGGTGTCATTGAGGAAGATGAAGAAGATGATGTGGTGCTGGAAACCAAGGACGTAGATGAGAAGGTGAACTCTGATTCAGATGGAGAAGAGGCTGATTTGTCAGTAGAAGATCAGATAGAGCTTCTCATCAAGACGGTGGTTCAGAAGACTCAAGACAACACACAGTTAACTTCTGAGAGAGATACCTTACAACTTCATGTTGCAATGATCTCTAAAGAATTAAGTGAAGAAAAGGCAAAGACTTTGCGACTTGAGAAGCAGTTAGATGAACAGCTGAAGAATATCAGGATGCTGAATAAAGGAACCAAAGATCTAGATACACTGCTTAGCACGAGAAGATCCAGCAATCTGAAATGGGTATGGGTTACCAAGGAACAAACACCAACCCAACCACTCAATTTGTCAAAGGAGTGGAGTCTGAACCAGAGTTGAAGGAGAGGAAGTTCTCTCAAACGACTAGAATGTATAATCAGGTTCCTGTGAATCCAAATTCAAGAAACCCAAGGATGGTGGTGTTTCCTGAGGTAAATACTAGGCCGCCATATGTCTCTATTGAGTTTCGGCAGACGACTCAAAGACCTGTTCAGCGTAGTAGACGGAGAGGATGTTGGTATTGTGGGCATCTAACTCACTACAAAGCCCAATGTTATCAGTTCCAGAATCGTGTGTCTAACCTTATGCAACGTGGTGAGTTTTATCCAGCTGTAAGAAGAAACACACAGGGGTATGTCAGGAAAGAGGATCTCTTCTGTCATGTGGCTTTCACAGCAGAAAAAACAGAGGTTGATCAGGCCAAGTGGTATTTTGACAGTGGATGATCCAGGCATATGATTGGTGCCCGTGATAATCTATCGCATCTAGAAGGTGTTGCTGGAGGAAGAGTTACTTTTGGTGATGGAGGAAAGGGCACAATCCGAGGAAAAGACACAACTGGTGGTGATTCTCAACCACGTTTTAAGGATGTCTTCTTGGTTGAAGGGTTGAAGGCAAATCTGATAAGTATCAGCCAGTTGTGTGATGAAGGTCTGGATGTCACATTCACCAAGAAGGGGTACAAGGCTGTGGATCAACAAGGGTCAGTACGACTTAGAGGCAGGAGATCTGGTAACAACTGTTACATGTGGAAATCATCAATACAGTGCTTTAACACAACTGCTGAGTTGGATACAGAACTGTGGCACCAGAAACTTGGTCATCTCAACATTCGCACAATGATGAAATTGGCTAATCAAGAGGTTGTGCATGGAATTCCTAAGCTGAAAGGTGATCCACATTTCATATGTGGTCCTTGCAACAAAGGCAAGCAAGTCAAGACGTCTCATGGGCCTGTGACAGATGTTCGCACTAGCCACACACTCCAGTTGGTAAATATGGATCTGATGGGTCCAATCCAAGTTCAGAGCATTTCTGGGCGACGGTTCATCTTTGTCATGGTGGACGATTTCACTCGCTACACTTGGGTGCGATTTCTTCGTGAAAAAGCTGATGCTCTTGAATGCTTTCGCATTCTTGCCCTGCAGATTAAAAGCGAAAAATGTTCCATCCAAGCTATTAGGAGTGATCATGGAGGCGAGTTTCAAAATGACAAGTTTGATGAACTCTACGGAAATCAGGGCATTGTACATCAGTACTCTGCTCCGAGAACCCCAGAGCAGAATGGTGTTGTTGAATGAAAGAACAGAACACTGCAAGAGATGGCGAGAGCTATGCTGCATGGGAATCAAGTTCCACATCAGTTTTGGGATGAAGCCGTCAACACTGCTTGTTACATTATCAATCGTGTGTATGTCCGACCAGGGACCAGCAAGACTCCCTATGAGTTATGGAAAGGAAAGCCCCCAACTGTAAGCTACTTTCATGTGTTTGGCTGCCTATGCTACATTCTGAATGACAAGGATCAGTTGGCTAAATTTGACTCAAAGAGTGATGAAGGGATCTTTCTTGGTTACTCCGAACACAGCACTGCCTTTCGTGTCTACAACAAACGCACAAGATCAGTTCAGGAAACGGTAAATATTGTTTTTAATGATACTTCGTTTCAACGAGTTGATATGGTGCCTGTTCTCTCTAACAAGGATCTGGTAACTGATGATGAGAAGTCTGAGCAAGCCTCTGGGAGTCTTAGTGATCATGCCAGCCCTGGACTGTCAACAGACGAGCTTCCTCCATCTTCTCAGGTTCATCGGAATCACTCCTCAGGCGATGTTATCGGTGCGATTTAGGGGGGTAGAGTTACCAGGGGCAAACAGATTGACTTTGCTCAACTGGCTGGAAGGAAACAGAAGACTGTAGTTCCGGACACTGTCTCTCAGGACTCTGAGATCGTTCAATTTGCCTGTTTTGTTTCCACTATGGAACCAAAGAATCACAAAGAGGCTCTTCGAGATGAGTTCTGGGTTGCTGCAATGCAAGATGAGCTGGAACAATTTGAGCGCAGCAATGTGTGGGAACTCACTAAACGGCCAGCTAATGTCAATATATTGGGAACAAAGTGGATCTTCAAAAATAAGAGTGATGCCAGTGGATGCATTGTGAGAAATAAAGCAAGACTTGTGGCTCAAGGTTACTCTCAAGTCGAAGGAGTTGACTTTGATGAAACCTTTGCTCCGGTGGCAAGGCTAGAATCCATCAGGTTCATGTTTGGTATGTCATGTGCTCTCAAGTTTACATTACATCAGATGGATGTTAAAAGTGCATTTCTGAATGGGATTTTACAAGAAGAAGTGTTTGTAGAACAACCAAAAGGCTTTGAGAATCCACAACATCCTGAGCATGTGTACCGTCTGAAGAAAGCACTATATGGTCTCAAGCAGGCTCCAAGAGCATGGTATGAGAGGTTAACTACGTTTCTTCTGGATCAAGGATATGTTCGTGGAAGTGTAGACAAGACACTGTTTGTTCTCAACAACAACAATGCCTTGATGTTTGTTCAGATCTATGTAGACGACATTATCTTTGGTTCTACCTGTCAATCTCTGGTGCAAAAGTTTGTGAAAAACATGTCACAGGAGTTTGAGATGAGTATGGTGGGAGAGCTGAAATACTTCCTGGGTCTGCAAGTAGAACAATCAGCTGATGGGATCTTTGTGTCTCAAAGCACCTATGCCAAAGAATTGGTACATCGGTTTGGTTTAGGGAAGAGTAAAGAAGCTAAGGTACCTATGGGAGTCAATGATAAGCTGTCAAAAGATGAGGAAGGAGAGGATGTGGATGAACGACTATATAGAGGTATGATTGGGAGCTTGCTCTACCTCACAGCGAGTAGGCCTGACATTTGTCTGTCAGTAGGGATATGCGCACGGTACCAGGCCAAGCCCAAAATGTCTCACTTACTAGCAGTCAAGAAGATCATCAAATACTTCAAGGGGACAGTGAACTTTGGTATTTTCTTCACCAAGGATACCAACACCAATCTAAGCGGATACTGCGATGCTGACTGGGCAGGTTCTGTGGATGATCGCCGAAGTACAAGTGGAGGATGCTTCTTTATGGGCAACAACCTAATTTCATGGCACAGCAAGAAGCAGAACAGTGTCTCACTGTCAACCGCTGAGGTAGAATACATTGCCCTGGGCAGCTGTTGTACACAGCTCCTGTGGATGCGTCAAATGTCCTCTGACTATGGTATGGATTCTGACACTTTGTTAATTCATTGTGATAATTTGAGTGCTATAAACATCTCTAAGAATCCTGTCCAGCATTCTAGAACAAAACACATAGATATTAGACACCACTTTGTTCGTGAACTTGTTGAGGCGAAACTGATTGAGATAGACCATGTGAGCACTGATTTTCAACTGGCTGATTTGTTTACTAAACCTCTGGACTTCAACAGATTCATAAATCTGAGGAAGTCCATTGGTGTCTGTGAATTCTAACTATTTCTCTGAGTTGTGTTGGTCTAAGGCAGGAACTGGAGCTAGAACAGATCATAGAAATCCTGGAATATATAGAAGATCAACATCTGGAAGAGTGTGGGAAATAGCTGCCTGTCATGCCAGTCTGTCCGTCCTGTTAAAAGTTGTCATGATTAAGGAGGTCAAAGAGCTGTGAAGAGACATGCACAGTCATTCGAAGGTTTAATAACCTAAGAAATGATGAGTTCCAAATCAGTGGCTGACACAATAAAGTGATGTCACTGAAGCTCAAGATGCTGAAGCAGTCAGTATAAGGCTGTTTGGAGAAACTAAAAAAAAAAAAAAAAAAAAAAAAAAAAAAAAATATTTTGTGCTCTTCAAAGAGATGAACTCCATCTGACTTAACATGTTGGGATGGACTGAAGACTAAAGGCATGCCAGTGTGAAAGACTACCCACATGCAACAGTCCTCTGATCTTCGACAATTCAAGAGGTTGTGATAGTTTCTAGTGAAGGTTCTGAACAAGTGGCTGATACGACAAAGGTCTGGTTAGTGTTCGGACTTCTGCACTGTTTAATATTTTAACAAAAAAAAAAAAAAAATTAATGCTCATGTGGGTTTAATTCTCGTTCAGGGTCCCTCAGAATCTGTCATTAGTGGCTGTGTGTATCTGTATGTTTGATTCATGAATCTGTTAATTTGGATTGAAAAGGAGGAAGAATGAGATTTATTAATGCACTAATATTAATTGTGATTGAATGAATTAACGATTGAATGCAGTCAAATGAGGAAATAGATGCAGTGTACACTGATGTTTAATTGAGTGGTTTCAGGAAATCTTTAATGTTTTGGGTCGAGTTTGTGCAGCCCATTGAGACTCACGAAGGTGTATAAATAGGAGCAGCTAGGGTTTTGGCGTTTTCCTCATCACCTTTGCGATTTCAATCCTGTGTCGATTAATCTTCTGCTCAAATCTCTGTCTTCTCCGTTCAATCAACGCTCTATCAGCCATGAAGTTCATCTTTAGTGGTTTCCACTATGACTCCAGCTCAGATGAGGAGCTTCACACTCTACCGTCTTCGTTGCCTCCGCCCACTCCACATGTTCCGATCGATCCCGCGACTGCCATGGTGGTTTACCAGCCTCGCGAGGAGTCTGTCACTGCATCTCCGACTCGGGTGGATCAAGTTCCCTCGCCTTCTCACGGGAACCAAGAGACCTGCGACTCCTCGTCTTCTCCGTCGAGAGAGGTGACTTCTCGATTTCCAGTGGTAGATCTTACTGGTGATGCGTCTGTACCTGTCCTGCCATCTCAAGGAGTCTCATCCCGTTTACACAAAAGACAACCGCCTGCTGATCTAGACAGTCGTGACTCCAAGCGCCCATCTCTCCACAAAGATAAGGGCACGTCCACCACATCTCGAGGAGCCTCGTCAAAGGATTTCGATGCCAAACGGTTCGTCTCCTCATAAGCTGTTCGACGATATGGGTTCTTTGCCTCTCGAACGCTTGCTCCAGAGGTCTGTTATCCACTCGATGCTGCATACAAGACTAGAGAGTTCATAGACAAAGCTGGGCTGCTTAAAACCGTTACTTAAATTGGCTCGTATGACTCGGAGGTGGTCTATGAATTCTGGGGGAATCTTCCAACGGTCAAGATTGAGGGGGAGTCTGTCGACGTGCTCGTCCGAGATTGGGTCTATGAGTTCTCTCCAAGCCGTATCAATGCCCTGTTTGGTCTAAAGTCTGTGGATGTGCGCGAACAGAGATTGCAGACGGCTGCAATTCTGGAGGAGGATCTGGCTCTATTTCTCTCTGATGGAAGAGTCAAATCCTGCAAGCAGCTGGTGTCCACTGCAATTAAGAACCCGGTGATCAAGGATCTGCATCGGATCTGCTGTAGCAACTGGTCTCCCACGGGGTACATCTCGACGAATAGGGCTCTGGTGATCTACATGATCATGCATGGGATTTCGTTCGATTTTGGACGGATGATCTACGACCAGATCATTCAACTAGGGTTGCAAGCTCAGTCTGGCTTCCGGTTGCCGTTTCCCAGCCTCATCTATCAGTTGCTGACTGCTCAGAGACCTGTCCCGAGTTTGTCTTCAAAAGATGCAAAGAAGGCAAAGGGGAAGAAGACAGCATTCGTCCCTGTTGACCCTGTTTCTCCAAAAGGGTCATCTGCAGAGCGCAAAGCCATCCGGTTGGCAATGAAGATCCTGCAAGATGCCTTGGACGCTGGTAAGTAGTTTCTCACTTTGCGGTTCGTTCCAATTTCTGGTTTAGTTTCTTGGTATTTTTTGACTAAATTGTGCCAAACAAGCAGGGGGAGATGAGTCTGTTTCAGAGGCCTGAGGGGGAGATTAAGCTATGGGGGAGCAGTTGTTGTTGTTGCTCACTGTTTTTGTTTTCTCCCCTGTTTCCTCTGTTTAAAACTTGAGACTTGTTTTATTTTGTTTTTGTTTTGGCTTTGAACAATTTATTTCTACAAGTCTTTATCGGTTAACCGTCTTGAGTTGATTGCTGGAATTTTTTTTGTTAGTACGGTTGTGTTGTGTCTTGGCTGTGTTGTCTGTGTATTTTCAGGGTTGATGCCGCGGTTGCTTGTGTGGCAAGATTCAGTCAAAAAGGGGGAGATTGAAAGTGCATCAGAGCTCTGAAGGTAACAGGAGCTTGTGAAGTGTCTCAGAGTGCTGATATGCTGACATAGCAGGTGGGCTGACGTGGAAGAAGATTATGGAAGTCGTGATAAGAAGCGTGAGAAGGAAGGAAGAAGAAGATCAAGATATACATGAAGATATTGAGAGTATATTTGATCGAGAAAATTAAGGGAGGATATTTCTTAGGATAAGGAATATTTCCTTTTAGTTAGGGATTCACAAAGATCTAGGTTAGAGATCGTGTGTGAAGGGTTTAAAGAGACGAGGGCTAGCCGCAAAGAAGAGTTAGCACTCGTGGATAAAAGTTTTGAGATTTTGTAAACCTTCAAACAATCAGAAAAAGCTTTGAAGATGAGTGTGTTCATTTTACTCTTTTAGATCTACACAGAGTGTTGTGATAGATAGACAAGAGAGTAGGCTTAGATTCATAACTTGTAAAAGGGAGTTTTTATAAGTTTGAATAAAAGCGTTTGTTTGGCGCGTTTCTAAGCAGTTTGAGTGATTTGTTGTCCTCTATACCATTACATGTTTTAGTTCTCAAAACTCTCTTAACTTTTCTAAATATTTTTGTATGAATCATTTGTCTTCTAAGACCGGATAAACTTTTTCCTGGCATTAAGTTATCAGAAAACATGTACATATTTATCATTCGATTTGGAATTTAGGTTATAAGAGAAAACATAATCATATACATACACCAATTAATTAGGAAATTATACATAAATGTAAATATCATATACAACACATCATCATTGTTTTAATCGACCATCGAATCAATTAAGACAATGTTGAAGAACCATCGTACCACTTGCGGAACCGTTAATATTTTCACACTTTGCAGTAGAAGGACCATCCTCAAGTCCATTATTCTTGAGGTTAATGTCAATTAGCTCAACATTTTTGCACGGAAATCTTTTGCTACATTGGAGATTCACTGCCACTTTATTTTTTGATGTTCCATATATGTTCTTTAACTTAATGTCTTGGATTTGAACATGAGACTCACCCTGAAAGAAAGAAGCACAAGTTGTATTGTTTGTTTTTGCTTGTAATGAAAGAAAATAAAATGAAGCTCGTTTTTTTTGCATAAGAAATTAACCTTATTTTCATGTTCACAAGGTGGGTGAGGGCAATACTTCTGATCGATGTTGATCGGTTTTTCAACGTCAATCATCTGAATATTTTCGTACACAAAGTTTGAAACAAGGATCTTAGAAGCTGAAGATTCCCAAGTCTTGATCCGAATACCATCGCTTGTACCATTGAAAATGATGTCTTTCACCGTTAAGTCTTTCACGTCTTTCTCGTCTTTGTTCTTCCCTAAGCTTCCGACACTAATCCCATGTCCGGGACCACATTTGACATTTGAGATATTGAGATTAGTGGTTCCAGAGAGAATGGCGATACAATCATCTCCAGTACCGATATTTGTGTTAGAGATTTGAATGTTGCTACATGAACCCATCTTGATACCGTCAGTGTTTGGACTATCACCGGGAGCTGTTATAGTGACACCGGTAATGTTAAAGTAATGGACGGAGAAGAAGTTGAGATGTCCCATTTTGCTGTTGAGTCATGTTATGTCTTTGATATTTGAGTTGTTCACAAATGCAAATCCCATAGTCTATGAAAAAAAATTGAATTTATTAAAAGATTTGTTACTTTCTAATATATATATATATATATATATATATATATAAATGAGTACAAACATTAATAAAATTGTGTATAATAAATAATCATTAAATCACTTTTTCATTGTATAAGTAATATATCACACACTATGTAATATGCTTTAAAAGTAAATAATAATCATATATTTGAAAATGAGGCCATAAGTGAAAAAGTTTAAGCAATGTTACCATAGCTAGTTTAAGACAATTGGGGTTTTTGTGGCAGTCATTGAGTGGCCAAGACTTTTTTCCTTGACCGTCAAGTATACCCAAACCGGAGATAGATAAATCATTGATGTACCTAAAGTTGATCCATGTATCTTGTTTAATGTCGCTAGGGTTTTCAGGAGCCAACAAAGTTCCATCAATAACAAATTCGATAGGATTTTTGCATGGACCCACAAACTCTACACCACCAAGGTAAAAAGTTCCTTTCGGTACATAGATCTTACTACTTCCACTTCTCCTTGCACATGCACGGCTCCATACTCTTACGAATGTCTAATTTTGTATCAGTTAAAAATAATATAGATTAATTATTAAACTAAATAAATAATAAAAATAGATCATTATCTTTTGTTATTATATTGTCATATATGTTTATAATTGTGTTAATATTCATATATTATTATCTCAAAACTAATTGGTGATTAAAATTTAAATTAGAAAAATTGTTGTGTACATACATCGGTGTTATCAGTTTTTCCGTCTGGTATTGAACCATGGCGTTTGACGTTGAAAACCTTTGGTTTAACGGTCGGACGACTTGCAACAGCAATGAACAAGAGAGGCAGCAGACACAAAGTCTTAAACGCATAAACAATAGAAGTCATTTTACCTTTTTTTTTTGTTTAGGGTATAAGGAGATATTAAAATTTTCTTGCTTATCAATACTTGTTGTATAGGAGACAATGAGAACTGTTGGCTTTTATTTGCTTATATAGGTTTGGCATTGCTCGACAAACGGTAAAAAAGAACTTGATTTTTGTTATTGATTAGTTTTTGAAGTTGGTTAGTTTCTTTTGTAACAATGGTGATTGGTTAGTATCTTGTTATGAAGTTTCTTATATGTATATGAATTCGTTTTTATTTTATGATTTCGTTTTTGTTTCCTCTTAAAACACAATCTTTAATTTTGAAAATATGCCAATCAGATTTACCTATAAATTGGTTTTTTTTGCAAAAAAAAAAAAAAAAAAAAAAAAAAAAAAGCAAAATGTATTCCAAATACATTCTTTGAGATTTGTTCATATTTTAATGGATCTCAAAAACTATTTTTGCCCCAAAATGAGAACAAGAAAAACAAATATTTTTCCTCAATAACCATTTTCACCAAATCCGGATTTGAACAATTGAACCGTATAGCTTGGCCATTGGGCAACGATCAGCATTAGTTTTTTTTTTTTTTTTTTTTTTTCCATCATTAAATTCCTACATTCGTAGAAAGCAGGACTCGATCCCTGGTGTGATGGTGCCTTCTACAAATGAACTTACACTGCACTAAAGAACATTAGTTTTTATACAAACAATTTTAGAACATCCTCAAATTTGAATTTGATTCCATTACTCAAATTTGCTACAATTTCCCCGGAACTCCATTGATGCATAAAGAACATTGTTTTTTATACAATTTTAGAACATCTTAAACCTTCCTAAACATTTGAATTTGAACAACTTAATTCTGAATTACAACAATTATAAAGTTCAATTTTCTCAATTTCTTTACATTAATAATAAAACTTTTTCATCACTCAAGTTTTAAATTATTATATTTTAAATAACAATTTTTAATTATTTAGAGACAAGGCTTTTTGTCTAATTATTTATTTTTGTTTAAATTACGCATTTATAAATTATAAAATAAAAATTTTTATATGATCTAAAATTCTAGATTTGTTTTGTTTTCTAGAATTAAATTGATATGTTTAGTATATGCTTTATTTAGTGATATGTTATTATGTCAAATAGAATTTTGGAATATTAATTATTGTTTTATAATGTAATATTATGTGTTCATATACCAAAAGAATTTATAAGTCTAATGTCAAAACTATGGGCCATTATAGTATATATTATGTTTTTAGTTTGGTTAATATACAAACCCGTATGCTAGGCAGGTAGTCAATAGTTTAAAATTTGAAGAATTTGAACATCCCGGGTTGCCATTTATTTGATTCACAATAAATATAGGAATCTGCGGTACCCTAAGTAGAAAATTAATTTAAATTTTGTTTAGAATTTATAAAGTTTATAACCTAATTACATTAAATTTGTTATTAATAAATATTCCAAAATAGGCAGGTAACATATGGTAAGCAATATGTGTTTATATTTTATATTATTCTTTGAATAAGATATCAAATTGAATGGTAAATATGTTTGTTACCTTTTAAAATAATACCGTTAGTTTTTTTGAATGATATATTTTATTTTTGATTTTGAACATATATTTTAGGAGGAAATCAATGCGTTGAGATCAAAAATATCGGCCACGGATCTTTCTCCAAGATCGAAAATCAATTTGTTTTTTGGTTAGACCGATTGTTTAGGAAATTTATGTATGGAGAGAATATTGTTTTATAAAATTGGAAACTTAGTATTAATTAAATCAATTATAGACTTAATACTTAATGTTAAAGTGAGTGGTTCCAATTGTTTTGGAAAGTTATTTAGGAGGGGAAATCTAGTTTTCAAAAATAGAAACTTAATATTAATTAATTAAATGAAAAATAAATTAAAAATTAATGCCAATAACAGTATTGTAAATAGGTGGCAACTTCAGGATTTATTTGCTAAATATATTTTGAAAATGTATATATAGATTAATGTTCAAAATCACGATCGTTGATGATTGTAGTCCACTTTCGAATTCACCATTAAACACTAGAGAGATGTACGTGGAATAAAACTGGAGTTTTCATTTTCAAACAAAATTGGACTAACCAACTTACGTATGTAAAATGTTACATCATAAACAATTTGTGGTACTTGTGAACCATTTTTTTTCATTGTCGGCGAACTTGAAAGACTTTAAAACAAATTCGATAGTTTTGTCCTAAACTTGATAGTTGATAAACGGAAAAACGAGCTATTTCCCCATAAAAATTATCATATCTAGTTAGATAGAGCCCGAACTTTGACCACGATCTAGATATTTTCGAGAAAAAAGTTTGAAATCTATATCCCCATGAATCAAAAGTTTGAAACCTAAATTTCCATGTATCTGGGTTATAACGGTTTAAGCTCTAAACCGATGCCAAACCATCTATTTTCAAAAACAAACCAAAAAAAAACAAATTAAAAGTAAAAGAATAAGACTTTAGATTAAAGATAAAAGTAGTGGGGTAAATTAAGAATACTTTAGAATTTAGAGGGTGTAAAATTGCAAATCTGAAGAATCAAAGATCTAGCACGGCGTTGAACTTAATCGTTACCTCCTCTGTTATCACCAATCTCTGGGAAAAGCTTCAACAACAAACAACAAGTAGAGTTCGTCACAAGCTTAGTGTCGCTGTACATCTCAATTTTCTCGCCAGATTTAAGTTTCCGATCCTGTTATGTTCTCTCGTCTCCTCCGTCATCGTCTTCTCCACCAGCTCGTAGGTAAACCACAGAGCATCGTCTTAGTCAAGCGAGACTCATTCTCCAGTACGATGAACTCACAAAGCATTACGAAATTTGCCTTATTTGTCTTCAATCTCTTATTACGAAACTCGACAATACTCTTCCGATTTGAAATCTCAGATCTGTTTGAAGTTATTCATCTCTCTATTTGTCGTCTTTCTTCTCTTTCTCTCCGCCGCCGATCAATAACTGTCAGATCCGTCATTGGATCTCCGATTTCGGTGATGTTCATAAATCATAAGTATTCTCGTTTCTTTTACCAAAAATAAATAAGTATTCTCGTTTCCATTGCATGTGGTGTCAATCACAACTGGGCTTGGAGGTCTACGATGATTTTTGATTTTTGATAAGGAAAAGAGAAGATCGGTTGTTGTCGAGAGGACATTACAATATAGACAATTTGAAATCATCAAAATTTATAAAATCTTGCCACTAAAATTTTTAACGAAAATCTAAAGAACAACGATTTGGTTTTGTAGTTACTTAATTGTAATTTGGGTTAAAATCGGTTTACTTTTGGTTTATTATTGTTTTAGTTGGTTGAGATTTATTTGGTGCATAATAAACCGATTAAAACCATAGTTTATGGGAATTTAAATCTTGTAATACTATTTCAGGGAGACTTAGGTTTTAAACTTTTGATTCATGGAGACATAAGTTTCAAACTTTTTTATCGGTGATATCTAGATCGTGATCAAAGTTTAGACTCTATCTAACTAGATATGATATATCTAACTAGATATGATAGTTCTTAGAGGGAAATAACTCGTTTTTCCATAAACTCCGAAGTATAGAGAGTTTTGTCGATTTATCTCATCATCGTGACACAAATAGTCAAATATAAACCAGTTTGGTAAAGTACACAGCCAATGTTGGACACAAACCAATCATATAGAATATTTACTTTTATAGGAAAATAAAATAGAATATTGACCCCAAAATAAAAGGGGCATAGTGTCTAAAAACAAATAAAAATACACGTGGCGACCAATGATAAGCTAAACACACACCCTCTCCACCGACGCAAGCTATCACCACCGCTAGTTTGACTCTCACGGCTACTCTTCTTCTCACCACCACCACCGTCTCCGTTCGGATTACCACCGTATAAATGCTGTATCCCTTCAATATCATCCTTCGCTAACTCCACTTTCCGATCACCACCTGAAATCGCCGGAAACATAATCGCATCTTCCACCGATGAGTGCCCCAACCCTAGCAAATGTCCAATCTCATGAACAACCACCGATTCAAGATCCACCACCGACGTCACCGGCAATACCCGACGGCTGATTCCACCGTCAGAGATCAACCAATCCTCGTCACTGTCTAAATGCAACATCCCCGTAGGAGGAGACGAAGCGTGAGCCAACGTTCCCATCGCTCCATCAAACGGCTCACCATCTCCATGTTCACCGGAGAAGAACCCGATCACTATATCAGCTCCGAGGAGCGACTCAGAGCGCGTGAAATTCAACGGCGTCACCTCCGACCAGCGAGTGAAAGCGCGTGCGAACACGCGTTTGACCTCGTCGGTCAGATTGTTCTGGGGAACGAACGCGTAGGTCAGATCTCGTTTCCGTTTCGGCCACCGCGGCTTCCCGGGGAAAAACGAGTACCGCTCCGTCGCACGGAGCTTTCTTCCGCCGTTCATCTCCGAAACACCGTCGATCATATCCGGATTCCCGCATCGTGGTTTGACGATCTGCCGGAGAGTGGAGGAATCAAGTTTTCCGGTGACTTTGAGATTGAAATTTCTCTGGTACGTGTCGATCGCCGATTGAAGAACGTCGTCGAAATCGTCGGTGCAGTTATCGACGGAGGCGGCGGAGATGTAACCGAAACGGTGGAAGTATCGTTTGAGTTTGGAGAGACCGTCGATTTTTTCTCCGATATGACAACCGGCGAGTTTTGAGAACGTTTCCCACGCATTTTGCGTTGCGTTTAGGATTCGTAACGGTGGAATTGAAGATACGTTGGTATAGAATTTGGCTGAGATTGGAGTCACTGTGAAGAAGAAGAAGAAGCTTATTAAGATCGTTACTATTATAAGAAATCTCATTTTTGATTTTATTTCTGGGAAGAAACAAAATACAAATACGGGAGAAGCTACAGGAAAAATGGAAGATGAAGAGTTCAAACGACGTCGTGTATGTTTATAAAGCCTAAACTGCGACGCGCACTTGTTCCATTTTTTTCCACACGGTGTTAATGCTCATACGTGATATGTTCTTTGAAAATAAAAACATGAAACTAAATGTTATTTGTTATTTACGTAACGTAAGTACGTAACTGGTCATTATTTTGTAGTATATGATATAATGAATAAATTTGTATGAATAGATATTTATTCTAAAAAATTATTAATTATCTTTAATAAAAGATGGCTCTCTAAACCAAATTTTGCCAATGTGATTAAGGAAGGTTGGTGTAAAGAAGATCCAACAGGTGGTACCTCTTTGCTGACAAGAATTGCGCACTGCAGGCAGGCAATTTCAGCGTGGAAGCGAACTACTAACCAAAACTCTAAGGAACGTATTTCACAGCTACAGCAGCGGTTAGAAGAGGAAGGTGATAAGTTATCTCTGGATTTTCATTACATGAAAACTCTACGGTGGGATCTTGTTGCAGCCTATAGAAATGAGGAACATTTTTGGAAACAACAAAGCAAGGAAAAATGGTTAAGAGAGGGAGATCAGAACACTCGTTTCTTCCATGGGAGTGTACAAAGAAGGCGAGTGCAGAATAGAATATTATCTCTTATAGATGTAAATGGTATCGAGCAGTTTTCTGAAGGATCGAAGGGAGAAATCGCTGTACAGTATTTTCGTGGTCTCTTCGCTAGTACAAATCCTGATATGATCGCATAAGCATTGGATGGATTATTACCAAGGGTTACAAACCAGATGAATGCTGAGCTCACACGGGACGTGACGGCGGAGGAGATCAGATTGGCTGCTTTTAGCATCAGGGGTGATAGTACACCGGGAGCAGATGGCATATCAGGGCAGTTCTATCAACACTATATGGATACGGTGGGGACACAGGTTGTTGAGGAGGTACAAAAATTCTTTACCACGGGGTCTCTGCCATCTGAATGGAACTTTACACAACTATCCCTTATTCCAAAAAAAAACAAAATCCGTCGAAGATGGCTGATTTGAGGCTGATAAGCTTATGTTCTGTGTTGTATAAGATAGTCTCAAAGGTGATGTGTAACAAACTTAAGCGGTTCCTTCCTGAGATTGTATCTGACACCCAGGGAGCTTTTGTTTCTGGAAGGCTCATCTTTGACAACATCCTGCTAGCCCATGAAATGGTTCATGCATTGAGGACAAATCCTAACTGTGATCTAGAGTTTCTAGCCATTAAAACAGATATGTCCAAAGCGTATGACAGAGTGGAGTGGAGTTTCCTCGAGGAGCTGCTTTTAAGACTGGGTTTTGACATCAAATGGGTGTAGTGGATCATGAGCTGTGTGACGTCAGTCTCTTATTCAGTACTGGTTAATGGAGCTTTGTATGGTTTCATCAAACCAGAGAGAGGTCTTAGGCAGGGTGATCCTATGTCACCGTTCTTATTCATCTTGTGTGCGGAAGCACTTGTTCATATTATGAACAAAGCAGAATTGGAGGGGAGAATTACTGGTTTGCGATTAACTCCATCTAGCCCTTCTATTCAACATCTGCTTTTTGCCAATGATAGCTTGTTTCTTTGTCGAGCCACCTTTCAAGAATGCTCTGAGTTCATGGCGTGTCTTCAGCTGTATAGGAGGGCCTCAGGACAGGAAATCAACTTTCAAAGGTTGGCGATTACCTTTGGGAAGAAGATGGATCCTTATATGAAGAGGGTAAGAGGCTTATTCACTGGTATTGAGCAAGAGGGAGGGACGGGCAAGTACCTGGGATTATCAGAATGCTTCAGTGGACTAAAAGGGCTCTCCTTAACTTTATCACAGATAGATTGAAGTCAAGACTTTGGGAGAGAAGGAGGTATTGCTGAAGTCAGTAGCTATGGCTCTACCAGTATATGCTATGTCTTGTTTTAGGTTGACAAAACATCAATATCGCCTAATCACGAGTGCAATGGCAAGCTTCTGGTGGAATGAAAGTGAGGACAAACATAAAATGCATTGGGTCTCGTGGGAGAAGTTATGTGCATCTAAGGAGAGTGGTGGCTTGGGATTTAAAGATATTGGACGATTTAATCAAGTTCTTTTACCTAAGCAGGCTTGGCGGTTGTTAGACTCTCCTACCGCTCTATTAGCGCGAGTATATAAGGCAAAATACTATGCAGACACGTCTCTACTTGAAGCTACAATTAGATTTAGACCGTCCTATGCTTGGAGAAGCATCATGTTTGGCCGAGAATTGTTGGAATAGGGTGTCATGAAGTCTATTGGGGATGGTAAGAGCACCAATGTTTGGTTAGACAGATGGATATTTGATGAATCCCCAGGGCGGCTTTTTAACATAGAAATGCAGATATATCTTAATCTGAAGGTCTCGGCACTCATAACCTCAGAGGGAGGGTGTAATACCAGAATTCTACACAGGTTATTCCCACCGGATGATGTAATTAAGATACAATCGTTTCCTCCTGAGCTGAGCATTAGCGATAAGTATGTGTGGGCATTCACAAGAGATGGTAAGTACTCGGTGAAGAGTGGCACTTGGTTACTTAACTCTGAGATACCAGGTGGTGTACTTATTCCTGAAGAGGTGCAAATGGTGAATGACATCAAGGCAAAATTCTAGAAAATACCGACAGAGCCGAAGATTCGTTGATTCCTATGGCGAACTTTATCTGGTGCTTTAGTTGTGGCAGAATGCTTGAGACGACATGGCATATAGATGAACCCTATTTGTCAGGAATGTCGCATTGAGGAAGACACTATTGCTCATGTTCTTTTTGGATGTACACTCGCAACTAGAGTATGGGAGGCTGTTGTACTACCATTACCACCACTAGGTTTATCGACATTGGTTGCAGACAATGTTAACTATTTATTGCAGTTAATGACTCGAGGAGACATACCGGTAGACTATAGAAATGCTATTCCTTGGATTCTCTAGGAGATTTGGAAAGCACGAAATGGTTTAATCTGGTCAGGAAGGATGCAGGATCCTCATGTGTTGTTAGCTGGGGCGGCTGAGAATGTTGAGGTGTGGTTACGGCAATGAACCATAAACTTGCAAGACAACATTGGAGTTGAACAAAGAGGATCAGGAAGAATAGGACGTTGGATTAAACATGCACCGGGAGTTTTAAAGTGCAATATCCACTGCGCTTGGATTAATGATAGATATTATTGTGGTGGAGCTTGGATTTTATGGGATGATGCAGGAAATGCCAGGTTTCATGCTCGGGATGCCTTTCCTCCAAGGGTGAATAGGATCTCCGCGGAACTAGGTTGCCTCTTATGGTGCCTGCAAAGTCTGTGTACTCTCCAGATTAATTCATGTGAGGTGTGGATGGATTGTCATGCTGCTTTATCTGCCTTAGAGGACCCTTTGAGCTGGCCGAAATATCGATCTCAGGTGAACAAGATTGCTTGAGTAATAGAAGGAATGGGAGTGGTACAGTTTAAACTTTCTTCGCTGAAAGCTAACTCGCTGGCTAGGGACATTGCTCACTGCGTTACCAGAGATGGAAGGCTCTCTTCTTATTTGTTCTTGGGTGGCCCTTCGTGGCTGCATGATCGGATTGAGGAAGAAAGAAGAGGAACTTGAGGATGATGTTACACTGAAGCATGATAAGGATGTGAAGGTGAATGGAGCAGAGCATAAAGCTTAATTTGGTTTGTTATTCAATTATTTGTTTGGTCTTGCTTTTGAATTTTTACCTGGTGTTTTGACTCTACATTTTATAATATCAATCATATCAGTGTAAAAAAAAAACACCACATCCACATATAAATAATAATTTTATCACAATATGACATGATTTAGCAAGATATTTATATAAATTTATTTATCATGCTAATTTAATAGATAACTATCTAGTTTATAAGATACTTTTATCCATATAATTGATGAACAATGTTGTCAAAATTAAACAAATACTTTGATATCTATTCCAAATATAAGTTGTTTTGATGAGATAAAAGGAATTTAATAATATATACATTTAAATTTTAAGTCCTCTAAAAGTTTATATAGCCCTGTTTTTGAAAAAAAAAAGCTGGACACTATTCTTTGCTTTTTTCTTTAAAAAATATTATAACGTTATGGTCCAAATTTTATAATATGAAGATTTGATTTGTAGTACTTTATTTGTACATTAATACATTAGCATTGTCTCAGTGGCTACTGAGTTAAAAAAAAGCTTTGGGCCACCGAGGAAAACCATTTTGAGCACACCTTCGTTGACTCTTTAGCCGACTTATCTTGTACCAATGTCTTTAACCACAGTCCCAACGCTCCCCATCAGATCCGGCCCATCCGGCCACCACTCGATGCCTGTCTTAGGTTTCGGAACCGCCGCGTCTCCGCTACCGGAACCAACGATGCTGAAAGAGACGGTGATCGAAGCCATCAAACTCGGTTATCGCCACTTTGACACATCTCCAAGGTACCAAACAGAGGAACCGATCGGCGAAGCTTTGGCCGAGGCGGTTTCTCTCGATTTAGTCCGATCTCGATCTGACTTCTTCGTCACTACCAAGCTTTGGTGTGCTGATGCTCATGCCGGTCTTGTCGTACCGGCCATCAAACGGAGTTTAAAGTAAGATTTTAGATCACTTATTTGGTTTGGTTTTTGTTCGGTTTGGGTTTAGTTTAAGTTGGTTTTAATTCGAATTGGTTTAGTTCGGTTTGATTGTATTTTTTATTTTATTTTTGTCAACGGTTTGATTGTAATTGTGTTATTGGAAACGTTATATTTTGGTTGCTATGGAAAATAGGGAACCGAAATTAGCAATGAATGATTTGAATACATTACATCATTAGAATCTTTAAGGATGGATGGAGTAAGCATGACTTGATGTGAAACATCTATCTATGCAGGAATCTAAAACTGGACTATCTTGATCTTTACCTAATTCATTGGCCGGTTAGTTCTAAACCCGGTAAATACAAGTTTCCCATTGAAGAAGATGATTTTTTGCCAATGGATTATGAAGCAGTATGGTCTGAAATGGAGGAGTGCCAAAGACTTGGGCTTGCAAAGTGTGTAGGAGTAAGCAATTTTTCATGTAAGAAGCTCCAACATATCCTCTCTATCGCGACAATCCCGCCAAGTGTTAATCAAGTAAAAAATCAAATGTTTACACTCTTTTGGTTTATTGTTTGGGATATAGTTGAATTTAAGAATAACAAAACTTACATGTGATTTGTGAACAAGGTTGAGATGAGTCCAATATGGCAACAGAAAAAACTAATGGAGCTTTGTAAGTTGAACGATATCGTTGTCACAGCGTATTCAGTGTTGGGATCTAGAGGTGCTTTTTGGGGAACTCCCAAAATTATGGAATCAGACGTTCTTGGAGAAATAGCCAAGGCAAAGGATAAAACAGTGGCACAGGTCAGTGTTGTTTTAGCAAGTTCAATATTAGCTAAATGAATGGAGTTCAAATGCTCATATATTGGAGTTGTAACTAATAACAGGTGAGTATGAGATGGGCTTATGAACAAGGAGTGAGCATGGTGGTGAAAAGCTTTACAAAGAGAGACTGGAAGAGAATCTGAAGATATTTGATTGGTCATTGACAGAAGAGGAGACGCAAAGAATCTCTACAGAGATTCCTCAGTTTAGGAACCTCGGCGGAGAGGTTTATATATCCGAGAAAGGTCCCATAAAATCTGTCGCTGAGATGTGGGACGGCGAGATCTGATCACTCTTTGTGAAACCGCACAATCATCATTCATTAGAATGAGTTACTTGCAGTCCTCTTAAAATTAATAATTACATTCCAAAAGTGAATTAATGATGTTGCAAAAATTAGTCAATGGTGCTAATGTAAGAAGTATTGTTTGCGTTTGAAGAGGCCGTCGACTCGGTCTCGACGGTTTTCAAAACCTCTCCAAGTGGCATTAGGAACTTTAATAGTAGCTAGTAACTAGTAAGGACGACGAGGAGGCTCACAATATACACATTGAACAATATTAATCAAGTTGAAATTATAAGCATATTACACATATATATGACTCTGTTCGTTTTTTTTTGTCGCGTGACAGAGAGGAGATTGATTATTATACTCACTACTTGCTAGTAGCCACCATATATGGCCGCCAAAAACAAGCAAAGAGCACCATCAGAAAAGACTTTAAATATTTTAATTATTGGTGTCGAGTCAAAAGACTTTAAAGTTTACTACATCAGCAGCACAATGTCCATACTAATAAGTTAGACTTGTTAAAAAAACATAATTACCCCACAAATTGTGAAGATGATTTTCTTCCAATGGATTATGAAGCAGTTTGGTCTGAGATGGAAGAGTGCCAAAGACTCGGAGTTGCAAAGTGTATAGGAGTAAGCAACTTCTCGTGCAAGAAGCTTCAACACATCCTCTCTATCGCCAAAATCCCACCTAGCGTCAATCAAGTAAATTAATTCTGGTTTTTTCGTAATATTTCATGATCAACAAGTTCAATTCTCTTTAGTTACAATAAGTAATATATTTGTAATTGTGGGATAACGTGAAAAAGGTGGAGATGAGTCCAGTATGGCAACAGAGGAAGCTGAGGGAGTTTTGTAAGTCAAATGGCGTTGCTGTGTTAGCTTATTCAGTGTTGGGATCGAGTGGAGCCTTTTGGGGAAATCATAAAATCATGGAGTCTGATGTTCTTAAAGAAATTTCTGAGGCCAAGGAAAAACAGTAGCACAGGTACTCTCCCAAATCTTTATCTAAGATACAAATGAGAAACATATTTTTTTGGATTTTTCTGTTAAAATTTACGACTTTTGAATGAAAACTACATAGCTAGCTCGTAATTTAGAAGGAAATTTTTATTAAATACACCAAATATTTAACAAATTGGTACACGAAATTGCATTTTATGTTAAATTGAAAATTAGGGCTCGAATGGATGTTACAGACAAAGTGGACTAATCCGTCAGCGGTTTAGTCCAGTGTGTAATTAGGTTCTTTTATTTATGTGAAAATACTTTAAATATCCAGTTTTCTTTGTAAAATGTGTTATGCATTAGCTGAATCCATATATAGAGTCCAAATGCGTTATGTATTAGCTGAACCTGATCGTACAACATTTTGGGGAATGCAATTACTGTATTATTATTGAAAGCTCACTCTTAGAGTTGTAAATGACAGGTGAGTATGAGATGGGTTTACGAGGAAGGAGTAAGCATGGTGGTGAAGAGTTTTAGGAAAGAGAGATTGGAAGAGAATCTGGAGATATTTGATTGGTCTTTGACAGAGGAGGAGAAACAAAGAATCTCGACGGAGATTTCTCAGAGCAGGGTTGTTAACGGAAAGGTTTATATCTCCGAGAAAGGCCCCATAAAATCCGTCGCCGAAATGTGGGACGGTGAGATTTAGTAACTCCCTGTGAAATGTGAATGCAAGGGCAGTTGTAAAATAGTCTTTCAAATAAGGTAAAAATTATATTTGACGTGCATCGTTTGTCACATGTCGTTCATAATGCAACTAGTGTTGTCTCTAGCCATGCCTAAAATTGTCATTTAAAGAAATTATCAACTTAATTATTATAGAAAAAAAATATTCAATTTTGTGGTTCAACAATTGAGCATTGTAATGCATTAGTTTCTACTTTCTACATATTTCGAATAGAAAATGAGATGGTTGATTTTTATTTAGAAAGATCCATGATCGTCGATTTTTGTATGGCTTTCTAACATTAAAACATAAGGGCATTTCCATCAAAGGATTTAACCAAAGTTGCTTAAACAAATTTTATTATTAATTTTGAAAAAAGTGAAATTAAGAAACTTTATAATTTCGTAGGTCCATTGATGGTTGTTAAATTTGGAATTTTTAAACTTTACTTTTCTATTTTGAAGTACAAATATACCACTTTTTAGTGAAACTAGATGCGTTTCCTTCTTGTTTACTGCTTTTTCAAAGGCCGAGCTTTATAATTGGGTGTTAACAAGACCTTATCTTGTCTTGTGAAAAGCATAGTAGTTGGTTTAGAATTGAGAAATTACATGAATCAGTGATGAAGAGGACAAAGTTTCAGTTGCAGTGAGATATGGAGTGAATCATTCTAAAACGACTCTTTTATCCTGCAAAGAGTAAGAATGATTAAAAGCTGTTGGACTTTCAAACAAATCTTGAAACTTTGGAAGTCACAGATCTAGAATTACACCGAACACATTGTCTGAATTTCACAAAGAAATATGAAAAAACAAGAATGTACTAGGATAGAAAGAAACAAAAACAAAACACAAAAACCTGAAACTAATCCATTTGCTCAAAGATAATAAGCCAACCAAACTTCTCTTCCCTCGTCTTAAACCAAATTATAAAAAAAAATAACCTTTTTTTTAGCCAATCAAAAGTTGACACACACGGGTTTGTAAATGAATCTAAAACATCTTATATAACGATCGATGCTTAGTAAAATTAAGCTGTTTGCATTATTTTTATTTTGTTTTATTATTAGCAAAATTATAAGAAACTTATAAGATGCATTGATGGAGATGACCTAATGAAAAAAAAGAAAACATTATAAAAAAACTGTGAAGGATGACCACAAAATTAGGGCTGTAAAAAAAGAAACTCAGGTTGAAAATCACCGAAAGACTACAATTATATCATTTATATGTTATGGACTTATGGACGTACACAAAATAGAATAAAAATTATGTATACTTAATTACAACATACAATAAACAAATATATATAACATTATAGAGTACATGCAGTCATGCATACATTAATACATAACCATTAACATAAAAAAAAAATCTCGTAAACATATCTACTTTAATTAATATTATGAAAAAATATTTTTGCATGTCCTATTCTTCTCTTAACATCAACATTTTGTACATTGTTAATCATGCGTGTAATTTTATTATGTCTTTCTCCACTTGTAAATTATGTTGTGTTTTCCCCTAATTTAATGACCACATTGAACATGCAAAGGTTTTAATTCGAACATTTAATGATAATTATGGAAATAAAGTATATAAATGGATAAATAAGATGATGTCAAATATTTTGAAAGTTATTAAAAGTTTAAAACAGGTAATGCGGTTTGGATTTTCGGAGAGAAGAATTTGAGGGTGGGGTTTGAAAAGGTTTATCATGTCTTTTGAAGATCTTTGGCGAGTAGAAGAAAATGTACAATTGCTTAAATCATTCATGAAAATTAGTATCCGACTCAAAGAGTCAAAGTGTGTATCTTCTCTCTTAGTATTTCTTTTGCGTACGTGTACGCAGTTTACAGAATGTGTAGTATTGATTGTGTGGATGTGTATGTCTATTAGATTATGGGTCTGAATGGTGACTGCGGATTTGGTTGTGCGGGATAAACGATTTGACAGTGCGGTACGGTTCAACTGTGGTTCGTGCGGGAGAAATAAATTTGCGGGACAAGTGCGTTTTTACATAATAAGTGGTGCAAAATAATGTTTGATTGGTGAAAGAAATTGTAGTGCGGATACATATTTTAATATATTAAGATTATTAGTTTAAGTAAAAATTAAAATATTAGAGTTATGGAACAAATAATTTTAGTATATCATTTATGGACTTTATACATATAATTTTTAGTTTAAAATTTAATTATATATATATATATATATATATTTGTTGTTAAATAAATTAACAAGTTCAATCAATAAAAAGTATTAAAAACTAAAAAAAATTATTATGAAATTATTAAAATATGTGTTAGTTAAGTTTCTTTTGTTCAACATATATTAAATATTAGTAGCTTTTGCTCTCGTAGCTTAACTGGTCTACGAAGGCACTATGCAACACATGACGTGTTTGATGCTCGAGCAAGGCATGGATAGAGATAGAAAAAAAATGAAATTAAATAATATTAAAAAGTTATTATGCTGTTTATATGTGCGTTATTTGGAAAAACGCTAGATAAGAGGTACTTGGAGAAAGAAGTGCGGACCATGAGTAATATTCACCCAAAAAAACCGCACCCAGTTATTATTATTTTTTTCTCAAAAAACGCCAATTACCAATATTGTTGTGATTGGTGTATAAAGTGATTTTCTGAAAAACGTGTTTCAAAATCCGCACAATTACAGTCTCCATTCAAGGCCTATATACTCTAGTAGAGGCGGTTGATAAACTACATCGAGTATACGTGCGAAGGAAGAAGTCAAGTGGGTCTCGCACGTGTGAAGGCCGTTGAAGATTTTATTTTGAAAGAAGAAGATATTTTCTTTTGTTTATTCATCACAAATAGTATAAAGCTTTCGTTAATTCATTTGTGAACATTTCATGTATGTGGTGTATGACTTTCTCCTGCGTGAGAATTTAAGGGAGATAGATCTAGAGAATATGATGCTCTGATCTTTTCTTTGTATACCGATACAGATCTTCGTAATATTCAGAGTATTATTCAGAATTACACATCTCAATTCTAACAAATTGGTGTGTCGTGACGTTTGATCGACAGAAATCGCAAGTCCAATCAGTATGGATTTTGATCCAAAGCTTTCACCGATCATATCGGAGACTTCCCAGGAGTATGAAGAGAAGCAGGTGGAGGAACTCTTCCGGAGTGTACATTCGCTTCAGAAGGAGATCACTGCTGATCGGGAATTTGTGAAGGATGCAATCGGAGCTTTGCAACAGTCGATGAAGCTGCTTTTGTCGACTCAACAACCTCGCGACTTCGAGACCTATTAGCTCTTATCCGTTGGCTAGATGGCCTGGAAGGACAGGAGGAGACGTCGTGGCCGTATGCGTAGCATTCTGAACATTTTGGGGGCAACCAAGGATAGGAGACGTCAATCTCCAGTTCACGACCATCAGAGAAGCCTATGATTACCTTAGAGGGGAGCTCCTTGGTGAGGTTAATGCGGACTAGGACCTTAGCAACCTCGAAGTTCTCCTTCCTCTCAGTTTCCGGGGCAAGAGCTACCGGTTTTCCAACCGCAGTAGCGATCCGACTAAGACTCTGCTTGTTGAATAGCAGATAAGGAACCCCGCGTAATTCCACAGTGATAGCAGCTGAGGTTATCGGAGGGGATTCGGGAGTAAACTCCGGGGACCAAGGTGAGAAGAACATGGGGAAGCCTGCAATGTTCCTGACATTTCGTCCCAGAAGAATAGCTCTAGTCCTAGGGTTGGTGACCCGCAGTAGAAAGGTACCATAGCCAATTTTTTTTGAATAAAGATGCGAGGACCCGAGCGAGCCCAAAGCGCATTCATGACACCTATAACCCGACCCATGTCAGGAGGATTCCCGTGAAATTGGGCAAAGATAAAGTCTTTAAATTCTTCCCTAGCGGCTTCTATATTCTCAGCCGGGATAAGAACAAAGGGGACCTCAGAGATGTACTGCGACGGAGATCCCACTTCTTCCAATTGAAACGATTCACCGAAGAGGGAGGTCCATCTTTTTTCAGGCTTAGGCAGAACTAGGCGTGGGCAAAATACCCGACCCAAAATACCCGTATTGGTACCGAACCGAAAAAACCGGGTTCGGATCAGGGGTGGATCCTATATAATATATTAGTTGGATCTTGAATATATATACTTTTGGGTATCGGTTCGGGTCGGGTAATACCCGATACCCAATTAATACCCATATATATCCGAACCCTTTGTATATATCTATGTATTCCCCTTCCCCCATTAAGAATCGAAATTGAAATTGCTAAGAAGATATGAAGAATCGTGTGTTGATCAGTTCTTCTCCACTTCCTATATCTGCGGAATTTTTTGTTTTCTTTTATCAATTTCTGCAATTCCCAATCTCTAACCTGGATTCTCTAATTTTCTTCTCTTCATCTTCGGCCTCTCCGCTTTCTGAGACGTCTAAGACTCATTCAAAGGTAAGTCTCGATTTGATTTTTAAAAGAATTTGCATCTGTTGGTTCATTGATTGATTGATAGACTGTAGAGTTAGAGTATTAGATGATTTGGGTCTCTGTTTCGATTACTTATTAGAGTTTTTGTTACTTATTAGATTTTTGAGTATTAGAGTTTTTGGGTCTCTGTTTTATCAATGACGATCGATATTGTATTTATTTCCTTATGTGTTTGTTTTATCAATGGATGCTTTGGGTGTCTGTTTCGATATTGTGTGTATTTCCTTATGTGTTTGTTTTATCAATTTCTGAAACTTTTAATCGGTTGAAGCTCAGTTTGTTTTGTCGATGGTGATCGATGTTGTGTTTCTTTCCTTATGTGTTTGTTTTATCAATGGATGCTTTGGGTCTCTATTTCGATATTGTGTTTATTTCCTTATGTGTTTGTTTTATCAATTTCTGAAACTTTTACTCGGTTGAAGCTCAGTTTGTTTTGTCGATGGTGATCGATGTTGTGTTTCTTTCCTTATGTGTTTGTTTTATCAATGGCTATTGATTTGAAGCTCTTCTTCATCAATATTCACTTCCTCGTTTTTAGTTGATGTATCAGATGCTTTAGTTAGTTAGTTGGTTGGTTTGTGATATATCATGGTTTTTGTGGTTTTTAACCATGATATAAGGAGTCTTTTAGAGTCTTTTGATGTGTTTTCTAGGATGTTTTTGAGTCTTTACAGGTTTTCTAGGATTTTGGCATGAAAGGAGCGAAATGGAGTAATTTGGATCATTTTGGAGCATCAATTCGGAGGAAATCAATTTGAAGTTTGATCTTTTAAGGAGCATTGATCGACACCCTTCTCTGCCGACTCAAGACCCAAAATTTGGAAGTTTTACAAATCTGCCCCAAGGTTTTCCATAATTGCAACATAAGTCCCTGACGTATTTTAGGACCTATATATATAGTTTTTAGGTTTTCCAAACCCTTAAGTCTTTTTCTATCAAGTTTTTATTTTTCCTGCAACCCTGTGAGATTTAGAGAGCTTTGGAGAGAGAGATATCTACTTTGAGAGAAGAATTTCTTGAACTCCCTTTTACTCTTTTTAATCTCTATTGCTTATTATTCAGAATCATGTCTTGTTCTTCATTAATTATGTCTGAGTAGTTTGCTTGTTAGGTTCAGGATTTTTCACAGGGATTTTATGCATTATTAGATCTGTTTATTTAGGATTCTTTATCTTGCTAGATCTTCATCTTAGGTTGTTCTTCATATTAATTCTTGATTGATCACCTAGAATTAATACTTTAGGAAAATAAATTGATATGAGAATATAATTGATTTTCATGATAAAACCTTTTGATGAGCAAAATTATTTCTTGCAAAGAGATTTGATTTAATAATTTTGTGAACAATCTAAACCTGATTTTATTGCTGATTTTTAACCTAGAATTTTGCAAAGAAGTTTGGCTTTTCTGTTTTTAAATTTAGATATTATTTGCAGTGAGAACTGATTTAATTTACAAAATTGTTTAGAGTATTAGATCTGTTCTTAATTGTTTGAATTCTATTTATTTCCTGATTTAATATTTCATAATTTCCTGAGAAATTCCCTTGATCTAGCTTTTTGATCTTCTGAATTTACAACAGTTTTATTTAATATTTTGCATTGTTTATTTTAATTTAATTTAATCTGTTTAGCATAATTGAAAAACTCTATAATTTATAGTGTTTGATCTTGAGTCCTTGTTGAATTCAACCCCTAAGTACTACATTGATCTCTTAATTTGAGAGAGTAGCTCAGGGTAAATTTGAGCATATCAAATTTTGGCGTCGTTGTCGGAACTCTCTGATTCTACCATTAGATTTGAGTTTTAGATTTTGTCTAAATTTTTCTTTTTATTTTCAAAGTAACACGCTTTTGTTTTCTTCTCTCTTGTGTGTTTCAGGTGTATGCCTAATAAGCCTAACACAAGGAGCAACAAGACTGGTCCAATCCTGCAGCTTTCAAACCAAGAGTTGGGAAAACTTGAGCGTGAGAACAGAAAAGCCCAAATCTCTGAAGATGGTTAATACGATCATTATGATGCGTGATGAGGCTGGTGTTTTGAGGGATCAAGAGGGCCACTTGCGCAATGAGCACGGCCAAAAGCTGGATGCAGAAGGCAATGTGATTGCCGAACCTGTTGTCAACGAGCAGGCTGTCGTGAACCAGCAAGCTGGTGTCGTTGATGATCCAAACTTTGGTGTCGATCGACACCAACCAGGTGGCATCGATCGACACCCACCTACAGACGTGCGTGGAGCTGCCAACCACGTACAGAACCCCGTTCGACGACAGGAGAACAACCGGGATCTGATCAGGACCATTGCTGACTACAACCGGGCTGATCTGGTGTATGAGAACCGGTCTGCTATTGTTCCTCCTCCATTCCAGAGGAACCATTTTGAGTTGAAACCTGCATACTTTCAACTAGTTAGGCAGGGACCTTTCTCTGCTTTACCCAATGAGAAGCGTCTGGACCATATTGAGCATTTTGAGGATCTGGTGACAAGCATCAAGGCTAATGGGGTGACTGAGGACTACATCTTCTGCAAACTCTTCCCTTACTCACTTGCAGGAGAGGCATCTCAGTGGTTGAAGCAGCTGCCAGCTGGATCTTTGACAAACTGGCATGACGTCAAGGTGGCCTTCCTCAACCATTTTTATGATGATGCAATGTCAGATGAGCTGAGAGTCAAGATCTCTTCATTCAAGCAAGGACATGATGAAGCTTTCAAAGCAGCTTGGGTGAGATTCAAAGCTTATCAGAGGGACTGTCCACACCATGGTTTTTCAAAGGTACAACTGTTGAGTATCTTCTTTAGAGGGTGTGACTGGAAGTATCAGTTAGCTTTGGATGCTGCAAGTCATGGGAATTTCAAGACAAGACTTCCAGAAGATGCTGAAGTTTTGATTGAGAATTTGGCTTCTAGCAATAGCACTAAGGGAGCAGATGCTGAAAGGAAGAGATTGCATGGAGGATTTGATTCAAACCAGTTAGCTTATGTTAACGCTAAGCTGGATTCAGTGCACAATCTTCTTATGGGTAAGAAATCTGTTCATTTTGCTGCTGAGGTTGAGACATATGAGCCAGAACCTGATCAAGGACACCAAGAAGAAGATGTGAACTATGTGTATGGGAATCAGGGACAGCGGTTTGGAAATCAGCAAGGCAATAGGCCTTATAGTGGGAACTCTTCAGGCTACAATTCCAAGCCAGAGTATCAGCAACAACAACAAAACAATGGCTATACAAGGACATATGGGAACTCATCTTATCAGTCTTCACCTCCTAAGAATTCTTCAGAGAGTAGAATGGAAGCCATGCTTGAGCAGCTTTTGCAAAGACAGGAGCAATTGACAGTGACATTCAATGGAAAGATTGACAATGTCTACACTGAGCTGAATGGGAAGATAGAGGCATTGAATGTTCATGTTAAGAAGCTGGAGGTTCAAGTTGCACAGACTGCTGGGTCTGTTAAAAGGCAAGAGGGTTTTCTCCCTGGAAGAACTGAGTCAAATCCAAAACATGCTTGCAATGCCATATCAGTGGGGGATGAAGAAACTGATGAAATTGCTTCTGCAGAAAAAGAAGAGAAATCGTCAAATCTCTCGGTTTCAGATGATGGTGTCGATCGACACCACCTAGGCATCAATCGACACTCATCTCAGACGGAACCAGAAGCTGCAAAATCTCAGGTTCCAGCAGTTGAGAGGGTCTAGAAGCCAAAGGTGCCTTTTCCTAAGCCACGAAAGTCTAAGCAGGAGATGGAGGAAGCTAGATGCAAGGCAATGATGGACAAGGTGATGATTGAGATGCCTTTGATTGATGCTGTGAAGCTTTCACCACCACTTAAGCGCTATGTGAAAAGAATGGTGTCAAATGGTTTGAGCCCTGAGGAATGAGCCTTGCTAACTAAGGATGTCAGTGCGATTCTATTACACCAGCCTGTTCAGAGGAAGAAGGAAAAGAAGCAGGAGGTGGTTGTATCTAAGGAAGTGAGTGCAATCATTCAATGTAAGACTGCAGAGAAGTTACCAGATCCTGGAAGCTTTGTACTTGATTGCTCTATCTTCACAGGAAGGTTTGCTCATTCACTTTGTGATCTTGGCTCTAGCATCAACTTGATGCCACATTCTGTTGCTGTGAGACTTGGGATGACAGAATTCAAGCCAACTCAGATTTCTCTAATCCTTGCTGATCGATCCAGAAGAATTCCTGAAGGTGTTTTAGAGGATATTCCAGTTAAGGTTGGCAACTTTGTGATTCCCACTGACTTTATGGTGCTGAAGTATGATACAGAGCCTAAAGATCCTCTCATCTTAGGAAGATCTTTCTTGGCTACAGCTGGTGCCATCATAGATGTGCAGAAGGAACACATAGCATTGAATGTGGATGGTTTGAGTATGAACTTTGAGATGGATAAGCTGAGGAGGGTTCCTACTATTGATGGACAGACTTTTTCTCTTGAAAAAGTTTCTGCTACACGAGCAACAGGCTCAGTGTCGATCGACACCAACAAGGAGGCATCGATCGACACTCCTCCACATCCGAGACAAAGCTTGTCCAAAGTTGAAGCTTCAAGACAGAAACCTGTTCCCAAACAGAAAGTCTCCCATTCCACCCTCCAGAGTCCTCAGCTAAGGCCAAGGTATGCATCTTCTTCTCCTAAACCTTCTTTTATCATCAACAAGAATTTCAAAGATACAAAAACTGTTTTGCAGTTAACCAAGCCACGAGATTATCGTAGAGCGCTTGTTTCTTCTATTGATGATTTTGCAGGACAGAAAAGGTACCCTCCTATACCTAAATCCTGCCCTGGTCCTGTTCCTAACATTCTTGGCAGACCTCATGCCCCTAAAGCTTATACACCACCTTGGATGAAGAGGATTTCAATGCTATGTTCTACTTCACCGGATGCCTGAGCTCCAACATAGTCAAGCTAATGACTGAAAACAAGCGCTTAGTGGGAGGCAACCCACTGGTAGGTTTTTATTTTTCTTTTGATTTTGATTTTTATTTATTTTATTTTTATTTTTGCTTTCCTCTTACTTGATAACACTGGGGACAGTGTTGTTTAAATCTGGGGGAGGTTAGTACTAACTATGTTATCTGTTTTTGAGTTTCAGTTATGTCAGTCAAAACCAGAAAGTTTGAGTCAAATTTTTCAAAATTTTTCTTTTTGTCTTTGGGAATTATGATCTTGATTAATGATTTCTCTTATTTGGCTAACACTCTAATGATTACTTATTTATGCTTGATCTCAGAACTGAAGCTTAGAAAGACTATAAGCCTTATCAACAATCCTGAAAGCCCTTATTCAATGGATATCTGATTAATCTAACGTTGTCTCAACTTTTATCAGGATTTTAACCGGACTTAATCTCTTACTTTGGGGTTGGAAATCAGTGGACTAGACTTCTTCTTCGGGCCATACAAGACAGTGCAATTTTTCAAAGTATGTCTCCCCTCTCTCTTCCCTTCAGTACTTAAAAAAAAAAAGATCAGGAAAAAAGAATAAAGTTTAGATGATTTTGATCAGTTTAGAGAGGTAGGTAAATTACCGATGACCCCGGTATTCGCTTACACCTTTGATTTAGAAAAAAAATATATAAGAAAAGAAAAAATATATATATATTTGGAAGTGAGAAAAGGGAGAGGAAAGGAGATATAAGAAGAATGTCTTGGCCTGAAGAGAATCCATATGCCACTGATCAATACACCCAAGGTAAGAATTCACCTTATTTGTGCTTTAATATTGACTAATGAGATGACAATGGAGATTTCAGAGATTCCAAAGGATTGTGGGATTTGAGTAAGGAATGTTGATGCTTATCTTGGTTGAGTATAAGAAGTAAGTTCTTGAGTCAGGTAAATGAAGAGTGTGAATAAGATTAATCTGTAATTAAGTGAGTTCCCTGTTTTCAAACCTCTTTCACAGGTCTAAGTTTCTGTTTTGCTTGAGGGCAAGCAAAGGCTAAGTCTGGGGAGTTGATATATCATGGTTTTTGTGGTTTTTAACCATGATATAAAGAGTCTTTTAGAGTCTTTTGATGTGTTTTCTAGGATGTTTTTGAGTCTTTACAGGTTTTCTAGGATTTTGGCATGAAAGGAGCGAAATGGAGCAATTTGGATCATTTTGGAGCATCAATTCGGAGGAAATCAATTTGAAGTCTGATCTTTTAAGGAGCATCAATCGACACCCTTCTCTGCCGACTCAAGACCCAAAATTTGGAAGTTTTACAAATCTGCCCCAAGGTTTTCCATAATTGCAACATAAGTCCCTGACGTATTTTAGGACCTATATATATATAGTTTTTAGGTTTTCCAAACCCTTAAGTCTTTTTCTATCAAGTTTTTATTTTTCCTGCAACCCTGTGAGATTTAGAGAGCTTTGGAGAGAGAGATATCTACTTTGAGAGAAGAATTTCTTGAACTCCCTTTTACTCTTTTTAATCTCTATTGCTTATTATTCAGAATCATGTCTTGTTCTTCATTAATTATGTCTGAGTAGTTTTCTTGTTAGGTTCAGGATTTTTCACAGGGATTTTATGCATTATTAGATCTGTTTATTTAGGATTCTTTATCTTGCTAGATCTTCATCTTAGGTTGTTCTTCATATTAATTCTTGATTGATCACCTAGAATTAATACTTTAGGAAAATAAATTGATATGAAAATATAATTGATTTTCCTGATAAAACCTCACTAGTAAAAATATGTTGTATAGTTACATAAAATTTTGTAGGAATAATATGATTTCCGTAGCTAAAAGTAATTTGTTACTGATTTTTTACAAAAAAAATTTGTAATTATTTGGTCGTCACAAAATCACTCAGTCATCGCAAATTGTCGCTAGTTGCTACCGATTAGTGACGACCACAATTGTCGCAGTTTGCTACGCGTTGAGACAATTATCAACGCCACTTTATGTCAATTGGCGTCAACCGTTTTACTAGCAAATGAGTTACCGAAAGTGACAAAAATGGTGTAGCTATATACTCACAACAAACTACAAGGGTGGTTGTAAGTTGTTACTAATTGGTACAATAATTTTGTCGCAAAGTATTCACAGTTAGCTTCGGGTTTTCAGTATCGGTAGCTATGGGTTATTGTAACAACTTTGTATTGAATGATTACAATGTAAACGGTAACTAATTAGTGACATGATGTAAGATGGATTGTAACAAAGTTGCAACAAAATCGTCTCGTAGCTGTCCGTTTCTATTGTTATGCGTATGTTAGTTTACCACAGTTGTCCTTGCCTTCTGATGCAAGGTTTAATATGTTGCCCCAAATTGAAAAAAAAGTAGAATAAATCGATACAAAAGTACAAACTGGAAGTTATACAGCTTTTTACCAGCATACAAAAGATTACATAGGAGAGTTTTAGGCAAAAGATTACAGAATAGAGTTTGAAACCGAAATAGAAAGCAGAGTTAGGCGACCACAGTACAGAGTAGAGAGATAAACCAAAAGGCTCTACTCAGAGTATTAAAACAAACAAGCAGGGGTTATAGAAAGCTAATATTGATTGTTCATCAGACTATGGCACTACCTTGAAGCTCATTACCTTCATCGTCTTCTGGCTCATGAGTCTCATCAGGCACATTAGTGGGATAACTGAGATGGATGTCATCGTCTTCAGTATTGGCATCTCGGTTCCCACTGTTGTTGGCTTGAGTTGGGCTGGTCACTGAGTGTTATCAATAAGTGTAGACAACAAAAGTAGTAAATGATACCTGTTTATTATAGACGCAACAACACAAAACCAAAGAAAAATATAAATCCAAGCATTATAGTAAAGTTCGAAACTAAGTCAAATAGATATGATAGGAGATCATGTTACCGCCATCTGATGCGCCATATGAGGGTTGAGAGACTGCATCAATCTCTGTTTGAATCTCCTCTTCGATTGACCTCGCCCTATCATCCACATAAGAGCCATCAGCTTTGCGGTGAGTCTCTCTGAGAATGCGACGCATTGAAGGCAAGATTCCTTCTTTTTGTTGCTAAAACGGAAACAGACATAGTTAATTAACATTACAAGAGTTCATATATATCTATTCAAACATAATAAACTCAGGTTCATCCGATAACTTACTATTAACTCTCTGAGCTGGTCGTATGAACGTGAACCAGAGGTGTGAGCATGTGGACCAAAACCATCACGAGAAGACAAACGATTCTACCTAGCGGTGTAACAAAAGAAAAGTATAGCAAGAACTACCTAGCGGTGTAACAACAGAACTTGTTTATATCTGCAATTGTTTCTACCTAGCGGTGTAACAAAAGGCAAGTATAGCAAGAGAAGTACCAACAACCACCATAAACATTTAATTAAAATGTAAGACAACAGACATCAATTTACTAGAACTAAAAAACATCAAAACAAGTAAAAATTGAAAAGTTACCCAACATTTTAAAGAGACATACCACATAGCTCCGTCGAGTCTTTCCGGACGAAGAAGAGGCATCAACCTTCTAGATTCTTGTGCTAGTAAGGCGTTGATGGTCAGTGGGGCATTGTTGTTACCCCTTCCTCCCTGTCCACCTCTCCCCTGTCCGTTAAGTCTCCCCCTGCCACGTCCAGCAATTACATAACCACGCCCATCACCGCGACCCCCACCAAATCCACCACCAATGCCAAAACCACGACCCCCACCAACGCCAACACCAGCGCCTTCAGCACCAACTACACCATGACCCTAATGCAGGAAGTAGAACGAGTAAATCGAGAAATCAAACTTTGATAGTAAAAGCTTGAAGACTCGAGCTAAGATCTCGATGACTTGTGCAAGAAGAAACGAGATTCGAAGACTTATGTTAAGAAGAGATATCTTCTGTATAATAAAATATTCAAGACCCTCTTACAAAGAAGCAAACAAAACACTTAAATAGAGAAGAGGACAAAGCCGCTAACCCTAATTAGATAATCTAGAAACATCTATAGCGTATCTTCGTAAAAGGAAATACGTAATAAAAGGAAAATCCAAAACACCAACAAAAAGTAAAGGTTGAGAAGAAGCTTCTAGATGCTACATCAGGTCCCCCCGGGTAACAGAAAATTCGACCCCGAATTTTCAACATCAGACTCTTCACTGGCAACAAATGGCACCAAATGCTTTACGTTGAATACGTCCGCTGTACGCATGTGTGGAGGCAACCGGAGACGATAAGCGTTATTATTAATCTTTTCAAGCACTTCAAGGGGACCAATCTTACGGGCCTTGAGCTTATTGTAGTCACCTGGTTTAAAACGATCCTTTGTAAGTACTGCCCATACAAAGTCACCAACCTTGAATTGAACATCACGACGACGTGTATCAGCGGCTGCTTTATACTTAGCCGTTGAAGACTCCAAGTTAGAATGAACCTTTTGATGAATCTGTGCAAACTCATCCACAAAATCACATGCACGACCATGAAAGCGTGACCGATCGGGAGAAATGCTAAGGTCAGAAGGACAACGAGGCAACAGTCCGTAAACCACTTGAAAGGGACTGAAACCTGTACTACGATTTATTGCACGGTTGTGAGCAAATTCTGCTTGACAAAGCACTGAATCCCAAGATTTAATGTTATCACCCACCAAACACCGTAATAAATCACCCAAAGTTCTATTCGTCACTTCCGTTTGGCCATCAGTCTGTGGGTGGTAAGCTGAACTCATGTCCAAACTAGTGCGAAGAAGACGCCATAACGATCGCCAGAAATGGCTTAAGAAGCGAGAGTTGCGATCCGAGACAATGGATAAAGGTAGACCATGTAGCTTATAAACCTCTTGGAAAAATAAAACCGCTACGTGAACCGCATCCGTAGTCTTCTTGCAAGGAATAAAATGAACCATCTTCGAAAATCGATCAACGACCACAAAGATAGAGTCATTACCGCGTTGAGTGCGTGGTAAACCAAGTACGAAATCCATACTTAAATCTGTCCAAGGTTGAGTGGGAATAGGAAGTGGTAAATAGAGTCCAGCATTAGTAGCTTTACCTTTAGATGCTTGACAAATTCCACAACGAACAACGAACCTCTCCACATCTCTCCGTAATGTTGGCCAAAAATAAGACGTACTAACCAGTTTGAGAGTACGATCGCGGCCAATGTGTCCCTCGCCATGAAGTTCTTTTATCAACTGCAGTCTCAAACTACACTCTGGAATACACAATTGGGAACCACGAAATAAGAAGCCATCCAATAACAAGTAGTCACGACCACGTCCCAATTGTACGTCACTCCAAATTCGACCAAAAAAGGATCAGTAGGATATAAATCTGGGAGTGACTCAAAGCCCGGAACCGTCACATGAAGAGTTGTCAATAGAGAGTGTCGACGACTTAGCGCATCGGCAACTTTGTTAAGCGTCCCTGCTTTGTGTTTGATCACAAAGGTAAATTGTTGCAAATAAGCAAACCAAGAAGCATGAAGTGTCGAAACTTTGTCTTGAGAGCCCATGTGTTTCAACGCATCATGATCAGTAAAAAGGATAAACACACGATGAAACAAGTAATGGCGCCAGTGTTTAACGGCTTAGACGACAGCGTAGAGCTCAACATCATAAGTACTGTACCTCCCTCGAGAACCAACAATCTTTTCACTAAAAGATGCAACGGGGCGAGTAGACTGACTTAGAACAGCACCAATACCAGTCTTTGACGCATCACAATGTAACTCAAAAGCAACATCAAAATTAGGGAGGATGAGGACCGGAGCGGAAGTAAGAGCTTTCTTGATAATGTGGAATGCTTGCTCTGCATCATTTGTCCAATGAAATTGGGCTGACTTCATACAATCTGTTATGGGTGCCATGATACTACTAAAGTGTGCTACGAAACGTCGATAGAAAGAAGCTAATCCGTGGAAACTTCGCACATCAGTCACCGTACGAGGAGTAGGCCATGACTGAATTGCTGAAATTTTAGCAGGATCTACTTTCAAACCATGATCAGAAACTACGTAACCCAAAAACAGAACTTCCGAGACACCGAAAGCACATTTTTTTGATGCAGCATATAACTTTTCTTTGCGTAACACAAGCAAAACGTCTCGGAGATGAAGTAGATGATCTGCAAGTGAAGCACTAAAGATTAGTATATCATCGAAATAAACAACCACACAACGCCCTATAAATGGTCGAAGAGCCTAATTCATAACACGCATAAATGTGCTAGGTGCATTAGATAATCCAAACGGCATCACTAGCCATTCAAATAAGCCTTCTCTTGTTTTAAATGCCGTTTTCCACTCATCACCAGGCCGAATACGAATTTGGTGGTAGCCACTCTTTAAATCTAACTTGTTGAAAATTGAAGCTGACCCAATTTGATCCAATAAGTCGTCTAACCGTGGAATAGGGAATCGATAGCGAATAGTGATTTTGTTAATTGCCCTGCTGTCCACACACATACGCCAAGAGCCATCTTTCTTTGGTATAAGTAGAGCCGGAACAGAGCATGGACTTAAACTCTCACGTAAATAACCTTTGGCGAGGAGATCTTCCACTTGTTTGCGTAATTCATCATGTTCTTTGGGACTCATACGGTAGTGTGGTCGGTTAGGCAAAACTGAATCAGGAGATAAATCAATACAATGCTGTATATCTCGTAAAGGTGGCAAACCTCGGGTAAATCTGTTGGAAAGACATCTTAAAATTCCTGGAGCAACACATGAAAAGCTTCTGGTGCATCGGGCAGTGAAACAGAACTACTTGGTTTTGTAACCAAAACAAAAACATAATCTGCATCTTGACATTCTTCCAAAACCTGTGATTTCGAAATTAATAATCCTGGCTTTGACGTGACGTTCACAACATCGAGTGGTGTTATATCTTTGCTTACGACTACTGGCTCCGTCGCGGCTTGAGAAGGAAGCAAAGTAATACGCTTGCCCTCATAAGTGAAACTATGAGCAATTCGTAAACCCATCATGTTGAATACGTCGATCATATTGCCAAGGTCGACCTAACAATAGATGACACGCGTCCATGGGAAGGACATCACAACAAACCAAATCTTTATAGGTCAACCCCATGGAAAACGGAACACGACATCGTCGAGAAACTCGAACATCCGTCTTTGAATTTAACCAAGCCAAATTGTACGGAGTGGGATGAGCTTCAGTAAACAATGCCAATTTAGTAACAGCTTCTTCCGAGATCACATTCGTGCAGCTTCCAGAATCAATGATCATTCGACACACTTTACCACGAATTGTACATGTTGACTGGAAAATATTTGAACGTAGCCAAGATTCTTCAACACCACGAGGGAGAAGATGATTTCTACGTAACATCAACATAGGACCTGTGTCTCCCACAACTTGCTCAGCAGCCTCGTCATCCACCACTTCATCATCTCCATAATCATCATAGATTGGTTCTTCACTAGTCAAGAGACCACGTCGATTAACATTGGGACATGAGGATTGACGATGGCCTTGTTCCCCACACTTAATACATTTAAGTGATGCGTTACGTGATGGCACAAGTGATGAATTTACGTCCCCTATCTCTGTATTTTTTGCGTGATCAATCAGTTTGTGAACTCCGGTTTCTGAGGTAGCAGCTGAACGAACTCGAGATGAATTCCATGGAGACGTCAAACTTCTTGCTTGTTGCTCAATTAACAAAGCATGTTGATGAGCCTCTGAAACAGTTAATGGGTTAAACTGAAGCAGAGTATTTTGAATTTGTAGACGTAGGCCTCCGATGAAACGCGATACCATCTGCTCTTCATTCTCAGACAAAGAATTACGAGCCATCAAAGAAAAAAATTCAGACGCATACTCATCCACCGATTTAGAACCTTGTCGTAAATTTTGGAACCGAGTATACATCGTACGTGCATAGTTGTAAGGAAGAAAAGCACTACGCATTAGTTTCTTCATTTTTTCCCATGATGTAATACGACTCTTTCCCGACCTCTCACGTGATTCTTTAGTTTGTTGCCACCAAGCTGATGCTCATCCTCGAAAGCGGGTAGCTACAAGCGAGAAAGCTAATCGCCTTTTCTATCGCCTCGAGTACTTAACTTTACTATGCAACATACATGATAGCGAGAAAACTCTTTCTACATAGTAGTAAGGACATGTTTATAGGGGGATCAGATGAGGGTGATCTTAGGGGAGAAATATTGTAAAAATATTGTAAGATCAGGTCTTAAGATCTTTTGTTAAGATGTTAGTTATTGGGAGAACAGATATAAGATCTTAAGATTTAATAATATAATATTATATTAGAAATTTAAAAATGTTTAATAAATACAAAGATTAATGTTTAATAGATAATTTAAGATCTCATTTCTGATATACAACAAAAAAACAAACAAGAACACATATGTTTGCATTTAGATAACCATTCATGTCAACATTGCCAAACAGATTAATCTATGCGTTCAAGAAAAACAATTCAACAATTCCTGACTAACAAACACAAGAAATGTTTAATCATAAGACAAAGACGTTATAACAAAAGAAAAGCCAAAAAAATCAACCAGATTAAAAAAAAAAAACAAAACAAAACTTTCCCCTCGATAATAAATCAGGATTTAACCAATCTAAACATCACTATACAATACAGGAGATAACTAGAACGAGAGTATATACTGTTAAGTTTAACTAACCACCAATCCAATCAAAGACCAATCTAAATTATGGTGAAGACAATAGATTTGATACATGGAACAATCTGAAGAGAAACGTGAATGAATCTAGAGAATAATACGGAACAGTCAACAACATGAGATTCAATAGGAAAATGTAATGAATCGTTCAAGAACAGAGAATAGCAGAGGATGGCTACATCTTTCTTATAAACCCAGATGAAAAAGGATAGCACTTTGATTGAAATCACACTCGAGATTAAGCAAATGATAAGTAAATAACAATGCAGTAAACAGAGAAAACCTAGATCCAATCCAATATTCAAAAAAGAACCAAGCAAAACCCAGAACAAAGATGAACCAAATCTCTCTTGTTATATACTTTGGCAGAGAGAATCAAAAAACTTGATAGATAAAAAGAGAGGTATATGGATAAAAGAGACTGACTTTGCACCGGAGCTGAGAGCCGGAGAAGATGAAGCGAGGCAAAGGAACTTGGGAGATCTGAAAGAAGCGATAGGCGGACGAGTCGAGGAAGGGAATTTGTAGGGTTTAGATGCCACCAAAGGGTTAAGCTTTAGAGCCATTTCTTGATATCGTTCTTGCTACAGAGATCACCGGAACTGGTCGAAACACACCGGAATCGGAGAGGAAGCAATCTCTCGGCGTTTCGCCGTTTCGTCTCATCGGAGAGAACAAGAAAAAATTTCGTGAAAACCCGAATGAAGAGAAACAAAATGATACAAAGACAAAAAAATTTCCAGCCAATCTCGTTCAAACACGTGGCCTTAGATCACCCGAGAGAACTGATCTTATTTAAGATCAGAAGGCCTGATCTTATTTACACTATTCAATTTTTTCCAATATAAAAAAGCCCAAGATCAGCCTTCTGTTTTACCGATAAATATGGCCTAAAACAAGTGATAAGAAAATCACGATTTCAAATCAAATCACAAAACCAAATGTAACATTTTCTTTTGATTATATATCTAGGGGAGGAAAATATTAATTTAAAAAGAAGAAGAAAAAGACACCTTTTTTTGTGCAACTAAGAAAAAAAAAAGACACCTATAAAAAGATTTGATACTGAGACAAATAATGGTAATATAAAACGTTAGTGAAGGAGGAGAAAGAACGAAGCGATTTCTCTCTTCTCTCCTACCTCATTTTCTTACTGACAAAGAGAGCTATGGCCGCCAGAGACGGTGGCGTTTCATGTCTACGAAGATCAGAGATGATCGGAATAGGTATCGGAGAACTAGAATCTCCACCATTAGATTCTGATCAAGTTCATGTTCTCGCCGTCGATGACAGCCTCGTCGATCGTATTGTCATTGAAAGATTACTTCGGATCACTTCATGCAAAGGTTAGTTTCTTCATCATTCTCTTAGCCAAAAAAAAAAAAAAAAAAACTTAATTATTCACCAGCGGATACTGGATTCAATGCAGTCACGGCGGTTGACAGCGGATGGCGTGCTCTCGAATTCTTAGGATTAGACGAGGATAAAGCCGCCGTCGAATTCGATGTACATTCTTAAAAAATCTGTTTAAAATTTTTTTGGAGCATTTTGAGATTCAAGATTCCTGATCTAGATCTTGATTCTTGATTCTAAATATTGATCTTGATTTTGATGTTTTTTTTTTTTTTTGCTTTACAGAGATTGAAGGTTGATTTGATCATCACTGATTACTGTATGCCTGGAATGACCGGTTACGAGCTTTTGAAAAAGATTAAGGTTTTGACATTTTCCCGCCATAAAAAAGAAATCTGTTTTAAACTTTTTTTTTTTGGTAGCAATTTTTGAAACAATGTGGATCATATTTTTGAAACAGGAATCGACAAGTTTTAAGGAAGTTCCTGTTGTAATTATGTCATCGGAGAACGTACTCACTCGAATCGACAGGTGAATACTCCTCGCCGGAGCTTTCTTTTCAAGATTTGTTGCTAACATATGGATTTTAAAGAATTAAAAGTATGTAATAATACGATGAATATGATTTTGTAGATGTCTTGAAGAAGGTGCGGAGGACTTTTTACTTAAACCGGTGAAACTCGCCGACGTGAAACGTCTGAGGAGTTACTTGACGAGAGATGTTAAAGTCTCCTGCGACGGAAACAAACGGAAGCCAAGTACTACTCCTCCGCCGTCGCTGCCGCTGCTCTCATGCACCACCTCGATGGAATCTTCGGACTCAATTGTTGTGGATGATGATTCGTTGACATTGTCGTCGGAGTCGTCGACCTCGCCGATGGATTCGCCGATGAGACGGCTGGAGATGAAGAGTCCCGGTTTAGATTAGTATGATCTCCGTTTAACTTTTTTTTTTTTTATTATGCTTTTGACGGTTTTATTGACTGCAACGTTAAGTTTGATGCCGTCAGTTTAAAGATCTCGCTTATATCGGTTTGCACGTGGGGGGTGTTTCTTTTACTCACAAAGGAACACTTTTTTGAATTTCTTGTATTTAATTACATATATTAATACTGTATTTTGGATAATTTATAAATTAAATAATGTTCTTTAATCGGATGATAATGTGTGACAACCTCTGTTTCTAGGTGTATTCGTATCGTCTGCTAATCACTTTTGAGATTTGAAAGCTAATCTTTAGTTCTTTGATATGCCAGCGATCACCGTTTGGTTGATGACTTGATGTTTTTAATAATGTACCTACGAATTGGGGATACTGTTCTCTAATCTTCACTTAAACAAACTAACAACTAAATCTTCAGTTATTTATATTTTTTTTATAAAAAGTTTTCAAACCTTCTGCGTGGCGTCTAAGAATTTTTTTTTTTTAAACTAATTGTATAACTATTTTTATTTTTCTCGGATAACGATTTATTATAATACTACGAAGCCAATATTGGGACTGTGAATTTTCGTTGTAGAGAAGCTTTAGTTATAGGAATTTTGACCACATTTAAGTTTTAACTACATGTATTTTTCATCTCTTTAGATGATGTATAAATCGTGTTTGATCAAAAAAGAAGAAGATGTATAAATCATTTGCAGACAGCTTTTAACTTTTACTCCATATAGGCACGGCTCTGTGAGCACTGTACGTGGCTAAGTTTGTAGTGAACGTTCTTACTCGAGTTGGTTAGTAGAAACGTGTTTGTATGTAAAACGATGTACGTAATGTAGCTTATGTATGTGTATATATTTGCAAATAAAAAAAGTGAAATGAATACATTAATACATTGTATTTTTGGTCAACATATTCTTTAAATAAAGTAATTTAAAAGGCTGGAAATGGATTCTAATATTCATTCATAATTACCCACCAAAAGATCCGTTATATATATTTTCTTTTGTTAGGTTTGTGGAGAAAAGAGGTGTTGTCCTTCCAGCCTTAAGAGGTCAACTAAAAATCATTAAGTATGCGTTAAAAAACATTAGGTATGCGTTGTAGCTCCTAATCACACGTACTTATATCTTGATTCACACCACGACCACAATATCTACTTATAGAGAAGAAGAAGAAGAAAAAAAGTATAGCATTATCAGCTTTCTTTAGAATGAAGGATCAAATCGAATAATATAGTATCGTACGGCTTAAGTTTATTAACGAGATCTTTACATTGCCCATTGGAACTTGGAAGGAGGCACTGAATATTAAAATTCAAGAGAGGCAAATGCAATGAATCAAGATCAAACAAATCATTGTAGACAACAGAATCAGCTCAAAGATACTCCCCACGTTTGGCGTACTAAACATGTGAGATCATTCAACTTTTTATCTTCTTCCCATTTTGATTTATGTTTTGTCCCCTCAAGGTACGGCCAATTATTCTTTCTACAGTTCTTTAATTCTTTATCTATGAAGAACATGCGGGAAAAAAACAGTGAATGTGACATTTATTTAAGGGCTATATTAATCGGTAACCCAGAAGAAAAAAAAATTAAATCCGTAACCCTTTTTATTTCATATTTAGTTTTCTCTACTCTCTTTGTTTTTTTTTTCTTTAGTTATCCTTCCTTTTCGTGTTAACTACAGAAATGTCATTAGACACAAAATTATTCTATCTCTTTTTAAAATCGATGATATGATATCAATAACACTGTTCCGGCCAATAATACTGTTCTGGCCAATAATACTGTTCATCTGAGATTGCCAATTTAATTATGTATTTAGTTAACATGATAACAAAATATATATATCAATAAGTTTACGTGTTACATCAAATTATATCGCGATATATTTATCAATAATGTGATAAACTTATATTTATCGCAGTAACTCATTTGTTATATCATATACATAAATAACGAGTTACATACAATATAGTATTTGTGTGATAACTATTTGATTAACATGTTAACAAATAACAATTGTTGTTGCGTAAAAAATCATATATTATTTGTTAAATGTATAATTATAATATTTTAGTAAGAACATATTATTGTTAGATGATTATTTATTGGATTACCACGATAACAATATATATACATATAAGTTTATATATATCGTGTTAAGTCTTTTTATATCGTGATAAGTTTGACAAAAATGTTCACGAAATACATAAGTAAAAATATAGAATTTAATTATATATTCAGTTAACATGATAACAAAATATATATATCAATAAGCTTACATAGATATCGTGTTACATCAAATTATATCGCAATATGTTTATCAATAATGTGATAAACTTATATTTATCGCAGTAATTCGTTTGTTATATCATATACATAATATAATAAGCTACATACAATATAGTATTTGTGTGATAACTATTTGATTAACATGATAACAAATAACAATTGTTATAGCGTAAAAATTCATATATTATTTGTTAAATGCATATTTATCATGTTAAAACAAGTTATCATATTAAAGTTTAATAATTAAACCATGGATGCACTGGATCCTAACCAACCCGATCAGATATTGAACAGCCAAAAGAAACCCATGAAATCTGATGATAAAAATAGCATTGCAATATCTCATTCTCAGTTTTTATGAGTAATAATTAAAAAAAAAAAAAAAAAAAAAAGAAGAGTATCACACATCTATGAGGACCACCACCGTCATAATATTCAACCATCACAGCTCCTCCGTCGTCATCTCTCTGCACAATTCCAATCGGAGTTGGAACCACCACCGAGATTTGAACTCGTCACGGCCACCGTTTGGCCTTGATCTTCATAGAATCCAAATTGTACCACCACCCTGTCACCACATCTTCGCTTGATGTTCATGGAATCAAAATCGGAACCACCATATCAACCTTCTCTCCACCACAAATTCAAATTGATGACCAAAATAACATAGATGGCAAGAGATTATGATTTATTTGATGCTGGTGTGCCGGAGAAGACAAACACATATATAAAAGAAAAAAAAAAAATAAAATATGTATGAGAGTATAGTTGTCTTATATTCATGTATGTATATGTCAAATAGTACGTAGGAAAGAGAACTAATTATTAGATTATCTAGGGGTACAGATTCATATTACTCTTTATTTAACAACTTGTGAAAAAGTGCTGTAAATGAGATTTCTGCAAAGCTTTTCTTTATTCTTTAGAATTGCACAAATAATGAGATTTGTGTGTTTTAGTCATGTTCTATGTGCGATTTCCCATTTCAATTTATTTAAACCAAAATTTTAGTTATAGATGTTTCATAATAAAGCATAAAACTGTCTTGTATTAGACTATTAGTGTTGTTGATGTATCATCATCCAAATTCAAAACCGGTTCAAAATGCTCGTCCAACTGATCTATATAATTTGTTGTTTCTGTTTTAAAATTTTGGTAAATGAGAACTAATTTGAAGAAACAAATGTCGCCACTAAAAGTTAGATAGCTGTCGTAATGTCTACAAATGCCGATAAAGTACTTTTATTTTCTATGAAGAAAATGAAAAATTTTATCAAAAAATTGGGTCCGGATCGGATCTCGTGGGAGATTTATTTGCAAGGGGAAAATAAGTAAACAAAATTGAAGGTTGTACCTGATGTATTGGAACTTGGGATTAGGTTACAGTTTTAACCCAAAAAAGGAATTGGGAGACAGTAGGCCTAGTTGTTGCGGCTGTCTCCAAGAAAAACTCAAAATATTGTTTGGGTTTTACTCAAAGGTCCTGATTGGCAACGGTGGTTACTTGTGGCTGTAGATGCTTTGACTGTAAAGACTTTGCTGTAAGGACTTTTGCTGTACAAACTTTAACTGTTAAAACTTTAATGGCTGTTGTTTCTAATGTATGTCTTTTATAAATATAAAGATGCTAAGAATAAATTTATGTGGCAACATAATGAATTTTATTTAAAAAAAAATTGAAAATTAAAATACAAAAGCTCATAAAAAATGAATAGATAAATATTTTCAACAAATTAAAAAATATAAAGATATGACATAATTGATTATGTATTATAATGGTTTTTGATGCAAAAATAATTTTGAAAAATGGATCTCAAAATAACAGAAATAAAAAATTGATTTTTAATGAATTATAATATATTTGTGATAAATTATACATAGATTGAAAATAAATGTTTTAATCATCATGGATAATAAGAAAGAGAAAATAAATACAGTTTTATTATTATTTATTTTTTTACAGCCAAAAAAACCTCACATTTGTGACTTTAAAAATTTGTATGTACAAACTAAAATAGTGGGCAGTTAGACTTTTGAGACTTTCAAAAATAATTAAGCAGTAAAAGCATGATTAGTAAAATTTTGGCTTTTAAGACTTTAAATTAATTTTAAAGTCTTAAAAGTCTCTCCCAATCAGAGCCAAAATAGTCAAATGAAACATCTTTCAATCTCTTTAAGAAAAAGAACCATAAATTAAAGACATAGCATTTTGAACATTACAGCAATGGACTTTTTGTATAAACATCACAGACATCTATTTGTTTACTTGGCCCATCAAGGCCACAAAATTTGGTGGGTCTAGACATTCAATTACTTTTGTTTGTAGCCCACTGATTCACAACATACATCTTATTCCCAGCTATGTTTTGATACTTTAATTTGTCAAATATTCAGTTGTAGTTTCAATTTTATCGACGTACGTAGTAGAAGAGAGAGATGTAGACATGCATAAAACAAATTGTAAGAAAAAAAATCACTATAGGCGAGATTAGATGGATTATCACATCTCATCTGAATCTTTGAATGTTTGCGTAACGAAACTTTGTATTGTAATCGTGAAGTACACAAGTTATCAACGTTCTTTGATGGTGTGAATGTGTAATGTCCACATATCGTCGTCTCGTATTTCACCTTTTTCTATAGCTGAAATATCTCACCCAAAAATTTGATATTCATTTCTTGTGTTCTTTTTCAAAAGTAGCACTAGCGCTATATGAGATAATTTTACATGACGTTACACAAATTTGTATATTTTTAATCATTTATACAGATAATGAGGAGGCTGATGATGAAGACTACCCTAGTTGGTCGACGATCCAAATTTAATTTATATTATTATACTAGTCATTATATCGAATCATACATAACATGGACATGGAGTATTTATAATTTTTCATAGATAAAAATGAAATGAAACTATCTACTGTTTACAGAAAGTCAGAAACGTAGATGTGTATAGACAAACATATTAGTTTGAACTTTGAACATATATTACTTTATTTGTCACATAGAAGTGACATTACTACACGTATTGAAATGAGAGAGTAGTAAGTAGTACTAGTAATTATCAACTAATCCATAATTTGAGTTATGTTTAAATCCATCGTTTTCTTTCACGTGAGCGTCTTAATCAACTTAACTAATATGAGAGAGTAGTAGTAAGTAATACATTTTTATTATATTACTAACAACATTCCAAAACTGGCTAAATACTCTTAGCATATAATTACAAAAACAAAAATTCGATGTCATCCATTAAACACACCATTTAAAAAGTAAAGAGGATCACAACCTCAGTGTCAAATAATACTAAAGATCTCGAAATCTTTACCAAACCGAAAAAAAAAAAACAGTTTGGTGAAGTCTTCTTCGGACTTTATAACAGATGAGATGGGACCAAAACCGTTTTAAGTATCTCTACTTCTCAACACCTACCGATACACAAAAGTCAAACATTCCAAAATTACATTTACACTCCAACTTCTGTCTTCCAGATCATTTTCGGTTTTCTTCTAGAACATCGAAGCAATCACCATTCACATTTATTCTCAAGCACACAAGAAAAAATGCAAAAGAAGTCCACGGGGTTGGTTACCACTTACAACTCTATTTTTTTTTTTTTTTTTTTTGTCATCTAGTTTTATATTATAACTGAACAGATTACATCTGCTGAATACAAAAAGGTGAAAACAAAGAAATCACTTAACACTAAGCCCAAACAAGGGAAGCTTAAGCTGGCAAGTAACACACTTCCAGAGACATAAGCCGGCAAGTTACAAACTTCCAGAAACAAAGATACAAAGACTAAACAACCTAGAAAAACAGGTCACTAAGGAATAAACAAAACCCAAAGTACTAAAACTGCCCAGCTGAATCAGAAAGAAACTCACAAGCTTTCCCATAGAACCTGTAAAAGCTGGAGAGTACCGATAAGACCGGAAGTGCCATAAACCATGATAGCACACCGTCGACAAACCATCATCAGCACCGGCAGGAACGAAAGCAAGCTCGAACGACATCAGAGAAACAGAAGCTACAACCATCCAGTCGCACAAATCCAGTCAAGAGAAGGCGAGCCAAACTAGGGACAAAGAAGAAACCTTGAGTTTCGACCTGAGACAAGCCAAAGAGGACTAACAGCTCTTACACGCGGACCCTCGTCGACCCAGCTTTAACCATCTACAGAATCAAAACTGGTGACCTCCTCGCAAGAGAACAGCTGAAAGACGATTCCACTACTATGCCTAGAACCCAAAACCACAACTCAACAGAGCCGCCGAAGTGAGCTAGTAGATGGCTAGCAACAAAATACCATCTGGTTGACAAGCATAAAGAACAAAACCTAGCCTATAACGCAAACACTGACTAGCAGGAGACCTAATAGAGCAGAAGAACTAAGGATCGAGTTCCAACCAACAGAGAAGGCAAGTTTGAGAGAGGACACAAACCAACAAACTTCTCTTTGCAACTTGAAACCACCGGTTGAAGCCATACTAACGCCAACAACACAGCCTAATTGCAAACCCCGCAGTCCAAAGAAGAGAGAATCGAAAGAGATACCATACCAGACCAGGAAACGAGCGTTCGTCTCCTTCAAACCACCAGCCGCAAGAGAACCACCAAAACCAAGCCACAACCAAGACTAAACCGTTATAACACAGATCCGTTTCTACCACAACCAGATCTCGCCGCCGATGGCTTCCCCTTCTTCAATCAATCTTCGCTTCAAAGGTGATTTTGACAACAGCTACAACACCTAAAACAACAGAACTAAACCATAGAGAACAAAGACTAGGCAACAAGTCGAAGAACTACACCCTCCCACAGCTCCGGCATGGAGCCCGACAGCTGGAGAGGGCAGATCGAAGAAAAAAAAATTTCTCGTGGCGGTTGGATTTTGGGAGAGACATTAGGACGTCCCGATCGTGTTGATGAACGTGATTGAGTTGTATAGTCACCACTTACAACTCTATATTGGTAGGTTTTAAAAAGATGTATGAATATATAACTACTTTTTCACATAAAATGATTACTTTGAAATATGCATTCATATTCTAAGAGCATCTCCAATGGTCCTCTATTTTTTCCTCTATGATAGAGGAGAGTTTTACTCCAATGGTCCTCTATTCTCTCATCTATTCTCACCTCAATAATAGAGATTGCTATTTTTTCCTCTATTTATAGAGGAACCCTATTTTTTTTACAAATGTTTCTCTATAAATAGAAAAATCTATATTTTAGAGGTGAGAATAAATAACCATTAGAGTAAAACTCACCTCTATTATAGAATTCTTCTATTATAGAGGAAAAAATAGGGAAAACCATTGAAGATGGTCTAAGTTAAACAAAAATGAAGAAGAAGAGAGACAAAAGTCAACGCGTAGCCGAAGAATAGGATGAAATTAGTCAAACATTAAGACATCTTCCGTTCCAAATTCAGACACTAACCTCCAGAAAACACGACCGGGTCAACCCAGCCGCACTAACCTAAAATGACAATGTTACCCTGGTTTAGACACGTGTAACTACCGAGTTAACGGAGGCTGTTTTCGTCCAAAGTAGCCACGCTTTTGACATTGGACCTGATCTCATGTGAAAAAAGTTTTTAACTTTTATTATTTAAAATAATAATATTTTGTTGCTTTTTTTTTCCAAAAAAACATAAAATCATTAATGTGTTAAATCATTTAATGGTTGTCATGTTCACCAAAAATATCATTCCTTCCCTAAACCCATTTTTTCATTTTTTTTGTTTCCTTTATTTGCTTCGTTGTCTTGTCAAATTCGCCGCGTGAATCCTATCACCGTTGACGGCGAGCGACTCTACTCTCCGGTCAAGAAGAACCACCGAGATGTCGTTTCTATTCCGTAAGAACGGGAGTAGTTCACGGAGGAAGATCAAAGACAAACTCCGTGGTCGGAACTCAGATCGAGGCGGGAAGAGAGAAGGTGAAGATGACAGAGTCAGATATGACGGCGGAGGCTCAGGCTCCGATTCGTTACCACCACCGCCGTCTCCTTGGGGTTTTCTCTTCCCGGAGGATTTTGTTAGAATCGATGGGAATCTAAAAGCTGTTATTGTAGATGAAGAAGGTTTAGATGTGATTTACTGGAAAAAGCTTATTGAGTTGGAAAATAGCGGGAAAATTAGGAAAAACCCTAAACCTAGAAGACGAGTTGACAAATCCGGCGACGGAATTAGAAGAACTGGAGTCGGAGCAGATCAAGCCGATGATGATTATGAAGATGGTGAAGATGATGAAGTAGGTGATGAAGAGGCGTTTTCGTTTCATAAGAAAAATTCTCAATCTCCTTTATCTTCTTCAGGTGGTGGTGATGTTGGAGGAGGAGGAGGGAGACACTATACTTCTTCTTCTCCTTCGCCGTCACGACCTTCTTCTTCTTCTACATCTGCTGCTTCGCCCTCGAGAGCTTCTTATTCTACAAGTGATTATGTTGCCGTTGGAAAACAAACTCAATCTAAATTTCAAGCTCCTGGCGGCGGCGGCGGCGGTTCGTTTCCATCTTCTCCGTCGCAGATCCGAAACAGTGATGGCGGTGGTCGTTCGCCGCCGCTTCCGCTTCCTCCGGGTCAATTTGCGGCGGGAAATGCGCTATTGTCTACATCGACACCGTCTGTTCCGCTTCCTCCGGGTCAATACACGACGGTGAATGCGTCATCGACACCGCCTGTTCCGCTTCCTCCAGGTCAGCAATACATGGCGGTAAATGCACAATTGTCTACATCGACACCGCTTGTTCCTCTTCCTCCTGGTCAATTTGTGGCGACAAATGCTCCACCGCCACCGCCTGTTCCAGCCAATCAACCGCCACCGCCATCAGCTGGGGCTCCACCACCGCCACCACCGCCTAAGAAAGGACCTGCGCCGCCACCCCCACCACCACCCGGTAAGAAGGTAGCTGGACCACCACCGCCTCCAATGTCGAAGACTGGGCCACCTAAACCACCTGGTAATCCAAAAGGACCGGAGAAGTCAGGTGAGACCTCATTAGCCGTAGGCAAAACTGAAGATCCAGCTCAGCCAAAGCTCAAGCCTTTGCATTGGGATAAAGTTAACCCTGATGCGAGCCGTTCAACGGTGTGGCACCGGATTGATGGTGGCTCCTTCAAGTAAGTATATAGTTACAGTCACTAAAGTGTATAAAATCTAGAATGTGATATTCTGAGTTCTTATGAGTTATATATGTTTATTGGGTAGCTTTGATGGTGATCTCATGGAGGCCTTGTTTGGATACGTTGGTGCTCGAAAACCAAGTGAAGCAAGCAGTGTACCGCAGAATCCCACTGTGTCGACTTCTCAGACTTACATTCTCGATCCTCGCAAGTCTCAAAACAAAGCAATTGTGCTTAAATCTTTAGGGATGACTAAGGAGGAGATCATTGACTTGTTAACAGAAGGCCATGATGCTGAGTCTGATACCCTTGAGAAGCTTGCAGGAATAGCACCAACTCCAGAAGAACAGACAGAGATCCTAGAGTTCAATGGCGACCCGACGAAACTGGCTGATGCAGAGTCTTTACTGTTTCACATCTTAAAAGCAGTTCCTTCTGCATTTAACCGGTTTAATGTCATGCTTTTCAAGATTAACTACGGCTCGGAGGTTGCTCAACAAAAAGGATCTTTACAGACACTTGAATCTGCATGCAATGAGCTTCGTGCTCGTGGGCTGTTCATGAAGCTGCTAGAAGCAATCTTGAAAGCAGGTAACAGAATGAACGCTGGAACCGCTAGAGGAAATGCTCAGGCTTTCAATCTAACTGCTTTGAGGAAACTGTCTGATGTGAAGAGTGTTGATGGGAAAACTACTTTGCTTCACTTTGTTGTTGAAGAAGTTGTGAGGTCTGAGGGAAAGCGGGCTGCGATGAATAAGAACATGTTCCCAAATGATAATGCTAGTGGCGAGAATGCAGATGTATCTAGAGACGAACAAGAGATTGAGTTTATAAAGCTGGGTTTACCCATTATAGGTGGCTTAAGTTCAGAGTTCACCAATGTGAAGAAAGCGGCTGGAATTGATTATGACTCGTTTGTAGCTACGACCTTAGCTTTAGGCACCAGAGTCAAAGAAACAAAACGCCTTTTAGACCAAAGCAAAGGGAAGGAAGATGGGTGTTTGACAAAGCTGAGATCTTTCTTTGAATCTGCAGAGGAAGAACTGACAGTTATTACAGCGGAACAGCTCAGAATAATGGAGCTAGTGAAGAAAACCACAAACTATTACCAAGCTGGAGCATTGAAAGAGAGGAACCTGTTTCAGCTGTTTGTTATAATCCGTGATTTCTTAGGGATGGTTGATAATGCCTGTAGTCAGATCGCAAGGAATCAGCGGAAACCACAACAACGACCTGCAGCAACAGTAGCTGGAGCATCAACTTCAACAGCAGAAACAGCGAGCGTTGCTGCTACACCGCAAAGGAATGCAGTTAGATTTCCAATTCTGCCTCCAAATTTCATGTCAGAGAGCTCAAGGTACAGTTCAAGTGAGTCAGACTCAGATTCCTGATAAACCAAAAACCAAAAAAAGTTTATTCACTTTTGTTATTATGTATATAGATGATAGGGGAGCTTTGTCAGTAAAAAATTCTTTAGGTTCTTTGATGATGGTTTCTTTTTAATTTTACATGTTTCCTTTTTCGGTCCAAAGTTGATTCTTTTTGGAAGACGGAGAATACAAAAAAAGAAGAAACCATTACCATATGGTCTTTGTTTGTAATTCAATTTGTTATATCTTTCGGTGTGCAGCAAAGAATAAATATCAAATCAAGTGCTTGAATATCAAACACGAGACTTCATTAAAGAAGTCGCAAATTGTAGATACAGCGACAAAAGCTTCACAAGAATAACATGTTTCTCGTTATGTATGTTTGCGAAGAAAGATATAGAGATATTAAAACTAAGGAGAGTGGGGAGAGTATACAAATCAAAAGCCTCTTTATTCATAGCTTCCTAACAGCCAACCATGTCATAACACGTTGCAGTTCCACGACCAAGAGGTTCATGGAAGCGCAGCTTTGACTTCTTTTCTGTCTGGTCCAAATGACTGCCAAGAGAAGCGAAAAAGGGTCATCAGGGAAATTAACTATAGTTTAAGGGGCGTGTGTTGCAAAATGCAAATGACAGAATATGTAACTAGTAATTACCTCAGTGCCAAATCCCTTCACATACACATTGGTAAAAAGTTCGGACGGCTCTGGCATTGGGCAATCCTGAAAAGGAAAAGAGTTTACGTGTGTTCAGCTTTGACAGTTGAATTCCCGAGTGGTACAGAGAAGCAATGTGACAGTTAATTTACCTTAGCTTTGGCAATGGCGTCATCTACTTCTTTTCTAATTTCCTTCTCCATATCCTTAAGCTCCTTCTCGGTTGCAAGGTCATGAGATAGTACCAGCTTTTTTATTCTCTCAATTGGATCACGTTCCTGAGTCACACGCATAATGTTTTGAGATTCACAATAACCTGAGTTCTCCACCAAAAATTAGTTTGTTGTGCAGGTAAACTGACTAACGAACCTGCCTCACACCAGATATCTCATCTCTTGTACGGTATGTGCTTCCAGGATCAGACATGGAATGACCGTGGTACCTGTATGTGTCCATCTCAAGAATCTGTATAGAATTACGATGAATCAATTCTTATGTTATTTATATGATAGCAGAAGAGGAAAACCAGAAAAAAAAAAAATGAACTGTGATATCCAAAACACAGTTCTTTGACGAACAATGATACAGCATCATTTCTATAGCCGATAAAAAGTTTAAAACTCTACAGAGAACAAACCAGCCACCCCATCAAACATTCAGCTATTAGAATTCAGTTCCAGGTCACAAAGAGCAACTGAAGGGAAGTAAATTTCAAGTAGGAAACACATAAAGTACGGAAAACACTTCATCCTATGATGCCAAGTCCTAGGGGATAGCTAGATATTGATCAAAGTAAATAAAATAGTGCGCCAGATGACAACATGAAAAAGAAGAGTATATGTTTGAGAATACTAAAATGCAGACAAACTTACTATCGGTCCCTTCTCCAAGGCATGATCCTTAGCAAATTTGCATGCTTGTTTGACAGCAAATGCATCCATACCATCTACCTGTTCATCCCAAAAATTGCATCCAATCCAGCAACCGGTCAAACTCAAAAAATAGTTGATAACTGCAGTACAAGATACCCAATCAAAACAATGTAATGATGCACCTCTGTTAATGATAGAGGACTCATGACATCAATATACATGAGAGAACTGCATTTCATCCCTAAACAAAAACGATTATAAAAGAAAGCCTGGTAGTTCCCTAATACTTGCATCTACCAGTTTTCTATATGGAAACTAAGAAATCCATGTGGTTCAACAGATGGCACGGATCCATCTGCTAACAGATAAATAGCCAACCAAAACTTCTCCTCTCTCATCTTAACAAGTGACAAGTCTCAGATCAATCTTTGTTACAAATAATATCCAACACTGACCTTGAGTCCAGGAACATAATCACCACGCTTGTAGTAAGATGGACTCTTAGCAGCTCTCCATTCAGCAGTTCCCATTCCATCTACACAAATCAAATCCAATTCAACCGCACTGACCATAACAAACCTCCAACCAAATAAAAAAAAGAAGCAAAAAAAATGCTTACAGTGATTGTTCTCGCAGACCAAAATGGCAGGTAAATCCCAAAGAGCAGAAATATTCAAAGCTTCAAACAACTGTCCCTGATTCGCAGCACCATCACCATACAAAGCAAACGTCACAGCCTCTTCCTTATTATACTTCTGAGCAAACGCAATACCACAACCCAATGGAACCTGAGCACCGACAATCCCATGACCACCATAAAACGAAGAATCCTTCTTATAGAAATGCATAGATCCACCTTTGCCTTTAGAACAACCAGCTTGTCTTCCCATAAGCTCTGAGAAAACCTCATGAAGCGAACCACCACGACCTAAGAAGATACAGTGATCACGATACGCAGTGATAATCGCGTCTTTCTTCGTAATCGCAGCTTCCATGCCTATAGCTACAGCTTCTTGTCCGTCGTAGAGATGGCAAAACCCTCGGATTAGCTTCGCTTTGTAAAGCGAATCGGCTGCGATTTCCATACGTCGCATCAACGCCATGGTTCTGAAGAAATCGAGAAGCTCTTGGCTCGATGATTCGACGGAGCGGGAAGGTGGATCACATAAGTGAGCTGTGAAAGGAAGCGAAGTCTCGATTGTGATCGGAGTTGTGTCCGTCGAGATGAATCGGTTGAAGGCGGCGGAGAAGGGACGAGTGATGCCGTTGGATCGTGATGAGAGGCGTGATAGAGCCATTCTCCACCGTTGGTTTTTTCAGAGATCTTTTTCCCGGCGAATCTGTTGAAATCTTCGCGGAGGAACAACACAAAATGAGAGACGGTTTTCAGTGAAGAAGAGATTAGAAAGCAGAGATATGATTGCTTGCTATCAAACAAAAGACTCTCAAAGGATAAGAAGGTTCTCAAAGTTTTAGCGATTTCGGTTTTGTTAACCAAAGATAAATGTGGCTGGGCATGATAATCAAATTAACCCGGTCCGGTTCAATTTGTTTTTTTTTCTCAGGCCCATTAGCCAAATTCCTACAGGACTCTATCCCTGGTGTGATGGTGCCTTCTACAATTGGACTTACCTCCTGCCACTGCATTAAGATCACTTCACATTCAATTTGTTTTCGAAATTATTTTTGAAATTGAAAATTGAATTTTTCTTTTTAGATTTTCATTAAAAATATGTAAATGTTAAAGCATCATCAATCCAATTTTATTCAGTGCATAAGTACAACCGAAATATTGTAAATCCCCTTTATAATAAAACGGAAGTACACAACATTGTTTTGTACACTATATAATTTTAATAAGTTGGTTACAAATAGGTTATACATTAATTGATAGATTAATTGGTTACAAATAGGTTATACAGAAAATCTTAAAGAGAATATTCTAAAGAATCATATCATCTAACTTACCATATTAATTTCCTTTATTAAATTATTCATCATATAAAATCTTTTGATATCTAACTTAACATATTAATTTGTTAATTGTCATTATACTTCACCTCTCATTTTTATATACGATTCTATTTTGTGAAACAAATAAATTATCATATTATTTATTATAATTAAACAATAATTTTATTTTCGGATATCACATAAGCTGAATTTTAAAAAACAAATATAAATTGTTTAATCTATAAAATATTCAAGTTTTAATAATATTATTCTTTAAAAATAATATCTATTGAATTAATTTTTTTACTGAGTAACAGGTCAAAATAGATTAATTGGTTACAAATATGTTATACAGAAAATCTTAAAGAGAATATTCTAAAGAATAATATCATCTAACTTACCATATTAATTTCCTTTATTAAATTATTCATCATATAAAATCTTTTGATATTTAACTTAACATATTAATTTGTTAATTATCATTATACTTCACGTCTCATTTTTATATACGATTCTATTTTGTGAAACAAATAAATTATCATATTATTTATTATAATTAAACAATAATTTTATTTCCGGATATCACATAAGCTGAATTTTTAAAAACAAATATAAATTGTTTAATCTATAAAATATTCAAGTTTTAATAATATTATTCTTTAAAAATAATATCTATTGAATTAAAAAATTTACTGAGTAACGGGTCAAAATTTGACTATTTAAATTCAATTTTATATTTTTGTTGAATTTTATAATTTTAAATAATATAATAAACTATAAATAATTTATTTTGAAATATTTTTCATATATTGAAACTTGATATAAAAGTTAGAAACTATAAACACTCTAAATTGATTTGTTATAGCAATGTCAATAATATTTCACTATAATATGAAATAATTTCAAGAAACCAAATATATTAAAACAAAAAATATAACAATATATTAAATTACTCATAATATAATAACTCGCTTTTTAAAAAACATTTACAAAATTATGTCTTATAATGACATTCAAGTCATGATGTAGAATATACATTGTTGAAATAACTTCACATATATAACCTAATACAACATATACAAATTTAATTTTAAAATATAAAATAAAATTTAATCAGTGTTATAGCACGGGTACTTATCTAAAATCATTAACAATATAAAACTTACAAAATAAGTGTTTTTTTTTCAAGCCATCATATTTAGCATATGATTTTATTATATAATGTTTTATCAAAAAAACATTTAAAAACAATCACATAAATTTTAGTTTATATAAAAATTACAATATAAGTAAAATAAATTTCAACTCGTGCTCTAGCACGGGTCTTAATCTAGTGTAAAGTAAAACTAGATAATCATCTACGGCCTACGTATATGTTTTCAAAATTTTTGGATAATCTTTTAAGTTGATCGAGTTTATTTTAGTTATTTATCTTATTATGTGATATAAATAAATTACATCTGTAAAATAAACTCAATCAACGTAAAATTTTATCACTTCTACGCTTTCCCTTTCGTGTACCCGTTTTCGATTCTATGTAGCTTAGTAAAAGACGCATTTGGCCTTTGAAGAAACTTTTAAGGTCTTTAACCCAAAGCAGCGAAAATACAGAGAGAAAGACTTAAATGTCTATCTCCTTTGCATGAATATCTTATATAAATTTATCATACTAGAAATCTATCTATACTATTAAAAGGGAAGCATTATTCACTATGTTGGCATAAAGTTGGAAATTATTATATGAAATGTCATTACAAATAGAACAAACAGAAAACAAAAAAATGGTAGATTTGTATTAAATTAAAATTGAAAAGACGCGGACTCTGTCTTACCCGATCCAAATTTGATGGGTTGGAAAAAATTTCGAACAAAACATAAATGAGGGAATGAGTATATTTTAAAAAAATCTAAAAAGGAAAATCACAGAGTAAAAGGGAAACATCTCCATATTAGTAAAAGATAAGTACAAAATGAATTACAAAATGAATTCGGATCAGGTCATTACAAGAAATTAACCCGAAATTAACAAAATCGGATATCGGGTTGTTTATATCCGAAATCTTCAACTGGATGATCCGAAATCTACATTAAATCATAAACATTAAACATTAATCTTCAAAACAATTAAACAAAGATCTTCAAAATAAATTCAGTCAGTTTAGTTTCCTATAATTTAGGAATCGTAATTATAGTTATTGAGCTATGAAATAGTAATCATAAATTCAAATTTTACTCTCAAAGATATCCTATCATTTAATTTTGGAGATATCAATCCGTATATAAAATTCGACAAATCTTACTTTGAAGAAAATATCTACACAGTAAAGAATATAAGTATTACCTAATTAATTATACAACTAGAGGATCCGTGTTAGAGCACGGGTTGAAATTTTTTTTATTTATATCGTAATTTTTATATAACATATAATTTATGTGATTGTATTTAAAAGTTTTTTGGATAAAACATTATGCAATAAAATCATATGCTAAATATAATGGCTTAAAAAAGACACATATCTAGTAAGTTATATATTGTTAATGATTCTAGCACGGGTTGAAATTCTTTTTATTTATATTATAATTTTAGAATAAAATATGATCCCGAAGATCACGATTAATGCTAGATTAGGACCTTAAAAACTTTTAAAATCAATCATGTTGGGCATAATTTTAGTCATGTAAATTGTAATAGATAAATTCTATTATGATTATGATATATTATGTAAATAATAGAGAATTATGCATTCTCCAAGAATATTGGGTCAGTGCCGGCCGAAACGGTGAACGTTGACTCAATCCCAGCCAAAACGGTGAGCATTGACTCAATCCCAGCCAAAACGGTGAGCATTGACTCAATACGGGCTGTAACGGTAAGCAATGGGTCAATACAGGCCGCAACGGGATATGGCCACCAATATCGTTAAGAGAATATTCGAGTCTATCTCTTGAGGAGAATATTCAAAACGACCTTATCTCATGTAGAGGCGGTTACTCAAGCTCAAATCCCATGAATATTAGGGTAAAGAGACTTCTCTATAAAAAGGGAGCGAAATCAACACAATAGGGGACAAAATCGAGAGCAGAACAAGAGACCGAAAACACAGCCACACGACTCAATTCCAAAGCATTGCTAGGATTACTCGTTGTGCCTTAAAATCTTGTATTTGAGCTCGATACTTTGATCAATAAAAACGACTATTCAATATATATTTCTTGTTTCCGTAGTCTCTAAACGAATCGATTATTTTTGCCCAAACAAATCATATAAATTATATTTTATTCTAAAATTGTAATATAAATAAAAGGAATTTCAACCCGTATTCTAGCACGGGTCTTAATATAGCATTAAGGTTAATTTTTTAATTTCTGAATACGATCCCAAAGATCACTATTAATATTGTTAAATTAGCGAGATTTGATATTTTTTTATGATTAAAAGTAAATTTTTATCCCTTTAATAACTTTTTTATTGATGTGGTTTATCAATAAAATCTGTGGAAAATAAATTGGTAATATTGTGATTCTAGGTATTTGGACCCATTTACATGTGATCTTCCGAAAATAAAGTTTGGAATATTCATGAACTATCAATTTGGAATATCTAGTTTAAGATTTTTGGTTACAATTAAGATTTTATTTGTTATAATTAATATATGGATTAATTTATAACTTATGTATAACCTATTTGTAACCATTTATTAAAATTATAAAGTCTACCAAAACAATGTTGTGTACTTCCCTTTTATTATAAAGGGGATAAATACTACGAATTCTAAGAATATACCCTAAAATCTGCCATAATTGGTGCTGCTAGACGTCTTCCTATAAATACTGGCCCCGATTGGTAGCGACTGTTATTTGTGGCTGTAGAGACTTTGACTGTAAAAATTTGGCTGTATAAAATTTGGCTGTAGAGTCTTTTGCTGTAGATACTTTAACTGTTAAAATCTGATTGTTAAAAAACAAACTTTTAAAACTGTGAATGTAATTTTATTAAAAACAAAATTATAAGAAAAGACAAAGATGATGATAAAAATAAGAAATTTGTGAAGAGAAGTGGATATCAAAAGAAAGAGAAAAAAATACTAATAATTAATCTACGAAAAAAAATTTGTTTAAAAATATATATAAAATTATATAGAGTTTTTAATCATGATGGAGAAAGAAAAAAAATATTTTTTAAACTTGATGGTTTTACAGCGTCATTTTGAAGCTTTAAAAAAAGAATGGAAATTAAGAAGGAAAAAATTAAAGTGGCTATAGAAACTTTAAAAAATAAAAAAGTCATTAAAGCTTGATTGACAAATAAAATGCTTTTAAGACTTTTAAATGATTTTAAAGTCTTAAAAGTCTTCACCAATCAGGCCCACTATGTTAGTCATCGAAGGTTGAATCATTATTCCATCCACTCTTTCTATTTTTTTACCCTTTCGCTATGGCTGCCACTACAACTCCAGTTATGGCACACGTTAGTTTTAAAAAAAATGTTGATGGTGTTTAATATTGTTCTTGGTTACTTTCGGTTCTCAAACTATTTTTGGTTCTATCTGATGACCAAAAAAAAAATGACAAATAAGTCTCTTATTGTTCCACCATCAGCAGCCCATGATTAAAAAATTTTTGATTCATCATCATTGTCTTTGTTGAAAGCCAATATGAAATAAATTACATTTCATGAGAAATCATTATTGTAAACACCTAATAAAGAAAAACCTTTTTTTTGTGTCCATTAAACAAAAAACATATAAAACTAAAAATTTTGATGTTTTATGTAAATGAAAATATGACTAAGTCTGGGGTATTAAGGTATTATAATGAGAAATAGTGGATGTGCAATGGAAAGGGGTAATTCGTATAATAGAAAAGATTGCACTTAAACGATTTTCTTAAAAAAAATTCACTATGTGACATATAAAGAACTAATATGAGATGAATATTTTGAGAATTTTGGATATTTTTGAAAGTATTTTGAGAGGTTTTGAGAAGTATAATTTCCACTAACTGTATAAATTAAATATTCAAATGGACTTTATATATTTCGTGAAGTAATTCTCCACTTTAGAACGTTAACTTCAAAATTTTAGTATTTTTTAAAAACAGTTAGATAGTTTGTTAAAATTGTAATTTTTTTGGATAGTAAAAACTAACTAAATAAAAAATATATATATTCAAGAAGAATATGGGTATCCCGTCTAAATTTCTTACCCAATCTCTATTAAAAATATTGCATACCAAGTAATTATTTAAAAGAGAAAGATCATAATTGTGACATCCCGGTTTGTGGAGAGGTTTAAAAAAATTGATTTGGTCACCTATGTCATCAAAGTGCAGTTTTCTTTTCGGTTAAAGGTTCTGAGATAACTCTAGAGCTAAGCATGTTTGAGCTGGAGTAGTTTCAGGATGGGTGACCATCCGGGAAGTGATTGTCGGAACTGTGCGAGTGGAGAAAAAACACATGGAAAGATCATGTGGTGATTTGTAAAACCTCTCACCCCCAAGGGATAGTAAACAAATCTTTAAAATGTCCTAGACGTAACAAATCAGCCGTCATATATGGATGGGCCCACTAGCCGGGAATGGATGTGGACCAATTACGTGATGTGGGCCCATGGACCGGGAGTGGACATGGGTGTGCCCACTAAGCAAAGTGATGATCGGAGCGTTACAATAAAATAGAAAAATTCTGATGGATATGGGATAAGAGGAGATGGAACGGGATATGATAAAACGGGACAGGGACGTGTTTCCCGTTTCCATAGGTTATATACATGTAATAATCCAAGTAAAACCAAACTTAAATTAGATATTTAAAATAATACAATTATATAAAAATATTTTGCCCGTGCTGTAGCACGGTTATTATCTAATAATCTGATTGTTGGGAGCTTCAGATCTTGAAATTGTGCTGAGAGATCGGGTGAAGCAGTTGAGTGAGAGGGTAATAGCGCCTATTTACATATTTGATTCAAACTAGTTTATCCGAAATTGAACACCCTTAGATAGATAATAGATGTTTGCACACAAAAAAAAAAAAAAAAAAAAAAAAAAAAAAAAAGGTAGATAACAGATTAATAGATGAAGAAATGACATATAAGATTTATAACTGAAATGGAAACATAACATTAGAAGGAATATCCAGTATTTGTTGAATGAATGAATTATAAAAAGTTTCTGAATTTAGCATCTCTCCTTGGATATATATATTCTAACACTATACACCAAAACTGGCGGCTCCAGACGCGATTTCAAACAACAAAAACAACTGTGGTTGCCATGTGACTTTCTTTGCGCCAAATGATGCAAGAATCTTCACAGTTGGTATCTACTCTCTACCACTACCGATGCTTGCATATCTCAGCCAAGAACTTCACACCTGCACAAAAAAAATACTAGCTACATTTATTTACTTTTCCCGCGAATAAGCCTTTATTGAGGATTATGCAAGAAGAAGGTTACTTACGTTCTTAAATTAAGGCAAGGCGACAAGTCTACGGTTAAGAATGATGTGAAAACGCGATATTCTTCTCTCTCTCGAGATTTCACTGCTACCAGAAGTTTTATTAACGGTGTCAGGCTCAGTAGCATTTGGTGTTGCTTTCTTCTGCTTTCTTCTAAACAAAAGATCTGCTGTGTTTGGTTCATACTTGACCTAATGAAAAACGTAAAACTCTCATTAATTGTATACACATGGGAAAGAGTAAAGGATTATTAATGCTATAAATTCACAAGAGAGTATTTTACCTTGGAAGAACTACAAGCAATCTTACATTCAACCTCGTTAATAATTCTCAGTCCTTCCATTGCACGCGACAACCCTGAAGATTCATCCGGACTGCTTAATTTCGCCTTGTTCCTGAAAAGAGTATGATAACATGATTACTTACTGTACTTTCACAACTTAAGTTATGCTCTTGTCATTGCTTCATTCATTTACCTCTTCAGAAATAGTCCGGGTTTCTCTTCATCACGGACAAACGAAAGAAAGTCATTCTGCAGATAATTAGCAAAACCTGGTTCCACTGTTACGGCTGTAACTTCAGGCTGATCATTCCCGCTGTTCATAAGTTGAATCGAGAGACAGGTTTGCTCAGATGACTGCACAAAATTTTGCAAGGACAGAGATTAGTATAAGAGAATATATACACACACTGCTGTCCACACATAGAGATGAAGAGAAGCATACATATTTGATCCTGTAAATGTTCTGGTCATGGAGAAGGGCTCGAGCATTTTCATGGTACACTATATCAAAGAATCTTCCTGGTTTTCTGTAGTTCTCGTATGCATATAGTTGCAGAAGCTTAGTGTCTGTCTCATCAGCTGCGACTGCGTGAAGCTAACACATGTCCAAGCCACTTCAATGATTAGTACAGAACAGAAACAAAGGAGAGGAACAGAAGCAGAGACAAGGCAATAACAAGTTGCAGGTAAAATGGAAGCTTACATGCTTAACAAACTTTTGAACTAGCTTGTCCAATGTGAAGAGAACATATGATTGTGCTCCAATGATAGCACGGCATTCATCTTCAAACTTTGTATTGTCGCTAGAGCCGTCAAGTAAATTATAAAGGGCATCCATGAACCTATGCTTCCAAATATCAGCAGTTAAGGAACAACCACCTTTTTTAATCAAAAAGTACCACTAATGCTTAAAGAAAGATAAACTACCTGGTATACGAATCAGTAGATGTGCTATCTGGAGCTTTCCATTTCCTCTCTGAATGTATCTTTGCTGATTGTATTCTCTCGTACAACATCTGAAAAATCAGAAGAATTAGCGGTTTGAACATAAGACTACTGAAATTTGAGGAGCATGAGAAGGTTGTTTCGAAGCCTTACTTGATGAAGCCTGAAAAGCACATAAAATGAGTCATTCCCATAGAAAACTCGAGAGTCATTCCGGGAGTCGCATTCGCTTGCTTGCAGTGTCCCAGGCACATGCTTTGCAAGGGGCTTTACAGGTTGCAGATACCGTTCTGAAAATGTTGAAAATGACCCATCTTCACCCTCGTTGGAATTAACCATCCCTCCAGCCTCATTTTCACTCTCAACCACACTATCATGCTGGTCACAGTTCATAGCTACTTTCTGCTCTTCATCGGAAGAAACTTGGCCACCCAACTTGCTTGCTGAGACATTAGTTTTAGAGGCATTTTCATCCCCTTCTGATAACTTCTGAGTAATTTTGTTTTCATCATCTTCAGGGAGGGCATTGCTCCTTGCTTCAGCTTCAGTACCACATGCACCCTCTTTGTCTTCTCGCTCTTCACTACTTTTTTCATTGTCTGGCAGTTTCTGTACAGGCTCGAGACCATTCTCTTTATAACCCTCAAAATTGTCTTGCTCGAAACTCTCAGTGGGAGATAATTCACCCTCTTCTCGCTCAACCCTCTGCCCTCCCATTGATACATCACTAACCTTGGTACGATTCTCTCCACCCTCCATTATCAAATCATGTTTAGGTGACTCCAGTTTGGAAGGCTGGCTATCCTGTATAGCCACAAAAACATATATTAAGGAACTATCCTTTTCACATAGAGGGATATTTCTCAAGTCTCATAAGGAAATAAACTTAAGCAACTTTCATTCATTAAAATACGCTCTACCACCAGCAGTCCGAATTTATAAGAAGCTTTGACTAAATTTACTCAGTGAAAAGTGAATACGGCTTCAGGTCAAAAACAAAGGTAAGAAAGGGAAGAAACAACATGGTTACCTCATTAGTTATAGCTGCACCATTATGCAGTTTTTCTTGCTGAATGATTTCTGGTGTCTTGACTGGGGAATCTTGCACAAAAGAGCTTCCTTGTACTTTTGGGTTTTCTTTCTTAGGCGTATTTGGAGCTACTAACGGTTTAAGGTTTGTGGCTAGAGAACCGTCACCGGTGTTTTCCCTCAACGCCTCACATGCATCATGGTCCTCTTGGTTGTCTTCGATCATTGCAACATCTTTCATTGTCTCATTAGTTTGAGACCTAGAAGGAACGCCAAACATGGGCTCCAAAAAGGTTACCCACAGCGTCATGACTTTATCCGACTGTTCAGTAGCACATATTTCTTCACAGTAATACTTAATTAGTTGAAATAGGTCAGCATGGACTTGTGTATCAGTATAACTGTACTCCACATCTGGGGTGAAAGAGGGCTTAGTTCCAACAGCAATGGCACGAAGCAGGTCTTCTTTATGCTTTCTCTCACTGATATCTTTAATTTCTGCCACTAAACCTGTATTTGGGACATAACAACCAACTTTGGTTGATGCAATTTTCCACTTAAATGATACACGACATTCCGTTTCATCATTTTATTCCATGTAGAGAAAGAAATTTCTAATATGGAATTAGCTTCAAGTGCAGCCAAACAAGTAAATTTCTAATTTAAGAAAACATAAATTAGGTTCGAAATCCAAAAAAAAAAAAAATTAAATTATAGTCCTGCAAGAAAACATACCTTTTGTGCTCAAATTTTTGGAGTCCTGCTGCTTGAAATAGAAACTACGATGATCTAGTGATTTGTGATGGTTCTTAGCATATACTTCAGCCCATACTTTCCCGAAATCAGAGCGACACCTAGCCCATTCTTCTTGTTTCTGCTTCAAGCGTGTTAGTATCACCGGTAAGGCGACATGAGAATTCTTCTTCAAAAAATCCATGAGATCAAGCCCAAAATCCCCGTACAACCGCTCAATGCATCTTAGGTTCAGCTCTATTGAATAGTCACATATAAGGTCAGTAGCCCAAGTAAAAGAATAAATAGACACACATATATCACAGCCACATTCAATCAGATAACTACTTGCCTGATAAGTGTTCTCTAATACAAATTGGTGTCACTATAGAGATTGTGTTGTTGTTGACCTTTTCCAGAAGACTTTCCACACGCTTAATGGTTGCAGCCACAGACTCTAATAACATGTCCAACTCAAACCTGAAACCATATAAGTTAGTTAATAAATCAGATGGAAGTAGAGTTTTTATGGAAACTATATTGTCAGCAAAAAAGAACCACAAGTTATAGACAACTTAGTGAAATTAGAAGGTAGACTGAACTGACTAGAAAGCAATCATGAACTCACCAATGTTATCGAAAGATTCCTAATCAAAATATAGAGAGAAGTACCAGAACTTAATATACTATATATGTCTTACTCTTACCTATCATCCTCACATCGAAACAAGCTTTCTTCATACTGGTTTTTGCGCATGTGCTTGAATGAGTAATCCTCACTCCCCGATGTGACAGATACCCAATGATCATTAAGTACCTTTTCACCAAGTGAATTTCTGTAGCTTGGAATCTGAATGGGATACTACACAAGAGAAAGCCAACCGTAGGATCTTAGAGCACAAAATCAACGCTATATTGAAGTGCTGTAGATAATATGATTAAGTTAAGAAGAGCTCACATCATCTGGCAGGCGGCGATAACTTGGTGAACATTGTGCGCAGTCAGTAAGGTCCAATTCATTTATTGCCTTGGCCATATGGTTGGTAGAGAGTAGATTTTTTTGACTTCCGATGTCTCTACCAAAAGCTGCAGCTCTATCATTTTCTGTATCTTTTTCAAGACCCCCGTTATTTTCATAATCATGAATCCCCTCGGTGTCATCTACCTTCAGATATCCTGCAAGGGATTTTGAAAATATTAACATCGTTGGACCTTAGCACCAGGTAACTACGTACCCGTCCATAAACAGAGACAAGATTGACATATCTAGTATATAAGATGACAATATTTCACGTAGATACATACTAATTTCCTTTTATATCAAAATCACTGAAAATGGAAGACATATATATGTATTTATCATGCTCTCACCAGGCGCTAACGCTAAGCCAAGTCATAATAATTATAAATGCAAATAAATAAAATAAAAATGCTACAAGTGATTCAAGGACTCACTTCCCAGAGAATTACCAGCAGAATAAGGCACAAGGTTCTCGTCACCATCTTCTCGTTGATCAGAGTGTTCAGTATACTCATCATGCCTACTCCGTAATCTTATTTTCTGTGGCAGGAAAGACTCCGTATCAATATTTCACTAAAACTCTGAACCACCAAGTTGCTCAAACATATATTGTCTCATCTATTTGCTGCAAACTGTGCCTTAGTTACTATGTTTATCTTGCTCTTAATTTATCACTCTTAAAAGGATGTTATTACTTTCCATACTAAGCATGCATAGCTATAAAGCACGCTTTCAACCATAAACATCAATTCGAAACATTATTAACTACGCAGTGAATTATCTGAGCATCATTAAGAAAGAATAATTTAAGAGAAACCTTCTCAAGATGCTTTGGATGCATGGCAGGAAATGGAGAATTTCTATCATGCGGTACTGTGATCCTTCCGAAAAGAGGGTTATTAACAGAAGCCGATCCTGGAAAATCAGGTAAGAAATGAACAAACTCCCCAAGCAGATCTTCATGGTCTTGGAATAACAGAGTAACCTGTAACATAGATGGATACTCAGAAACCTAGAGCAAATCAACACTATGCACATTTACTGTAAATATACCTCTTGATAGACCTCCTTGAGAGACTTGGTTTCCTTTCTATACATGTTCAAGATGTCTAGGAATTTTTTATATGCACGGTCATCACCCCCAAATCGCGCCTGGGGGAATAAATATCCAGTGATGTTAACTGTTTAGAGATCATGACTAAATTATTATCTGATTTACTACATCAGACACATACCTTGATCTTGTTGACAAATTCAATAGCTACTTGGAAATCCACTGGCTTCTTAGGATTCTCATCCTCGGGCTGAAGAGTTATTTTGAACCCCTTTGGCAAGAAGGTATTAAAACCCAAAAGCAAGTCGTCATAGCCCTTGAACAAATCTTTTACTTTTCCTATGACGCCATTAGTGTCAACTCTACAACCAACACGAGACACAAAGCAATTACGACAATTCCACTTGTGAGTAGAAACACCAAACGGAAGAGAAGAGGAAGGCAAATTACCTCTGCGCTTTGAAGTCCTTCATGACTCCAAGGAAAGTTTCATATTTCTCTTTATTGTCTTGAAACATGTCCTTGACAGCTTTGAGATATGTCAAAGCATCACCTGTTGTTAGCCCTCCTCCACCAATCGTTAAAGGCCTACCATTTCTACATTACACAAAACATACATTAAGTTGTTTTCCGCATTTACTTCAAACAATCAAATTTTAGTTTGCCCCTTTGAAACTACAATAAGCCTACGCTTTTAAGGTAACTAACCCATGAACAATTATACAACTCAACTCAACCTAAAAAAAACAGAACTAATACACCAACAAGAAAAGAACGCAATAAGAATCTCTATCAAACTGCAATTCAAAAACACGCTTACGCCAAGAACATAACTGCAGTAATTTTGCTTAAGCCTATAAGGAAAACTACGCCAGGAACAAACATAGACCTCAAAGATTTAAAAACACTCAACTCAACCTAGGAAACAAACCAGAGCATGAACATACAAAACTCCCTACGAGCAATAAGAATATCTAACATCAGCCTAAACAATTTTGACAACCGTACAAATAAAAGTATAGTCAAAAAGAGAATTTTGAAATCAAAAACAAGGATTGAGAGAGCTAACGTTTCTCCACGAGAGGAAAGAGTAGGTCCTCGTGCTTCAACGTAAACCTCATCTCTAACCCTCTTCATCTCTTTAACAACCTTTTCCACCGCAATATATGAAATTAACAAAGAAAAAAAAACGATTCAAAGCTTCACAAACACCAAACTCAGTACTACCCTGCAAAAAATAAAAAACAATCACACAATTCAAAACTTCCCACTCGTAAAGAACAAACAAAAAAACCAGATCTATCGCCTCAAATCGAAACCAAAATAAAAATAAAAGAACAGACTTTGAATCATATTCAAACCTTATAGAAACCGGATCACATTCATCAAAACTACAGAACCAAACTTGTTCGTGTCTTCCGAAGAAGAGAAGAACAATAATAAAACCACCACAGACAAAGAGTGGATCGCCGCTGTGAGTTTGCCGGATAAAAGAGATACGAATCTTAACAGAGAGACACACAACAACAGAGAAAAGCAACAAAAAATAAGATTGCTTCTGATTTGGATCTCTCTCTCTCTATCTCTATATTTATTATCTAAAATCTCTCTCTCTCTTAGAATACGAATAGTTCCGAACAAGAGATTAGCCGTAAAATCACAAAACAAACAAAAAAAAAAAGGACAAAACTTTTCTGTTCAGAGCAAACAGAGGGAAGAGAGCGAGAGAAGGAGATGGAGGAGGAGCCTGTTTATATATATTTATTTTATAAAATAAATTATGAGAATGAGAAAGTGGTGAGTTGCTTTAGATTTATAATCAATCTCAAGTTCTGTTAAATTAGCATTATATCTTGGCATGTACTCTCATGCATTAATATGATGATAAGAATAAGAGGATTTGGTTACAAATGGATTACTCCTTAATTTCTACAGTCAAATTAGGGCATAATCCTTATCCCCTACAATCACAATTTTGGGGCATATAAATCCTTTTTGTGAGATTTCTTACCATTTTATGTCATTTTTTACGAAAATAATAATATTTTTTACTATTCATAGGCTATAATTATATTGTAAAGACTTTAAGAAAAATAAATAATAATAATGCTCTCTATATATTTTAGAGCATTATGATTTTAATATGTTGACTATTATTATTTTTTTTTTTTGGTATGAATATGTTGACTATTATTAATAATCAAACAAAGTTGTTGTTTATTTCTTCTTTGACTTCGGTATAATAACAAGGATCTTAACAAAATATAAAAGAAAAATTAAAATTTACTATAGTCTTTAGACAAATCACGGTTATTTTTTTATATTTCTTTACGGATGCTTTTGATATGTCAATATGAAATATCGTGTTTAAAGACAATTTTTTTTTTTGATTTATAGTATGGAACTTTAGGTTCTATTGGTAAAATGTATATGAAAACTCTCGGACACTTGAACATTTTTTTCATCTAGATTATAGATGCAACTCGTGTTAGTCCTATTGAAGAGTTGGTCATTCTTAAAGGCTTTAAGTTAAAGTTGGGATCTTTGCTTCAAGGTTTCCTTCTAGTGTCATCTTGCAAGACAGAGAATAAGCTTCATAAATCGAAGCCTGTAGACTATGGTAGGTCTTGGAGTCCAAGATAGTGGGAGTTTTACATTGAATAACCAGTGGACGAACCTTGAATAACCAATAAAACATGAATCAATTATGAGAAAACCATTTTTTGGAGTGGTCTTTGTGGATTTTACCACTTTTTGAATAGTTTTTGAATTTTACCACTTTTTAAGTTACAAAAATTTGATTTAACATGCGTTTGATTCGTTATGTTTGGGTTTAGTCGGTTCTATCTGTTCTTAGGGTTTAGTATTTAGTATTAAGTACGAATTGTATATAAAAAAAAATTGAAAATACGTATTTTTTTTCTTGTAAAAAGTGGTAAAATCCACAAATTTTTCTAAAAATGGCATATTTAAAAGATTTCTAAAAAAAGTGGTATTTTTACCAAGAATCCCATAAAACATTAAGAATTAGACACATGGAGATCACAAATTGTGTTGTTTAGGAAGCATATAAAATAGATTACAACCTGACCATAATTCACTTCAGGATCCCTAATAGAGTAGGAGGCAGAGAATTTCATGGAAATAGATGCAGAAAAACTTCCCTGCCACACAGAAGACAAACAATAATATTACACATGGTATACTAGAATTTACATCTCATCAAGTATACATATAAATATAATAGAACCGAGAATGTAATATTAACTGTTGGACTGAAGGAACGGGCAGACAGATTGTATTATGTACAAGGAACGTAGTGGAGGAGTCTGTTTAAATCAAATCTTTAATTAATACTGTTATTACGTATTCATAATCAGTAAACTGTTACGGAATATTGTAAAACAGCAAAAGAAAATGTTGCATGAAAACTATACAAAAAAACTGAAAATATTGTTGTTGGTATTGCTTTTGTGATTAATAATTTTTAAAGTGGTGGCAAACTAGCAATTCACAAGTGCAACAAGTGCATAAAGACCTCTAAATTTAAGACCAAATTTTTGTGATGTTTTCATTATATATATATATATATATTTATTATATATAATTATGCTAAATCTATATCTAAAAAACCTCAAATTTATATTCTTAAGTTTGATTTTGAGGCCCGAACTTAATAAACAAATGAATAGAGCCAAAGGAATACAAAACCTAATGCATTTTACTTCCCTTTTTTTTGGAGGTATTTTACTTTTTTTTAATTGATATTTTACCAATAAGACACCCTGGGTGTTAATCTTTTTTTGTATTATGTACAATTTAGCTTCGTTTCCTATATGGTCTGGTCATTAGAGACCATGTTATTCATTTTCATGCCATGTTCCCCCTTGTTTATTTATTACTTCTCCCCAGGTAGAGATTATTTGGTAAAAAAATACTTGAAACTTTGTACTAGATAAATTTGTTTACCCGAGAATCTCTTACAACAAAGGGCGTTTGGTCTAGTGGTATGATTCTCGCTTAGGGTGCGAGAGGTCCCGAGTTCAATTCTCGGAACGCCCCAAAATTATATTTTTCGTTTTTTGATTCCTAATGGGCCAGATTTCACTGAGGCCCAGCGGGGTCTATCCCAATATGAATATCTATATTCGTAATTCAGAATAAGCTACGTATTTATCAATCTGAAGAACCAACCACACACATTACGCAGTAATCAAAAGATTTCAATGTTATCATAAAGAACATCAAACTAAATCTCTTTTGGTTTTGACTATTACAAGATGTCTGATTTATAAAATTAACAAACAAACAAAGGAGGAGTCTGATTTGATGATTGTGTTGTCTTCTTTCTCTTATTGGTAAGTATCGTAAAATACATATTAGATATACAGGTAGATTTGTCTCTTTCTCAACAAACAAAAAATGAGGTATATTTAACTAAAAAGTGGATTTATATTACATCTGATTTGATTCGTCGTCATCTATAAATAAAATATAGTTATAAAAAAATCCGTTAAAAGAAACTACAATACATATTTAGAACAGAGATATAGCTTATGTATGTAACGTAATACAAATGATACAAAAATAAAGAGACTTTGAGATGGTTTTATCTAGTTTGGAAGTTGAGAGTTCTGATGCAGAAGGCGAAGATGAATGCGAAGAAGACGGTGAAAGCAACAAGGACGGCCGCTACTGGTCCCATAAAGTCAGATTTGAAACCATAATGGTCATCAATGTATTGCTTAACGGTAAGACCAGGAGCACCTCCAAGAACTTGGATAGGTGTATCAACGTCACCATACTGCGACACGATCAATCCGTAGACGGTCCAAGCAACAGGGCAGATCCAGTAGTACCAAACCCACCATTTTGGGATTTTGGGTCTTGGAATGAAGAAACCAGAGAAAAGGTTGAAAATACCGTAAAACGCTGAGGCGAAAATGGAAGCGACTTGTTGGTTTGGTGTGAGGGAAACAGTCATCATGCCGTAGTAAGTCCAGTAGAGGAATGAGAAGTAGCTAACGAAGAGGAACCAGAAGAACTTTGCTGCTTTCCACTCGAAACCAACCATGGCGTAAACGATGACTGAGTAGTAAACGGTTTGAACAAGGACATAAGGAAGCTCACAAGTGACTTGAGAGATGGCATATGGCATAGCTGAGTACATTCCTGCTGCTCTTTCTCTGTAGAACACAGTTCTCTCCACTGCAACCATAGGCTGTACCGTTGAACAGTTATTGATTCCAACGAAAATAACCGCGGCGTACAATGCTCCTATGACCATAGATAAGTCTCCTGCGGTCGACCTGTTACCTCCTATTTGCCAGAAGATGGTACCAATCAAGAGAGATGTTGCTAATGTGAAGATGAACCGGACAAGATTGTAGTCTGGTGATCTCCAATACGTCCACCATTGTTTCCATAGGCATGATTTGAACTGTCCCCATGTGTTTTGTGAGAATTGTGTAGCGAAGTAAAGATCTGATGCTCCTGCTGGTGGCACACTGAGTTCTTTCACCAATGCTTTGTTTCTCCTGCATTGTTATGTTACTCATTAGTACTTATTTTTTCATCAATCAATCAGATGAGGAGGCAATGATCTTGAGATAAAAAGAAAGAACTTAAAACTTACTGGTGCAAGGCGGAGTTCTTGTATAGCTCAGCAAAGTCAACACTAAGCTTTAGCTCAGCGGCGAGTGAGCTAGCTTCAAGCATCCAAGTAGCCGGGTTATATTTTTCTGGAATCTTGGGAACTCCGGGAAAGGCTTCAAAGTATTCAACAACCTTGTGTGAGTTACGACCCAATGGACCTGCGTAGATCACTTGTCCTCCTCTCTTCATCAACATCAACTCATCAAAAGCTTCAAAGATATCAATGCTAGGCTGATGGATGGTGCAAACCACGGTTCTTCCAGTGTCCACTGTGTTCCTTACCGCTCTCATCACGATAGCCGCTGCTCTAGCGTCTAGTCCAGAAGTTGGCTCATCCATAAAGATAATGGAAGGGTTAGCTACAAGCTCCACTGCAATTGTCAGTCTCTTTCTCTGCTCCGTGGAAAGCCCTGTGACACCCGGTAAACCAACGATGGCGTCCCTAAGACTGTCTAGCTCTACCAATTCCATCACTTGATCCACAAACATCATCTTTTCCTCTTTGCCAACTTCTTTAGGAAGACGAAGGAAAGCAGAGAAGATCAAAGATTCTCTAACTGTGACTTGAGGGGAATGTATATCAGTCTGCTCACAGTATCCTGAGATTCTAGCAAATGTCTCTTGAACCTTTGGGAATCCTGATATTCTCACGTCTCCTTCAATGTATCCGCCAGTTTTCCTTCCGGCCAAAACGTCCATAAGTGTAGTCTTACCAGCACCACTCACTCCCATAAGCGCAGTCAAGACTCCTGGCCTAAATGCACCAGTCACACCTTTAAGCAGTTGCAGTCTTGTTTCTGTAACTCCTTGGTCTCTCATTTCCTGTACCATCAAAAAACATATATACACTTAGTCATCTATTTCTCATTTAGTTTGGTGTGAAGATAGATTCAAGTAAAGATGGTTACTTACCGCAGGCATGTCAACAAAGTATCTGACATCATCAAAGGACATAGCCAAAGGAGAGAAAGGAAGAACCATTCCTTTAGTATTGCCTGCACCCCTGGATGCTTCAGACGCAGAGTCCCTACTCACTCTCCCCATTGCGACCTCTCCTCCTGATAAACAGAGAACAGAATGAGACAAAAGAGTAGAAGAAAGAAACAGAAACATCTAAGTAGAGTAAAGAAATGCACTTACTTCTGTTCCCATCAGCAGTAGACAAAGACCTACGCATTGGATCTTTCCTCTGATCCGCGTCATCATTTTCTTCCTCTGGAAGTAAACCTGCCTTCTTCCCAAGAGCTGTAGTTTTAAAAGGAAACATTATTATTAGTAGTCTGTTGTTTTTAGCTTTTGGTGAAACAAGTGAATGCAAGAACGAGAAACTTACGGTTGAGGACAGTAAGTGCCAAGGTGAAAAGAACGTTGAAGAGGACTGTGAAACCAAGCAAGGCACCAACTGAAATCCAGTACCAGTTCTTTTCATGGTAGATATCATAATTATTAAGCACCATGGTTCCAAGCTTTGTTTTGCCGTCAGAAGCCTGAAGTTTCCAAAAAAAAAAAGTGAGACTCAGAGGTAATGATATATATATATCTTTGTAATTAAAATGCAAGAATAAAGGAGTAAGTACACTCACCAGTTTGTTCATCCATCTAGAGTCAAAGAGTTCATTGACAGTTAAACCGTTGAAAGCGTAGGTAAGAGGAGATATCCAGTAAGCCCAACCCCACCAGTCAGGAATCTCGCCTTTCGGAATAAGGAATCCTCCAAGCAAGAAGACGAGAAGTAGAGTGAGAGCACCACCAGTGTTAGCAATCATCATGGTTCTGCAAACAGAAGCAATCAACCTAAAGAGGGATGCAGCCATTTGTTGAATCAGAAACACAAGGAGAAACTGCTTGAAGAAGCGGCTCGCATCAGGTGCAAAACCGATGGAGTAGTATGTCACCACCATCCATGCTGTTGATTCGAAGATTGAGGTTGGAATCCCGAGCAAGAAAGTGGGAAGTGTGAAGGTCCATGATGGGTAAAAGAGGAGATCCCTCTGTTTGTAAAACACTGGGAGTCTTGAAACCATCATAGCCATCTCTGCAAACCCATTAAACATGTTGATGATCATTCCAAATAACAAAGCTCCTACGTAGAGGCTAGCATCAGCCTCGTTCTTTGTGTCCATTTCAGTTCTGAGGAAGAGTGTACACGTGATTGCAGCGATGATGATGATCTGGACAGTCTTGAAAATGTAGAAGAATGAGTTTCGCTGCATAAGAAGCCACTCTTTGTCCCAACAACTCTTGAGAAGCTCCCTCTTTGAGACAGAGTACTTATCGAACACAAGAGCCGCTTTGTGGCCACGAGACTTATCGAATGGTACTGCAAGTTGGTTAGACATATCCTTCCCAACATGGAAACTCTTGTATCTACTTGCAAACTCTGATACCGGAATGTAGCGGTAAGGTCTGTTATGGTCAACCCAGTACTGTTCTTGATCTTTCTTGGAAGTAACTTCTTGCAAGAAATCAGCTGTTCCTTTTCTCTCGGGACACTTGAACCCGAAGCTCTCAAAGAACTCAAGAATGTTGTCTCTTGGTCCTTGGTACACGATTTGACCTTCAGACAACAAAATGATATCGTCGAATAAATCAAAGGTCTCAGGAGCTGGCTGGAGGAGAGACATGAGCACCGTTGCGTCTGTGAGATGAACGATCTGTTGCAGACACTTGACGATTTGGAATGTGGTGGAACTGTCAAGACCAGTGGATATTTCGTCCATGAAGAGTGTCTTCGTTGGACCAACGATCATCTCACCAGTTGTGACACGTTTCTTCTGACCTCCGGAGATACCTCTCATCATGTCATCTCCAACTATAGTGTCTTTGCAAATGTCAAGCCCCAAAATCTGTTTTACAGAACAGAGTCAGTATAATACACAAAAGAAGTATTCTAGTAATCTAAAACAGTTATTTATTTTGGTTATATCTTTGTCATAAAACACAATTAAACTAAAACAGTCTATAATTAAAGAACATAAAGATCCGGTTATGGTTTATAAAAACGGTTTAGCTCGGTTCAATTTTTAGAAGATGAGCTAAGTTATAAGAAGAGAGGTGAGACTCACTTTGAGAGTATAATCAGTGACGAGACTGCTCTTAACACCTTGAGCAGCTGAAGCTTTCATGAAGAGATCAACATCAGCTTCAGGGAATATACCAGCATCCTTTTCTCTTCTTGCAAGCTCATTCAACAGATCTACAAGAAGGTATAAAACAATTCAACAAAACTGAATCTTGAAAAGAAAAAGAAAAAACGAATCTTTAGTTAATTTCAAGATTTGAATATTCACTTACCGTAACGGGTACCAACACCTTGACACCTAGCAGAGAAATCAAGAGTCTCCTTAACAGTCATGATACCAACATGAAGATCGTTCTGACTAATGTAAGCAGAGGTCTTTCTTGGAACAAACTCGTCGAGACGGTGACCATTGTAAGTTATATCACCACTAACTTGGAGGGCTTTATCGAGCTTACCGGCTAAAGCCAACAGAAGAGTGGTCTTACCAGAAGAAGGAGGACCCAACAAAAGTGTCATCCTACCAGGTTTAAGGACACCAGAGATATCTTTAAGGATCGTAAGCTGAGCTTTCTTAGCAAACTGAATACCAATCATGCCTAAAGCTGATTCTCCCATGTTCCTCACCACATTAAGAAGTGTAGGAAGAGATCTGTTACCAGTGTAGCAATCAGCTTTGATTGTCAAATGCTCGTACCTGACTTCAACTGTTGGAAGTTTGATACCAACTCTGTCGATTCTGTTTCTTAGCTTCGTCAAGATCCTCTCGTTATCTTGCTCAGCTACTTTGAAAACCATGTCAATAAACTTCTGACGGTCTTCACCATCGAGCTTGGTCACGTCAACTTCTTTGCTCATTAGCTGATTACCGTAGACATCGTCTTCGACAACTGCGTTCATGAGAGTGGTTCTGAGACGGCTGTACGTTGGTAGTTTCTCTATGGCTGCCCATTTAAGAGCTTCTTCGTCGTCATTAACTGATTGAGTTCTTCTTGAACCAGCTGAGAAGATATCTTCAAGGTTTCTACTTGCTCTGCTTACACTTCTGCTTATGCTTCTTCTCAAACTCCCACCACCTCCTAAAGGTGGAATATTTGGATTGTAATCCATCTTTCTCCAAAAAGTTTATGTCTTTTAGATTTTCTTGGCAGAATGAAAAATGTAAAGTGTTAAGTCTTTAAGATGTAAACTTGGTCAGGAGATACAGAGAGAAGAAAGAGAAGAGAGGCAAGAAGGAAGAATGAGGAATGAAGAGTGTAGCATTAAAAAATGAATATATAGGGGAAGGAGGAACATCAAGGTGGACTTTTCTTCGCTATGGACTATTCATACTTTGTTGAATGAAGTAATCAAATCAGAGGAATAGGCGACCAAAAAAAAATATCAGAGAGTATACGTGGAAGTTATTGGTTTGAGAGTTAAACAGAGTTTTAAAGGCTAGAATTTGTTGTTATTAGATCTAAATTTTATTAAACTCTGTTAAATATTAGTGTATTAGTTTTTGATTTGTAAAAAATTATTTGAAATTTTAACAAATTTAGATTATTGGATTCAGATTTTTATAAAGTTATTAGAAGTTTTGTATTATTCAATTAAAAACAAAAATCTAGGATTGTTAATGAATTCTATTATAAATAATTTTGAAGACTTCAATAAAATTATCAAAAATGAATAACTGAAAGTCTGAAAGATTTTTAAAAATTGTTAGAAAATATTCTATAGTTTTGTTGATTAGTTTTGTAAAATCTCATAAAAATTTTCAAACAATTTTTGTATTTTTATGATATTTTATTATTATTTTATTTTGTTATATTTTCTAAAGTCTTGTTTTTTGTTTTGTAATCAAATCGGAGGGAATAGTACAAAGTCGTGTGTTTTTATATGCAAGACTAGATTAGGACCCGCGGTAGACCGCGGGGCAAAATTGTTTATAACTAAAATATTTAAATTATAAGTTGTATTTGTTGGTTAAATATGTTATAATTATATAATAATTGTTAAATAAACTAAATAATGCCGCAATATAAATAATATTTATATCAATTTTATTAGATATGTCTATTCTCTGATACCAACAGTGTTAACAAAATAATGAAATGATGTTTTATCCCTGTAACACTGAATTAATGATATTTTTTAATTTATATAAATATCGTTAAAACCCGTCTCGCTATATAACCCCGTTCCGAGATATTTTAACTCACACTATATCATCTTAATTTTTAATATTTATTGTGTATCTACGGTATAATATTTATCATATTTAAATTTTTAAAAATTTTAAATATTTATCATATTTAACTTTTTAAAAGTTTTAAATATTTTTCATATTTAACCTTTTAAAAATCTTTAAAACAAAGAACCAAAATAAACCAAATAAAATATTTTAAAGTTTGAATGTCTGATAATCAAGCTTTCTACTCATTTGTATTAGGAATCATTTTGCTCTCTTTTATAGTATGACTCTGAACCATTGCCCAATTTGTTTAGACGATGTGAGATATTGTACACGTATTTTTTATTCATCTATTGAGTAACATATGTCCGTTTTTAAAATTTTGTATTACATCATATGCAGGAAAAAATCACAATTTTTATTAACTAAATGTATTATATAATAATTCAAGATAATTTAAAGATAAATTCAAATAAAAAATAAAAGAGAATTATATATTTATGTTTGAATGAGGTATAAAGATTTTCTTATTTTTTTAAATCTTACCTATAATTAATTTTGAAGTTTTGATAACTAATATTAAAGTCAATGCATTAAATATAATTAAATGTAAAAACTTTCCATAAAAATATTTTCAAAAACTGCTGCAAAAATACTAATATAGATAGGCTTTATTTATTCAAAGACGACGGCTCTTTTTAACGCATACTTTTTTTATTATAAAGATTTTTTTGTTCTTGGTTGTAGATAATGCGACGGCTCACTTTTTAACGCTTATTGTGTTTTTTTTATTACCAAATATTAGGTAATAATTGAAAAGAGTTGAACAGTTCAGATTTCAAAGTCAAGAAAGATGACCCCAGTTAGTTACGCTACTAGTAAGTGGAGATGTGGTTAAATTAATAAAAGTCCTTCTTGTGTGTGTACCTTTTTGTAAGTAAGAAAAGAAAGAAGGACCGTTGTTTGGTAAGTCGTTGTGTTTAGGAAAGTGGGAAATTACGGAGGAAGATGTCATTCACACTTGACATTTCAATTCACATTTTGTGTGGAAAGAACGGTTCGTTTAAGTTATTTATGTGTTCTGGAACATGAGAAACTTACGTATGAAGATGTATGTCATTTACGTACCGGTGACGGAGATAAGTTATAGCGCTAACTCAATCTTCTTATTGACTTCTTAAATTCCTTCTCAGCTAATCTTGATTAGTGTTCAGCAATTTGGTATTAGCCAGCTCCCTATTTCTGAGCTCTTCAGCTTCTTGAACAATGGTTTTCCACAGGTTGGTTTCTTTGTGTCAATAAGCTCTCATTTTTTTTCTTCTGATTACTACTCTTGCAATCTTCTTGAGATAGGTTGCCTCCTTATGAACGCACCAAGCTTTCATTTACCTTTGACAACTCAGTGAGTTTTTCAAGAGAACTAACCTACATTGCTCTGAGTTGTCTGTTTTCTAAAGCAACCTTCTTTGTCCCACAAGCTTTCTTTAAGTTTCATCGGTTTCAGTTTTTGCTTCTTCAACTCTTTGCTTTCCTACAGATCCCTCCATCTCCTCCTCAAGTTCCTAAGGTCCCTTATTCATACTGCCTTCTTCTTCTTCTAATTTACCGTGCCAAGTTCCCGATTTTTTTACAAAAACCATCAAATGAAGTTCTAGCTGTTCACACTCAGACTCAGGGTTGACAAACTCGTTTTGGTTGTTTTCTAATCACAGTCTTCACACATTTTTAATTCGTTTTCAAATGTATCTTTTGCGGCCAACTACAAACTTTAAATCTGGGCTCCACAACGTTTAAGCTAGCTTCTTCCCCTTTGCTTCCCTCTTGCTTCAAAGATACTAAACTGCCGATCTAAAATTAAGCCTTCCATAGCTTTCTTGCTTTTCTCTTCTTCTTACAATGCTCCAACTCAAATGCCAGTTCCATCTTTTCATTCCATAGGGTTCTGAAAATAAGATGTTGCAGTGTTTTGTTTGACCAAAGCTCTAACCTTATCCTCTTGGGTGGCTTCAAGGTCATATTTTATTGACACAGCATGCTGTTTGAGCTTACTAGATCCTTCATTTAACATGTACACTTGGCGAGGTAAAGAGAAGAACTGGGAATCTGGGATGTCCAAGGCATGTGCCTTCTGATAGACTCAACCTCTTTCTTCCACGAGCTTTCGGTTTTGTTCACCGCTTTAATTCCCGCCTATTCTCAATAACTCTCCTCGACACGATGCTAAGCTGCCAACACCTGCCTTAGTTTCTCATTGGCTTCCTCAAGTAATTTTTCCCCACCAGATCATCAAGAACTTAGCAAGTTAGCATTATCTATCTTAAGCATTGCTACTTGCTCATTATCTACCCTGAAGGCAGATTCAGTTGAGTATGTACCTTACCTCAACTGCCTTCCTTAACCATGACTGTGCTTTCTGAAATTGCCAAATACAAAATGATGCTCAACAATATAGCCTATCGAAACGCCATCAGATTAAAGTTCCTGTTGGTTATTCACCCTTGAAAGTTGACGAAGGCAATTTGCTACAAAGAGTCTCCCATCAAACCAGTTCTACATCAGAAAGATAAACCACAATGCTAGTCACAATCACATCAAAGGAACAATCAACCAAACAAACAAGCTTCGATTCCAACTCCATATACAAGCTTTTAACTCACTAAAGCTAAGACCATTATCCAAACACTTTTAGCCGTGCTTTGCACTGAGAACTCATGATTTGACTACATATCAAGATCCATCTCGATTTAGATTATCTCTTAAACCATTACATAGAACATAAGCATCTAAACTAATAGGGCTAATAGCATAGCAACTATAAGTATATTGAAAACAAAGAACCATATTCTTCAGAGACACACACACACACACACAAAAGCAAACACCACAGAAAATTCAAATTCAAGCTCAAATTGGCTCAACCAGAGATTTCAATTGACTTAACTTGAACCTTCTTCTTCATGATCTCCACTTTAGGCACAGTTACAGCCAAAACTCCATTCTCTATAGAAGCCTTAACCTGATACAGTAAAAAGAGCAAGGAGTTGACACATGTAAAGTTGAACCGATGGCTGAGATTAGAAGTTGAATCGGTGGCTGAGATCAGTTGGAGCTCAATCACAAAATCAACACAGAATCAATACGCAACCAAATCCAAATCAATACTCATCACCAACGATCCTCTAATTCATCTTGTAAGAACCTCTTAGGGCTCTTCACAGAGGACGAATCAAAGTTATACAAACCCAGAACTAGAGAGAGAAAGCTAAAATCTAACAAACTTGAACAACTTTTTCATGCATGATCCCAAATCAGTCTTTCAACTCCAACTGATCGATTCCACTTCTAATTTCCACCTTACACGTGTACACTCCTTGCCCTTTTACTACTGTATCATACATCTTTACATTCCGGTGACCTAAACATCCTCGAGAATCCAGAGCTACTAGATGTTTTAAAATCTTTCAGAACATTGGAAAAAAAGAAGATGAAGCAGAATCCAGAAAACTTTAGAAGCGGTGCAAGGTTTTTTATTTGGATGTTTTTGGGCCATAATGGGCTTATCAGGCCTAATGTTCTTATATGAGCCGTTTAAAAGAGTTCTAATTGGATTTTTTTTTTTTTTTTTTTTTTTTTTTGCACTTTATTTCGGTTGTTTTCCACTGATTTCACTGATTATTTATTTATTTGTGATGTATTCATATCTCTTGTAAAGTAGAATTTTGAAACTTTTCAATGCTATTTAACATTGTTTGGATATATTTTAAGATATATAGCGATCGAGGATATTAACATTTTCTTTGTTCAAAAATAGGCTACTCATAATTACTTTCAACCATATATAGGATTTTAATATATAGTAAAACCTCTATAAATTAATAATGTTGGGACCATGACATTTTATTAATTTATAGTGATATTAATTTATCTATAAATTAATAATTATTATTTTATAGTGTAAATTAATAATTATTAATTTATAGATATAACTGTAATTGTTTATTTTTTTTAAAATTGTGATAGTTTTACCAAAATAAGATTAAGTTTTCAAATATTGTAAATTTATAGTTTTGAAATTGAATTTGTAATATCTAAAAACATTATTGACAAAAATTATAAATATTATAGACAAATTCACTTATACACACACACATATATATAAATATATATGTGAAAATATACGAAAATATCATTTGTCGTATTTTAATAGTCTATCAAACTATCAAAATGATACATATCTACAAATTTAAAACTTTCAAAAATTTTAGCTATTTTTATGAAATGTTATAGAGTATTTTATATCATTATACTTTAAAAATACAACACAACAATTGTTTTATAGATATGAATTTTAGAGAAGCATACATTATTATTCAGCATCAACATATATATATATATATAATTTACATGATTATTAATTTATGATATTATTGGGACTATATTTTACACTAAAATTTCAAAAAATTATTATCTTATTATCTTATCGAATATCGTTATTTTTTTGGCCCGACTTGGGACCTGTAAATTTTATTAATTTATAGTGTTTATTAATTTATAGAGTATTAATTTATAGAGGTTTTACTGTAGATGAGAGACCACATGATATCAATATTACACATGATTAATTTAGGCCACGAAAGTTTGCAAATTTTAAGTGGTTTTTGGATTTTGAATTTTGGTCTATTGTTTTTAAAATTTGTTTTCAGAGATTAATAAAAAATTGAATCTATATAGATAAAGTTAACTTTGCTCACTTCTCCTTCCTCCACATCAGCATCCAGCTAATCAATTTTTTTTCCAAAAAATACTATTTTTAATATTTATTCATTGCATATTTATTACTTATAATTAATAATAGTAAAAAATAAATAAAAAATGAATTAATTAAAATTTAAAATAGTATAAACAATAATATAATTTTTAGTAAATAATAAAAATAATAACTATCTAAAAATGAAATTAAGTAAAATAAATGAAAATTTTAAAATAGTAAAAATAATACTATAAATTTGTTTTAGTAATAATGTTATTATTAAAATTATAACCAAAAAGTGATTATATTCCAAAATTTAGAATGTGTTAATGAGTTTTAGAATGTAAGTAAGATTTTAATGCATGGTGGAGTAAAAAAACAAGTTATGTAATTGTATTTATAAAAATCTAAACATGAAAATAAATTGAATATTAGTTTCTAAGAAACATATACCATAAAGATTTATTATTAAATTTTACTTATAAGAAAGAAAAGATTAATTACTTAACTTAAAAGTTTTAATCTAAAACAAAGACATTGTAAGGGGCACACTTTTGTTTTGGAAAACTATAAAAAAGAATTTTGAAAAATAATCTATCTAAAGAAACAAAATCAATGGTCAGAAAATATAGAAAAAATGATATGTAAGCCGTTACAAAAAAGTGGCATGTGATTTGTGTAGCATATCTGATAAGGTGTATTATCAACTGGAGCTACAATTTTATAACATGATATAAAACATATATAACAAATACAACATATATATATATATACAACAAATGATTTTAACCCAAAATATTGGCAAAACAACATATTTGAAGTACACTATGTTTTTCTTTGAGAAGACGAAGCTGCTGTTGCATCACAAAATTAACATCTGCAAATAACATATGAGATTTTAGAAAGAATGTAACTTGGATTAGTGAATAGATATTCATTATGGGGTTCAAACGTTTTATCATTTAAGCATTCTTGACTTAGTAGGAAATTCTATTATGGCAGATAGTGCATTTGGACAACCTAATTGTAGCGACATAGCACTAAAACTGTTCGTGAAACTTTGTATATTCACATTTAATGTAGCATATCGATATGTTTAAATGGTCTCTATAATTAGGTTAACGATCGACATTGACGTTAGAACTTTTAAAATTATGTTTTCATTGGATATGAATATGGAATGAACTCTTTTAAAGATAAAAGGTCAAAGGATTGTCGACAATATTATTGCGACACTAGACAATATATGTTATATAAAGATTAGTAAAATAAGTACAGAATTTATATAGATTATCTTTTAATCTTCAAAGTATATTCATATTCAAGAATTCTTATTGATAAATTTTTTAACTAAAATCTCACGTAAAATCGCAAATAGATATAACAAAGAAATATTCACTTGAAAAATATATATGTTGTATATCACTGAATAAAGTAAATTTAGTATTTACACAGATTTATACTCAATAGTTGGAATGATTACATTTGATCTCAACAATTTCTATTGATAAAAAATATTTTAAATTAAAATTCCGCGCGTGCGCGGGTACAAATTCTAGTAAAAAATAAAGTCACCTTAAGAAATGAGAAAACCAATGAAACCTAGATTTTAGAATTTTTTTAAAAAAATTGAGTAAAACTATCAAAGTTTAGTTTTTTTTTATTATTACTAAGAAAACCATTTTTAAAATGAAGAAAACCAAAACTAACTTCAGAATCGACAACAATTCTAGTCCTACACGGCTACACTTCTACGTTTTTGGTTTTTCCCGCTTGGGGATTTCTTCAAATAAGTTCAGACAAACATGTTTCCCATAAACTTTAGGTGGGTTTCCTGTGGCTATGAGCAAACATGATGACTACCATTATTTACATTCCTCTCTCAAAATATAGAGGACTTTTCTTTATCTAGTATATAAATAAATACTCATATTTATTAAAATTACAATCTTGATTTTATCTATAAGAAAAGCCAGTGTGATTTCAAGATTTTTTTTTGGTTATAAAATATAAATATTTATAACAGTGCATATGATCCTAACTTTTGGACTTAGAATGGAAAGAATAGTTCATTTCACGTTATGTTACGTGTTAAGAAGAAACCGTGTTTGCTTGACTTGCTCATCAGCTCATTGTGGATATATATTAGTTTCCTTCTTTTGCTTTGCAATAAAATAACATCTACCGGAATCTTTCTTTCTTTTAAAAACTGTTACACTACAAGAAAACAGGCCATTTACGACTACGATTGGCGACTAAACTCGTAGTCGCCAAATTTAGTGACTCTTTACCGACTGTTTAACTACTACTTTACAACTGCTAAAACTTAGTCGTAATTTAGTCGTTCTTTAACGACTGAAATGAATAGTTGGTTCAGTAGTCGTTAATTAGCGACTATTTTACGACTGAAAGATAAAAAAGTAATTTTGTCAGCAAACAGTAGCTAACTTGGCGACTACATGGTGACTACTGCGGCGAGTCGTTAATTTGGCTACTAACATACGACTACTTTAGTTAGTCGGATAATTGGCGACTATTAAACGACTATTGAGGTGAGTCGCAAACATGTCGGCCAAAAACAAACACGTTTTTTTCGTTTGTGGGGTTGGTAAGCTTTGTTTTGTTGCGACTGTTAGTTTGAGTCACATCAGAGTCGTATTACAGTCGTTTTTCAGTCGCCAAATATCTCTATATATACCACACCTTCCTTTCTTATTTCATTCACACCAAAAGCAAGAGCATTAGCAAGAAAGAAATCGAGAGTGACAAAAAAAATTTTGAGAGTGAGAAAAAAAATTAGAGTGAGAAAAAAAAAACAAGAGTGAGAAAAAAAATCAAAAGAGAAAAAAAAAACAAGAGTGAGAGATCTTTAATAATGGCGGGAAGTTCTAATTATAGTCATTTTCGGGAGTGGATGTATAAGAGGCTTGATGAAGTTCTAATTGTAGCATTGCAAGAGCAAATGAAGGAAGCTCAAAGGATCATTGAAGAACAAGTTGCTTATGCGACAAAACGTGATGCTGAGTTTGCTGCTCGTGAAGCAGAACATTCCAAAGTTGTGGCTGAGCAACAGAAGAAGATAGATCGCTTGGAAAAGTTCATGCAGAAACTTGATCCGGCCTTTCTCGAGTTCCATGAGTCTGAATCAAGTGATGCATCTCCTCCTTAGGTTAATTCTTAGGCTACTTATCTCTCTCTATTTCTTACTCTAATGAACTTGACAATTTGGGATGATGTGTTCTTCCTTAGCACTTAAGAGAATCATAGTGTTAGGTTCTCTCTTTTGGTTGTGACAAAAATCTTTTTGTAATGGCTACTAATTACAATTATGGTTAACTTTTGGTAATTAAAAATGCAAATTTTAAGGCTTTCTTTGATTATAAATTCGAGTTATAAGCAAAACAAAAAAGAAAAGATTCTGGTTTATTAATCCCTATAGTCTTCAAATAGTCATTAAATCTAGATTAACATAGTCGCAAAACAGTCGTCAAATAGTCGTTTCGTAGTAGCCAAGTAGTCGCTACATTTGACGACTATATCACAACTATTCTCAAACTAATCTCCTTCACATCGCATTAATCGTTAAACTGTCAGCAAATAGTCGTAAATGTTTACTGACTACTTTACGACTATCTGTACACAACGACTGTTCACATTTTAATTAATCGTTACTTAGTCACAAAACAGTCGTAAACGTTTACGACTACTTTACGACTATCTGTACACAACGACTGTTCACATTTTAATTAATCGTAACTTAGTCGCAAAACAGTCGTAAATTTTTACGACTATCTTACGACTGATTTTACGACTACCTCGTTTAGTCGTAACGTAGTCGCTATTTACCGACTAAATTACGACTGAATTTCCTACCGACTAACGTTTTACGACAACAGTGATTAGTCGTAACATAGTCGTAATTTATGAAATAGCGACTACGAAACGACTACGAATGCAGTCGTAAATTGCCTGTTTTCTTGTAGTGTTAATAATGTGTTTCAGCTTCGTTATTACTAATGTGGTTACCAATTTACTCATTTTTCCGTATACATATCATTCGACTATGTACCCTTATATTCTTACGTTCAATACATTCTTTTTTCTGTGGACCTCCTAACTTTGATAGTGAATCAATTATACATGCATGATGCATTGATGATTAAAAAAAAAAAAAAAAAAAAAAACAAGAGATTGTTAGAGATAAAATTTGCAATCAGATAACAATTTAAAATTATACTAAAACCATAGTCATGAGTCTCTAATAATTAGTTTCAGTCCTAACGTTTTCTCATTATCTTAAAAGAATTTTACTTAACTATTCCTTGCGCACGTTAGAATCTTTTTGGTATATATTGAATCTATTTTGACGTAGAAAGACGTAAAACAAACAAGAAGAAAGTAAAATTGTTACGAAAAATAAAAACAAGTAAAATATAAAATTTACATATTCGATGTTTAGGACAAAAATTGTCATATCACAAATTCTTACGTTAAACGAATTTTTGGAGGTGAGAATAATAATTAAAAAAAACTTTTGGGGTATAAATTAAAAGTAATTGTAAAATTTTGTGGCAGGTGGTGAAATATGACAAGTTTAAAAGGCAAGCCAAAGACGAGTCTTGTTTAAAAGCCAAGTAGTACCAACCGTACCGTACTGTCTTCTTCATTGCCTTTTTTCTACCGCCAAATCTTAAAAGTTTCTCCACAAACAAAAAGCTTCTCTTCTCACCTTCCATGGCAGATTTCTAAAAACAAAAAATCTACGTGATCTCATAATGCCTTCCGTTCAAATCCGTTCTTCTCCATCCCCGGCGGTGACGGTTTCCGATCTCAAACAACGAGTCATCGCTTGTCTCAATCGTCTCTCTGATCGCGATACTTTATCCCTCGCCGCCGCAGAGCTTGATTCGATCGCTCTTAATCTCTCGCCGGAGACTTTTCCTCTGTTTATAAATTGTCTTCAGAGTACAGACTCTTCCGCCAAGTCTCCGGTTAGGAAACATTGTGTCTCGCTTCTCTCTGTTCTCTCTCGTTCTCATGGAGATTCTCTCGCTCCTCACCTCTCTAAGATGGTCTCCACCGTTCTCCGCCGCCTACGTGATCCTGACTCTTCCGTCCGCGCCGCTTGTGCAGCCGCTTCGGTAGATATGACCACCAGCATCACCGGAACTCCTTTCTCAATCCTCTTAGGGCCGATGATCGAAACGCTTATCCACGATTGCGATCCAAACGCTCAGATCGGTGCGGCTGTGTGTTTAGTGGCTGCGGTTGACGCGGCGGATGAGCTGGATGTTGTGCAACTGCAAAAGGCCCTGCCGAAGATTGGGAAATTGCTTAAGTCGGAAGGTTTCAAGGCGAAACCGGAGCTTCTAGGAGTCATAGGGAGTGTAATTGGAGCCGTTGGAGGTAGAAGTAGCGATAAGGCGGTGCTAGATTGGCTATTACCGAACGTCTCGGAGTATCTAAGCAGCAACGATTGGCGTGCGAGGAAAGCAGCCGCGGAGGCGATGGCTAAAGTAGCTATGGCAGAAGAAGAATTAGCTCCTTTGTATAAGAAGGCCTGTGTAGGTATTCTTGAGAGCAGAAGATTTGATAAGGTAAGGTCAAAACAATGTTATGGTAAAATTTATAAGCAACTGCAGTCAATTTCTTCTTCTCTTATTTTGTGCAGGTCAAACTTGTTAGAGAGACGATGAATCGTACGTTGAGTTTATGGAAGCAACTTGAAGGTGATTCAAAAGAGGTCTCAGAGTCTACTTCCTCCTCCAAATCAGCTCATTCCGGTTTGTCTGCGACTTCGGGAAAGATAAGCAATGCATCGAAAGGCAATGATAGGAATTCGAACGCACCATTAAGCTTAAAGTCGAATGATGCTGAGCCCTTAGATCGTAGTAACACTCCTAAGGATGTTGAGCAGGAAGCTGTGGAGTCGAAAGATAAGCGGAATTATTCAACATTGGGAGCTAAACGGAATCTGTTCCCGGCAAAAACTTCTAAGGTCAAAGAGAACAGGTTGAACAAGTCGAACAAGTCACAAATTGTTCAGAGTAGTGATGAGGAGAGTCCTAAAACTGACAGTGGTAGTAGTAGCAGTTCTTCTCAGGCAAAGAATAATGCAGAAGAGTTGTCTCTAATAAGAAACCAGATTACTCAGATCGAAAAACAACAGTCCAGTCTGTTAGATCTCTTTCAGGTTACCTTTTTCCTCTGAACTCATTTGACTTTTTATTAACTTTTAAAACATCCAACAAACTGTATTGTGCTGACTTTTTGAATGTTTTCTTGCACTTAAAATATTGCAGGAGTTCATGGAGAGCTCGCAGAACGGAATGCAATCTCTGGAGAGACGAGTACGTGGTCTAGAAACATCCTTCAGCGTAATCTCCACTGATTTGTTAGTCTCTCGCACCATAACACGAAACGAAAATCACAAACGTAACGAAAGGCAACACTTTACCTGACACAACACTCAAAATATTTAGCTTGCCAACAAGATTCATTGTATAATTACATAAACACTAAGCTAATGTATTTTACATTCATTTCGACTTTGTGTAACCAAAGGGATGGTTCGTTACCTTTAGTGATTTAATGCTTGTAATGTTTTCTGATAAGATGATTATATCTTTTTTTCTTTCCGTTTTCCCGGTCTGATTGCTTTCAATCTTTTTCCCGGGAAGCCTCAGCGGAATCAATAAAATATCTCCCCAGTGTCGCATCTAGCTTCTCCCCAATTGAAGAAATCCAAGCCTAGATATGATGAGCAAACTAACTCTTACACTTGTCCTATTAACCTTTCTCAAGTCACAAAAACAATATAGACAAGTTAAATATTTTCATTACCTGGTCTGAAGACGTGAAGCCTCTAATAGTGTTTCCGCCAATGACTGCGATTCCTTTATCTCCAAGCGGCTGCAAAATTACAGCCTAGCAAACAAATATTTGTTACACATGCCGTTTCATTATTCCTCTCACTTAACGGAGTAATACTTTAAGTCTCAACAAAACCTGTGTATTTGCAGGCAGAAACGGCAGCTCTGATCTCCCAGGGTATAGAGAAAGATTAGCCAAGTAACTCTCTGATAAACAAATTACCAGTTTCCTTTTTCTTAGATAAAATGCATAATCTTAGACAAACATATAAACGAAAAAAACCCGTACTGCTTACGTGCTTTGGATTTCATTACGCCTTGGTAAACCGATCCTTGCATCAGCTTATCAGTGTTTACTATGACTCCTTTCTTATCTTCTTGTGTAGATTCAGCAACCATCCCTATTTGTATAAGACAAATGCCATTGTAGACAATAACTAGAGACTTGCAACATGTTGCTACCTTAACAGATTCCCAAGCCCTAAGTGAAAGACAACAGTCAGATTCAGTTTCTACTTATATGAAAAACTGTAAGAAACTACTACTGACAAGAGATATGAATCTGAAGCAGAGGATTACCATAACAATTCGGAAACTATCGATGCAGGAAGATCGGATTCTACAACTTTGCATTCTACACCTTCAGGATTGACCTGACGGTATCAAACAAAAACCAAGAATCACATTGCTTTATCATCAAATCTTCCAAAATCTCAATTTACATCAATATGGTTATTGAGGGGAGGAAAGAGAAATCTCACAGGTGTAATGGACTTAGGTCGGATCGATAACCAAACTAAACCGGTCAATAAATTGGTAACAGCCAAGCCAAGCGCCAATAGATCTGCTCTAGACTGTGAGCTACATGAAAACACCAAAGCCAATCAAATTTCTGAAAAATTTCCCCATATTGGGAACCCAAATTGAATCAATCTCAGAGTTTTCGAGAATCCGGTTTAATCAAAATTGTACCTGCTAGCATCGGCAACCGGAGCGATACCGGAAACAGTACGATTGAAAAGAACGGCTAAAAGAGAAGCGCCTCCGACGTAGATAGGTAAGCTCCGAGCCAAGTCATCGTTTCTGGAAACGAAATCGGCTACCAAGTTCTTACTCGGTTTCGGACCTCTGTAACTTCTCGGCTTCTAGTGACCCGAAGAAAAAACACGAAAAAATATTGAGTAAAAAAGAGAGAGAAGAGAAAAAAAGAAGAAGATGAGGAATGAGAGAACCTGTGAGGTTGAAGAAGAAGCTCTGATAAAAAGACGCGGAAGATGTAGACAAGGACGGCGAGAGAATTTGTGATTAGGGTTCCAAGGGATTTGAATTCGGAGGATTATTCTCGCTTCCATTGAAGAGATGAAGCAAGTGAGGTTTACAAATGAAGAGGATTAAAAATTGGCCGTTAGGAGAAAACTTAAGGCCATGTTTATAGGGGATGGCCTGTTCTTAGCCATTTTAAAAATGAAAATAATTGAATAGTGGACTTAGCTCATTGATCTTATTCTAGAACTGTTCTTCTGTCTGATTTTGTGTGACGTGTTTCTCTCTCGTATTAGAAAGAATTAGTTAAATAAAATATTTTTCTTGTTTAATTAATTAAGTAATATGTTTGTTTTTTATAGAATTTTTTTTTATTTACAATGTCTTTTTTGTTTCATCAAAATATGGCATTGTATTTTGAATTTTAGTAAAGTTTTATAAGTTTGCAATTAAAATATTATTTTATAAATTTTTATAATCGTAATATGTTTAAGAATATTAATAAACATTATATTATTAAATAGTATTAAACATTCTTAAATTATTTATTAAACATTAATCTATGTATTTATTAAACATTCTTAAATTTCTATAAGAATTATATTATTAAATCTTAACATCTTACACATGTTTTCCCAATAACTAACTTCTTAACAAAAGTTCTTATATACTGATCTTACATTATTTTTACAATATTTATACTCTAAGAACACCCTAAACTAATCTCCCTATAAACATGCCCTAAGATCCACTGATATACTATACACACACCAAAAGTCTTTTTTTATTTATTTATTATATTTTAATGTTTGATATAATTTATAACATCATTTTTTTCATTTGTTTTTTTCTTTTGCATGATATATAGATTTTTCGTATTTTGTTAATTTGTATTTTGCATAATATATAGATTTTTTTATTTGTAAACAAATTTATTAATCTATTGATAAATTAATAATTTATGCAGTTTTCTTCCATAAACCTATGTCACTATGTGTATTTAGTAAATTTTCTCTCACCATAACCTATTTAGTTAATTATATGTTTCAAAATATTTATTTTGTATAATTCGGGATTTTAGAGGCTCATTCAGAAACTTCGTATTTCCCGTATTTCTCATTCGAGATGAATATATATGTATTTTAAAAATACATGAATTTCTTTAAATAACCATTTCAAAGTGAACTTTAAAGGGGCTGTATTCTTGACATTTTAAGTGATTTGGGTAAATTTTACAAATCCTCTATTATTCAATCATGGATTTTAAAAAGTCCATTAAAATCCACTGTTATTGGACTACTTTAAAATTCATTGTTATTGAACTGATAATTTAAATTTTTACTTTAAAATCCACTGTTATTCAAAACAGTTTGTGGATTTAGATTTTAATGATTTTTTGGGATTCTGGAGTATTTGAGAGGATTTGTTTAATTAAAAATAAACAAATCAAAATCTCATGGTTTTATGTGGGATTTGAAAAATTTTTACAAAAAATTATATCAATTTCCCTTAAATCATCAAAATCATTTAAAATCTCATGAAAAATCAAATCACTTGAAATATTAGATTGAATACCCCTCCCTCATCTGGTATGTAGTACACATTTATCCAAATCAATGAGAGTTTGCTAATAATCTCTATCATCAACTTTTTAACCGTTATGTATTGATTTTGTTAAATATGAAACAAATTGGTAAAACAAGATAAATTTACGTGTCTCAGGCAAATAAAAAAGGACATAGAAACTCTAGACATATCTTTTTATAGATTTTTTTTTCGTCAATATGATTTCATTGATGACAGGGTGAGATTACAAGGTCAGATACAGAGCTGGCAAGGATATGAATCTTTCCAGAGGCTTAAACTGGCGAGTACAAACCACTCCCGGAGACTAAGGGGAAACAACCCAAACAACTTAAAACATAACATCCCTTCAATTGCAACCCGGATCAGAAAATAGAGACCCAAAAATAGACAATTAAACCTTAAATCTTTGAAAATTTAAACTTAAAACAGATCTGAGACAAGAACAACCACACAAACGGATGCTAATACAAGAATCTCCTAACCGCAATAGTTGACCCGGAATAAAGTGCCGTGCGTCCTCTTTTTGTTGCTCCGGCATGGAACTACGGAGGCGGTATGACAGCTTCAAACCCTACTGAAGCTTCAGGAAGAAAGGCAGGAGATCTAGATCTACGGTGGTGAGAGTTCTTCATCTGAGGCAGTGAAGAAAACCGGTTGAAGACTGCCTCTGCCATGGAGGACGGCCAGATCTAAAGACGCGCGTGACTAAAAACACAAGAACCAAGCCACTAACCTAGAGAAGGAAGATTTAAGCTTTAAAAATCTATATCTAGAAAACTAGATCTGAGGTCGTAGGAAGAAAAAAGAGAGAGATGAACCGATAAAAGGAGAAAACAAAGCTAAATAAAGAGAGAAAACTCGACTCCGGTGCTGAGAGAGCCACCGGAGCCGGTTAACCTAGAGAGGCGGCGGCTTTGAGTTTTAGTGAGAAGGGAGAGCGTTTTTAGGGTTTTTTAGAGAGAGAGAGAGGGGGGGGGGGACCCATATCTTTTTATAGATATCGTGAAGTATATCTACGAGAAATAAAAATAAAATTATATGTGTTCCTCAATCAGTCGTTTTGATGTAAAATGTTCCATAAATTGATTGGCACTTTGTGTCATACAAAACTCACTGGCAGGAAGGATAATGGAAAAAACCTTTTTCCCCCTTACGCGGTAGAAAACAATAAGTCTTGTTTACCTCTTTCGAAAAACTTGCATTCGGACGATTCACTTTAGGGAGACCCTAACGATTCACTTGATGCTAACTTTTCGCCAAAACTGGTACGATGAGTATCCTTCCACATATTGGTTGCAAAGTCAAAGACTGCAATTCTATGGATCGATTTAGTACTGCAACTTCCATCACGTCTAACCATCGTAACTAATACTCTTTCCAGTTACAATCCCACTCGTGGCAACCCATTTAGTCTGTTGTCTTAACAACGGATTCCAAACCACGCCACCTTTATGAGCGTCATATGAGAATAAGTAGCCATCGCAGGGCTCATAGACAGAATAATAACGGCGACGGCGTAAATCAATGCGTAAGTCAATAACTTTAATAGTTGGATCGTCAATGAGATCAACGCTAATCGAATAAATATGGGTATTCGTCTTTAACATGAATTCTGGACGAGCGCAAGTAAAGTATCTATTGAGTAATCTCTTATTGTTCAAAAGAGTGTTCCAATCTTTGCAAACAGATCTGAAGCGAAGGAGAGATCGAGGAAGAACACAAATAGTATCTCTTCCTCTAGATCTGATGGAAGCTTTCTCGGCAGCACCATTAGGATATATATATAAGCAATTAATGAAGGGAATAAATATAGAAAGAATTACTGAAATGTTATCCAAAAGTTGGTTTATTACTCAAATCTATAAATCTTTTGAAAACTACTAGAATGTTTAGTGCCCTGGGTGTAATTACAATTTACCCCTTGTGTTTAGTTTCTCGAATTTGAGTAAAAAATTAAAAAAAAATACACATCAGCAAATTAAAATACACATCAGATATGATTTAACACGTCATTAAGCAGTTTTTTTAGATCCACAGTTTTGTTTTCTCTTGTTTATATCGAGAGGGAAAGTGAAATTGTTCAAACCGCGAAAAAAAAAAAAATTATCGAAACTCTCGTCTCTCGTCGCCGGCGATACTATCATTGTCCACTCTTTTGCCGTCAATCTCCCGCCGTCATCTCTCGCCGTCATCTCTCGCCGTCTTTCTTCGTTGTCGTTGCACTCTCTTTCTTCAATTGGCTCTCTCTCTCTCTTCGTCTTTTCGTCTTCTTCGTCTTCGTCTATCCGGTATGTGTTGACTGTTTAGTTTCGAGTTTTCCGGCTGAATGTGGGTTTTTTTGATGATTTACGGCTGATCGTCGCCGTTGTTAATGATGGCTGATTTATTAGATCTATTCGATTCGATGTCTGATTTACTTTTTGTTTTATGTTGCGGCTCAGTTATTTTAGGGTTTACGGCTGACTTGTTTGATTTTTTCGATTCGGTGGCTGATTTACTGTTTGTTTTATTTTGCGGCTGAATTACGACTGAGTTGTGACTGAGATATTTTGTGCTTTAGATCTGAGTTATGTGTTTGTGGCTGAGTTATGTTATGCTTTGTGTATGAGTTTGTTTTATGTTATGGCTGAGTTTTTTTTATGTTATGGCTGATTTATGTTATGATTTACTTATGAACTATAACAGATGTCGATGGTGATTTTTCTGAAGAACAAGCAAGGGATTACCCCCAAGACTATACGCTAAAATAGAGTCTAGAGATATAAACACCAATTTCAGGATGAAAGAATTCCCTCAGATTAGGGAATCAATAGGACTGGATGCGTGGGATGAAACGAAGAAAGTACCAATTGGAATAATCTCTAAGCTAGTTGATAGCCAATTCGTCTGGTCTGGTAAGGTTGTTCATTTCCTACTATGTAACCAGTTAAGGGTACATAAGAAGGAGCTTTGGTTTGTGGTCGGCGGTCAACCTATCAGGTTTGGGTTGAATGAATTTCATTATCGACGGGGTTAAACATAGACCCAATGCCTACTGAACAGTTTGAACTTGAAGAGGAACACAAAGATTTCTTCCGACTTTTGAAAGTGCCTGGTGGGGCAGGTCCAACGCTACTTGAACTCAGGGAAGCATTAAAAGTGTGCCGGGATGGGTTAACCTTGATCATCGTAAATGGTTGGGGCTGTTGCTTCTTCAACACATTGGACTTTATGGTTTGCATCATAACTCTAGAATTCCATATGAAAGTGCCAAAAGAGTTTTTGATGATGAAGCAATGAAGACGTATCCGTGGGGTCGGTCAGCATTTGAAGCTCTTGTTGATTCCATAAAGATGCTGAACCCTACGGGAAAGTCGTACACCCTCAGTGGGTTTACACCCGTGTTACAGGCTTGGGCGTATGAGTCCATTAAATGCTTTGGAGAACGGTTTGGGAATGCATCAGCTGAAGATGGTGGCATACCGATGCTTCAATGGGGTGGAAACCGTACACGTTCATCGCTGGAAACCGCAATTGCTGAAGAGATCAAAGCGCTTGGTGAGGTAAGGTTTATATCTGGTTGAGTGATTGTTTAGTTATGGCTGAGTTATTGTTTAGTAATGGCTGAGTTATTTTTTAGTAATGGCTGATTTATCTTTAGTTTTGGCTGAGTTATGTTTTAGTAATGACTGATTTATGCTTTAGTCTTGTCTGAGTTAAAACTTACTGATGGGTTTCATAATCTCTTATGTTACAGCTGCGTGTGATTAATATGGTTATGAAGGAAAATGGCTGCGAGCTATTTCATTCGTGGCCAGAACAAGAAGACGACCCAGCAATCGATCGCCTGATCGAAGACATACATGAGGATAAGTTTGTTAAAGGTTTTGGGATGTTAAGGGGAGTGATAAGAAGAAAAAGAAAAGAAAGCTGAAGCAGTTGTTGAGTCTGAATCTCCTCCCGCAAAGAAGCGGAAAGTCAGAAGATGAAAGTTTCCAACAGTCAGGAAACTAGTGAAGGAGTTGCACAGGAGAGGAAGAAGAAAGGAAAAAGGTAAGTGAGGAGGAAGATGTTGGGGAAGATGGGTCGGTTAGAACTATCGAAGATGAGTCGGTTAGTACTATCTACGAATTGATCTCTAAGTTATACACAAGGTTTGACACCGTTGATAGGAACATTGAAAATGTTTCGTCGAATCTGGAGAAGAAGATGGATGAAAGGATTGAAACCAGACTTGGATCTTTTGAGACGGACCTCAAACAGATGAAAGAGCTCGTGCTTCCAAAGAGCACGACTGACCAGACTTTAATTATGGGACAGGAACTAAATAACCTGGGACATGGACAGGAACTTCAGACATCAAAAGTTCCACCAAATTTTCCGGTAATGCATGATTTATCTTTGTTTTATGGCTGATTTTTCAGAATGTTTAGGCTGAGTTATTATAATTTTAATTGTCTTCGCTATGATATACAGGAAAAGTACTATTTGACTTATCCTAAGAAGTCTCCAGATGCTAAGAAGTCTCCAGCTGCTAAGAAACCAGCTGATACGAAAACAGGGCCTTCCACGAGGAGAAATGCCAAAGAGTTAGAGGCGGCAGAGAAGGTAATGTCTGATTTATCTTTGTTTTATGGCTGATTTTTTAGAATGTTTAGGCTGAGTTATCATAATGTCTGATTTATCTTTGTTTTATGGCTGATTTTTCAGAATGTTTAGGCTGAGTTATTATAATTTTAATATACAGGAAAAGAACTATTTGACTTCTCCAGATGCTAAGAAGTCTCCAGCTACTAAGAGACCAGCTGATACGAAAACACGGCCTTCCACGAGGAGAAATGCCAAAGAGTTAGAGGCGTCAGAGAAGGCCAAAGAGTTAGAGGCGGCAGAGAAGGCCAAAGAAGTAGCTGCGTTAAAGAAGCCCAAAGAAGTAGCTGCGGCAAAGCAGGCCAAAGAAGTAGCTGCGGCTGGAGGTAGAGGTGGAGGTAGAGGTGGAGGTAGAGGTAGAGGTAGAGGTAGAGGTAGAGGTACGCCTAAAAATCCTACTGCTGTTGTTGCTGCTGGTGTTAAGCCGTTGAAATTTGTACTACTGGAGAAGCTGGTTCTGAAGCTGGTGCGAAGCTGGTTGAAGCTGGTGCAGAAGCTGGTTCAGAAGCTGGTGCAGAAGCTGGTGCAGAAGATATTACAGACGAGTATTTTGCTGAAGCCAACTCACTTGAACCTGAATCTGAGGATGATGAGGAGGAAAAGATTAGGCTTGATAGAATTAAAGCTTTAAGGCTGGAGAGTGTTAAGCTGTCAGCGGATGGGAGTGCATTGAATACACAACAAGATCATCCAAGCTGGATTTTCCCTAATATTGGAGACAACGGACTGACGTGCATGAGGAAGAACTGTTCACCTGGACCTGGAATATATGATCCTCTGGCACCTGTTGATCCGGTCAAGTTGCAGAAACTTTTGGAGTACCTAAAGAAAGCCGAGTATGACCCTTTAGACCCTTTTGCTTAACAAGTTAATAACAGCTTGTTAACATTATATTAACTTGTGTTTATTTGTTTGTTAGGAATATCCCGTTAGGCAAAGGCGGAATGGAAATTGAATTCTATAGGGTGCTAATCACCGAACGAAAGGACTGGCCAGTGAGGCCAGAAGAATATGGTAAATATGGGTGGTTACTGATGAAGTAAGTTTATCTTAATGTCTTAGTTATTGTTGTCGTTGTCTGACTTATATTACATTATGGCTGCGTTGTTGTTTACTACTCAGTTTTCTGTTGTACAGCACTTGGCGCGTTTATGAGAGTCCTTAGGTGTAGGTACAAACGAGATCCCTTCCCATTCCACAACAAACGCATTGCGTTTATAGACCCGTGGTTCACCAGTGAAATGGTTCACCGTCATTATCCGATGTTCAAGTCCGACCCAAGTTTTTTACAATGACTGGCAATTGTTATGAAGAATTAGTTAAAGGTTTGATTCCATCAGATGAACAAACTAATTTGAAGTGGATAGAAGATGTGGATCACCTGTATATTGCTCCACAAACTGGAGGCGATCACTGGGTGGCGCTGCACGTGGATCTCAACAGAAGGCATATTGATTGCTATGATAGCATCGTGGGACAAGTAACCGGAGAGAGTGAGCTTAGAATGCTGAATGCTTGTAGGGCGTTTACGCGGATGATTCCAGCAATGATGAACGCGAACGTTCCTCACGAAATGTGTACACCTACTTACAAACAGTTTACCTTCAGGAGGAGGACAGTCTCCAAGGTCCCGCAAAACGTACAGATTGGTGACTGTGGCGTGTACGCTTTAAAGTTTATAGAATGTCTAGCGCTTGGTGTGTCTTTCGATGGAATCTGTGATCAAAACATCCAGGGTATACGTGTTAAAATGGCAGCAGAAATCTTCGATGAGTCACCTGATTTTATGAATCAGTTCACGTAAAAAACATTTGTATTTCTTTTGGTAGGTAGGACTTGCACTTGGATATGTAAAAAACCTTTGGATTTCTTTTGGTAGGAATTGTACTTGGATATGTAAAAAAACATTTGGATTTCTTTTGGTAGGAATTGTACTTGGATATTGGAAAAATTTGGATTTCTTTTGGTAGGAATTGTACTTGGATAAGAAAGTCCTTTGTTTAGTATCTTTTCAATGTTACGGCTGAGTTATGTACTTCACACGGCTGAGTTATAATTAAATATTGAATAAACATATATGTTATGGCTGAGTTATATATTTCGAACGGCTGAGTTATCTACTTCGTACGGATGAGTGAGTTATGGCTGAGTTATGTACTTGGTACGGCTTCGTTTAGTCTTTCGTGCCGTGCCTCGATATTACTAAAAGTGTTGTTGGGGAAGCCCAAACAATAATTCTGTGCCTGCTCAGATCCACACGCGTAATCAATTTATAAAGTTAGTTTTTCACAATATATTATACAAAATAATTAAAAAATTGAACTCAAAATTCGAATAAAAATCTTAAAATTCCGACAAAGTGACTAAGTGATGGCTGAGTTATTGACTTACACGGCTGACTTATAAAATATTTGTAAATTTACATTATTATAACTCAACATTTAAATGTAAAATTGAATTATGAATATTACAATTATTATAACCAATAAAAAGTAATAATTATAGAGAAAGATTGATTTTTACACATTCTCACCAAGGATGTGTAAAACATACAACACATGACGTTTAGGGGTTAGGGTTAGGGTTAGGGTTAGGGTTGGGGTTTAGGGTTTGAGATGTAGGGTTCAGATTATTTGATTTTTGGATTTGGTTCTAATGTGTTTTAATGTGTATGGTTTAAGGTGGTAATATGGATATAATAATATTATTACCATTTGAATATTTTTAAAAAATCAAAAAATCAAAAAAAATTTTGGTTATTTCCGGTTATGAGTCGGTTATATTAATATCTAACAATAAATAACCCAAAATATATTGTAATTAAGTAGATTAGCCTAATATAACAGAAATTAAGCCGAATATATCCAAAATTAATTAAACATACCAATTCAAAAATATAAAATTGAAAAATTTATTTTATCGGTCGGTTCGGTTTAGTCGGTTATTTAGTCATTCTAATAAATAACCCAAAATATATTGTAATAAAGTAGATTAGCCTAATATAACCGAAATTAAGCCGAATATATCTGAAATAAACCAAACATACCAATTCAAAAATATCAAATTGGAAAATTTATTTTATCGGTCGGTTCGGTTAAGTCGGTTATTTAGTCATTCTATTTTGAGGGTTGACTGAGATATCGTCTATGACGGCTGAGTTATAATTAATGATGACTGAGTTATAATTAATCATGACTGAGTTATTAAAATAGATTGATAAAACACCACAACATAGAAAGTTCATATCAATTCCAAAAAAAAAAAAAAAAACAACGGAGCTTGACTAATCTCACAGATACTTGTTCAAGCTCTCAAACTTCTTCTCCAGCGCGTCATATTTCTTTTCCAAATACAAGATCATTTCTTCTTGAATCTCGATGCGCTTCTTGGATGCATCCAAGTCCTGCTTCATCTCATTCTTCTCCTCCTGAATAACCCTAAACTCTTCGCGCACTGCATCAGTCCACCACTTCCTGAAACCGCAGCCTTGACCGGGACCCTTACAAATAGTACATAATTCATATTAGAAAAAAAGTCAGAAACAGAACACAAAACTCAAAAATAAGAGTACAAAAATCTTTACATCTGTGATGTCATACGGACAACTGAAATAACGTTCTCCTCTCGTGGTAGGATCATTAGAAGTGGCAACGAGAAGCACCGCACCGCAATTACACCCGATTGGAACGCCCTTGTCTCGCCTCCGGATTTCGCCGTACCTCATTTTCATATTTATTTCATTACGATTCAGCTCCTACAGTTCCACAAACACAATATTAAGATAATGCTTTGAGATTTCAGATAGTCCAGAGATCTACCTCAGCTAGTGCTTCAGAAGCAGTTTTCTCATCAGCCCTGGAGTTGCCGCCGTAGATATCTCTATTTGCCATCTTCTTGACTCGATCTCGATTACTGAAGCAATAAATCACAACAAATCCCTTAATTTATACTAAAACAATATATCGAACGACGTCGTTTGACAGTAATATACTTGAAGGCTGAGTTGTGTTCTTTACACGACTGACTTAGGATAGTCAGTTAAATTAACAACTTTGTTATGGCTGACTTATGCAACGGCCATAATAATGGTGTTACGGCTGAGTTATCCGACGGCCACCCTATTAATTTATTATATACCCGCTCGGGAATGCAAAAGGGTTGTTGGGGAGACGCAAACAATAATTATGTTTCTTGTTATCATCCATACGCTTAATAAAAATATTTTAAACGATTTATTATTAAAAATAAATTCAAAAATTTGAATTCAAATTTTTCATGTATTTTTATTTATTATTAAAGAAGGGGCCAGTAATTTGACTAAGTAGTGGCTGGGTTATTGACTTAAACGGCTGAGTTATGAGATATTTGTAAAATAAGGTTATTATAACTCAAAATTAAAATTTAGAATGGCAAAATGAATATTACTATTATTATAACCAATAAAAATAATAATTATAGACAAAAAGAGTGATTTTTACACATTCTGATCAAAATGTGTCAAACATACCAAAACATGTTGTTTAGGGGTTAGGGTTAGGGTTAGGGTTTAGGGTTTAGGGTTAGATGAGGTAACATTATTTGTTTTTAATATAACAGTTTGGTTTTGGATATAATGTGTTTGGATTAAGGTGGTAATATGGATATACTAATATGAGTACCATTTTGAAATTATTATTTTTTTTAAAATTTTTTTAAAATTTTGAAATTAATTTTTGGTTATTTCCGGTTATGGGTCGGTTAGATGAATATCTAACAATAAATAACCCAAAATATATTGTAATTAGGTAGGTTAGCATAATATAACCGAAATAAGCCGAATATAAGAAAACTAGGCAAACATACCAATACAAAAATTCCAAATTGGGAAAAATTATTTTTTCGGTTCGGTTCGGTTTAGTCGGTTATTTAATCATTCTAATTTGAGGGTTGGCTGAGATACCGTTTATGACTGCTGAGTTATCTTTCCAGCATCGACAGTTACAATGAGAGGGAAAGTGAACGGTTTTTAAACCGCGGAAAAAAAAACTCTCTGTCCTTATCGTCGGCGAAATCTAACCCTAATTCCGCCGGCGATAATCTGTCTTTTTCTACTCTCCCGCCGTCATCTCTCGCCGTCCTCGCTCGATATCCTCATTCGCTCTTTCTTCTCTTCGTCGTCGCTGGTCTTGTTCGATTCCGTCTAAGCCGTCTCGTCTTCGAGTTCCGGTATGTGTCTTCCTATTTATTTTTGAGTTACGGGTGATTGTCGCCGTCTTGGATGGCTGAGTTTGGACTGAGTTATCTTATGCTTTACGACTGAGTTATGTATTATGGCGGAGTTATTATATGCCTTGTGTTTGCCATATGTTATGGCTGATTTATTTTATGCTTTACTTTCAGATGGCTAAGGATATTTCTGAAGAACAAGCAAGGGATTACCCACCAAGACTTTGGCCAGAAATGAAGTCTATTCTACATACTAAACAAATTAACACCAATTTCACGATGTTAGAATTACCTCAGATTAGGGAATCAATAGGACTGGATGCGTGGGAAAAAATGAAGGATGTACCAATTGGAATAATCTCTAAGCTAGTTGATAGCCAATTCGTCTGGTCTGGTAAGGTTGTTCATTTCCTACTATGTAACCAGTTAAGGGTACATAAGAAGGAGCTTTGGTTTGTGGTCGGCGGTCAACCTATCAGGTTTGGGTTGAATGAGTTTCATTATCTGACGGGGTTAAACATAGACCCAATGCCTACTGAACGGTTTGAACTTGAAGAGGAACACAAAGATTTCTTCAGACTTTTGGAAGTGCCTGGTGGGGCAGGTCCAACGCTACTTGAACTCAGGGAAGCATTAAAAGTGTGCCGAGGATGGGTTAACCTTGATCATCGTAAATGGTTAGGGCTGTTGCTTCTTTAACACATTGGACTTTATGGTTTGCATAATAACTCTAGAATTCCATATGAAAGTGCCAAAAGAGTTTTTGATGATGAAGCAATGAAGACGTATCCGTGGGGTCGGTCAGCATTTGAAGCTCTTGTTGATTCCATAAAGATGCTGAACCCTACGGGAAAGTCGTACACCCTCAGTGGGTTTACACCCGTGTTACAGGCTTGGGCGTATGAGTCCATCAAATGCTTTGGAGAACGGTTTTGGAATGCATCAGCTAATGATGGTGGCATATTGATGCTTCAATGGGGTGGAAACCGTACACGTTCTACGATGGTATCGGTAATTGCTGAAGAGATCAAAGCGCTTGGTGAGGTAAGGTTTATATCTGGTTGAGTGATTGTTTAGTAATGGATGAGTTATGATTTAGTTATGGCTGAGTTATTGTTTAGTAACGGCTGAGTTATGATTTAGTAATGGCTGATTTATGCTTTAGTGTTGGCTGAGTTATTATTCACTGATGGGTCTCATATTCTCTTATGTTACAGCTGCGTGTGACTAAAATGGTTATGAAGGATGATGTACGGGAGCTATTTCATACGTGGCCAGATCAAAAAGACGACGACCCAGCAGTTGATCGCCTTATCCAAGACATACATGAGGATAAGTTTGTTAAAGGTTTTTGGGATGTTGATTCTGACTCTCCTCCCGCAAAGAAGCAGAAAGTCAAGAAGGTGGTAGTTTCCAACAGGGTGGTGGATCTGGTGAAGGAGCTGAACAGAAGGTGGCAAAGAAGCAGAAAGTCAAGAAGGTGGTAGTTTCCAACAGTCAGGGTGGTGGACCGGTTGGAACTCTCATTGAGTTGGTGTCTAATTTAACCTCTAGGTTTGACACCTTGGAAAATAACATTGGAGATAGAATAGAAGAGAGGATGAATGAAAGGTTTGAAACCAGGTTTCGTTCTGTTGAGAGTGATCTCAAGCAGATGAAAGAGCACGTGCTTTCCTTGGGTGTTGGGCAAACTGGCCAAAACAATGTTGAAGACCTTGGGGATGAACTGTTGTCACAAAACACTTGTAAAAATTTCAAAATAAAGAACCTTATGGATGAACTGTTGTCACCAAAAAGTCCACCAGTACCAGCAGTTCCAGGAAAAATGCACCAAAACTACTCTGTCAACAGTCCTCCGGTAATGTCTGAATTATGTTAATCTTATGGCTGAGTTTCCAGATTGTTTAGGTTGAGTTATCATTATCTTTAATTATAACTCAACAGTCCTCCGGTAATGTCTGAATTATGTTAATCTTATGGCTGAGTTTCCAGATTGTTTAGGTTGAGTTATCATTATCTTTAATTGTCTTCGCTATGTTATACAGGTAGTTGGCAGTGGTTTGGCTGGGGTCAGTAGGAATCTGAATAAAGAGTTTGATAAAGATCATCCTCTTAATTTCATTGAGAAGTCTCCAGCTGCTACGAAACCAATTCAACGGACTAACACGAGGAAAAATGCCAATGATGGAAAGAAGGACGAAGAATTAGATGCAAAGAAGGCCAAAGTTGAGGCGGCCGCTGCGAAGAAGACCAAAGACTTGGCGGCAAAGAAGGCCAAAGATGAGGCGGCGGCTGCAAAGAAGGCCAAAGATGAGGCGGCGGCTGCGAAGAAGGTCAAAGAGTTGGCGGAAAAGAAGGCAAAAGATGAGGCGGCGGCTGCAAAGAAGGTCAAAGAGTTGGCGGAAAAGAAGGATGGAAATAATCCGCCAAAGAGAAGATGTAGAAAGACTACTAAGCCTAACCAAGTCACTCAATTGGAATATGAAGAACCTGACAGCAGTATATGTGATATGACAGCCAAGATTATGGCTGAAGTCAACTCACTTGAACCTGAATCTGAGGATGATGAGGAGGAAAAGATTAGGCTTGATAGAATCAAAGCTTTAAGGCTGGAGAATGTTAAGCTGTCCCCGGATGGAAGTTCATTGAATAAATTACAAGCTACACAAGCGAAAATTTTTCCTTATATTGGCGACAACGGACTGACGTGCATGAGGAAGAACTGTTCACCTGGACCTGGAATATATGATCCTCTGGCACCTGTTGATCCGGTCAAGTTGCATAAACTTTTGGAGTACCTAAAGACAGCCGAGTATGACCCTTTAGACCCTTGTTAATCACATCTTGTTAAAATTATATTAACCTGTTCTTATTTTTTTCTTAGGGGTACACCATTAGGCAAGTCAACACCAAATATTGAATTCTATAGGACTCTCATCACCGAAAGAAAGAACTGGCTGTCTGGTACATTTGGGTGGCTGTCTGATAAAGTAAGTTTAACTTGATGTCTGAGTTATTATGTTTACGGATGAGATATTATACATAATGGCTGAGTTATTATGTTTACGGCTTAGATATTATACATAATGGCTGAATGATTATGTTTACGGCTGTGTTATAATACATAATGACAGTAGGTGGCAGTGGTATGATTTGTTATTGTTTACGACTGACTTATATTACATTATGGCTGTGATGTTGTTTACTAATCAGTTTTCTGTTTTACAGCACATGGCCGCGTTTATGAGACTCCTCAGTATTAGGTACAAACGAGATCCCTTCCCATTCCACAACAAACGCATAGCGTTTATAGACCCGTGGTCCACCAGAACGATGATTCGTGATTATCTGATGTTCGATATGAAACCCAAGTTTTTTAAAATGACTGGCAATAATTATGAACGTTTAGTTAAAGGTTTGTTACCACCAGATGAACCGACTAATTTGAAGTGGATTGAAGATGTGGATCACCTGTATATTGCTCCACGAACTGGAGGCAATCACTGGGTGGCGCTGCACGTGGATCTCAACAGAAGGCATATTGATTGCTATGATAGCATCGTGGGACAAGTAAACGTAGACAGTGATCTTAGAATGCTGAATGATTGTAGGGCGTTTAAGCGGATGATTCCAGAAATGATGAACAAGAACGTTCCTCATGAAATTCGTACACCTACTGCCAGTCAGTTCGGTTTCAGGAGGAAGAGTGCCTCCAAGGTCCCTCAAAACGTACAGGTTGGTGACTGTGGCGTGTACGCTTTAAAGTTTATTGAATGTCTAGCGCTTGGTGTGTCGTTCGATGGAATCAATGATCAAAATATCCAGGCTATACGGGTTAAAATGGCAGCAGAAATCTACGATGAGGCACCTGATTTTTTGGATTCAGATTAAATAATGCATTATGTCCTTCGTTTCGTTTCTTTTGGAATTGTACTTGGATTATTAAAACTTTGATTTGTCTATTTTCAAAATTATGGCTGGTTTACGGTTACGTTACGGCTGATTTACATACTTCACACGGCTGACTTATGAAATATTTGTAAATTAGAATTATTATAACTCAAAATTAAAATATAGAATGACAAAATGAATATTACAATCATAATAAGCAATAAAAAGTAATAATTATAGACAAAGATTGTTTTTTACACATTCTAATCAAAATGTGTAAAACATTCAAAACATGACATTTAGGGGTTAGGGTTAGGGTTAGGGTTTGAGGTGTAGGGTTCATATTTCCATCATTATGGGTTTTAATATAACAGTTTGGTTTTGGTTATATTGTGTTTGGTTTAAGGTGGTAATTTGGATATGCTAATATGATAACCATTTTTCAAATTTTTCAAATTTTTGAAATTACTTTTCGGTTATTTCCGGTTATGTGTCGGTTAGACGAATATATAACCATAAATAACCCAAATGTTATCCAAATTAGGTCGATTAACTTAATATAACCGATAGCAAGCCGAATATAACCGTAATTGACCGAAAATAATGGAAAAATAGTTTCCGGTTTGGTTCGGTTTGGTCGGTTATTTAGTCATTCTAATTTGGGGGTTAGCTGAGTTATGGTAAAGTTATGGCTGAGTTATCGTTTAGGGTATATTAATTTATTATATACCTTCTCGAGAATACAAAAAGTGTTGTTGGAGAGACACAAACAATAATTATGTTTATTGTTAAGAACCACACGCGTAATAAATAAGGATTTTAGCGATTTTTTTATTTAAAAAGAATTCAAAATTTGAATTTGAATTTGATTTTTTTTTTTAATAAAAGTATTTCTCAAACATTTGACTGCTATGGCTGAGTTGTCGACATAAACGGCTGACTTATGAAATATTTTTAAATTAGAATTATTATAACTCAAAATTAAAATATAGAATGACAAAATGAATATTACAATCACTATAAGCAATGAAAAGTAATAATTATAGACAAAGATTGTTTTTTACACATTCTAATCAAAATGTGTAAAACATTCAAAACATGACATTTAGGGGTTAGGGTTAGGGTTAGGGTTAGGGTTAGGGTTAGGGTTTGAGGTGTAGGGTTCATATTTCCATCATTATGGGTTTTAATATAACAGTTTGGTTTTGGTTATATTGTGTTTGGTTTAAGGTGGTAATTTGGATATGCTAATATGATAACCATTTTTCAAATTTTTAAATTTTTTGAAATTACTTTTCGGTTATTTCCGGTTATGTGTCGGTTAGACGAATATATAACCATAAATAACCCAAATGTTATCCAAATTAGGTCGATTAACTTCATATAACCGATAGCAAGCCGAATATAACCGTAATTGACCGAAAATAATGGAAAAAATAGTTTCTGGGTTGGTTCGGTTTGGTCGGTTATTTAGTTATTCTAATTTGGGGGTTAGCTGAGTTATGGTTAAGTTATGTATGAGTTATCGTTTAGGGTCTTCTCAATAATAAGAAGATATGAAAACGTATTCTTCTTTCTTTCTTAGGTCTTTTGTTCTGTCAGTTTCCTAATAAGTATTAAAACGTCTCTCGATATTACAAAAAGTGTTGTTAGGGAAGCGTGAAAAATCACTTATTCTGTGCCTGCTCAAATCCACACGCATAATAAATTCAGAAAGTGAGCTTTTTATCACAAGATATTATTGCAAATAATTTAATAATAATTATTCGAATTTAGAATTTTATTTTTCTTAAAGTATTAAGAAAAGTCTCTCGATATTATTAAAACGTTTCACGCATTTTTATTTTTTTGTAAAAGTATTTGTCCGACAATTTGAAATTATTATTCAAAGTGTTACGTTAAAGTGATGGTTGAGTTATGCTATATTGTGGTTGACTATTGAACTTTATGATTGAGTTATCATTCTGTGATGGCTGAGATATCGTAATAACGACTGATTTATATTAATATGAAAGTATAACATAAACGAAATCAAAAAAAAAAAACACAAAATCATAGTTCGTAGTTCATAGTTCATTAGTTCATGTAGAAGACGACACAAAAGTACAATGAAAATCACTTTTTGAAACCGACGTCATCTGGGCCAAATTCTTCAAACATATCGACCAAATCATTCCAAACTATGCTAGTCAGCATCTCGGGTTTATTGCCACCACTCGCCCATATCCTCTTGAGAGCACGTATATGGGATCTGAATAACGTTCTAGCCACCAAATTAAACTGCGTCCAGACCGTTAAAGTATGCTTCGGATCCCACGTGTATTTACGCTACAATTAAAGGAAAGAAACGATAAGAGTATAGAATAATATCAATATGGTTTGTTTTATTGATCTTACCGCGAGGAGGAGAAACCACCGTCTCTTAAAGTGGAAGGGAATCAATCGGTACGTCGGCCACGCATGGTGCCAGTTGTGTTGAAGTATTCCTCCAATCGCGATAGAGAGAACGTGAAGGAACTTGAACCACGTAACAGTGGTTTTGTCAACCAAGGAACCCACACCAGGGTTTAGAACCGGAATATTCTCCCGACCAGTGGCGCAAATGATCGCTTCGACATCTCTAAAAAACTGTCCATCGATGTGAGGAACAACTTCCATGTCGATAGGAAGATGTAACAGATAGACAGATCTGTGATTTAAGAGAAGATAAAGAGAAACAATAGAAACGAAGAAGAGATGAAAGAGAGTTAGACATATGAATGAGGAAAATATAAAGGAAAAACAATAGGAAAAACGAAAGGTCGCGTCTATTATTGGGTTAACTTTGGTTTCCCGCCAAAATATCGCTTGACGGCTGAGTTATAATATTTACGGAAAACGAAAGGACATATTATAACTGAGTTATAGAGAGTAATGGATGGGTTATCACAAGGAAAAATTTTGAAGGTAAATGAATGATATATATGATCTGACGGCTGAGTTATATTATTTACGGGAAAACGAAAGGTCATGTTACGACTGAGTTATAGTGAGTTATGGATGAGTTATCAAAAGAGTAATGGCTGATATATTCACTGAGTTGTAATAATCTGGTCCAACCAAATAATATAATATTATTCCATCTCTGTATATATACAAGTATTCCCGTTACTTTAGTCTATTACCTCTCAACTACAAACTAGAATAAAAATATTTTTTACAACACTATGTCCGCTCGAGCACCCAAGATGCCGGATCTCCCCGACGATGTTTTCATAAAAATCGTTTCCCTTGTTGCAGAAGATGCTGCAGAAGATCGATGGTCCTCACTTGGTTCTATTTTAAGGGCTGGTCATAGGGGAAAAATGCAGTATACAGTGATGAAGTTCTAAAGACAGCTTCTATATATTGGCTTTGTACTGATCCATCAGAAATCAACACATCCAATGCCCCTGATGGTGGCCTCCAAAATGAAGGGCGGCACAGGCCTTTCTTCGTCAGATGCTTTGAGGCCGGCAACCCCATTGCCATTTACTTCGAAGGGCTAAGGGTTGTGGCTGAGGATAGAGATATCCAGCGTGGGATTGATATTCTCAGTCGTATTGTACCGGCCGATGCTTATGCCACCTTAGCATGTGGGGTACTAAGTATTTGTCAAGGGAATGAGGATATGGCCGTCCATTACCTCCAGCTGTTTGATGCAAATCATTCTCCTCTGATGTCTTCAGGTGCCATGTTAACCGGTAATGATTTTATGTTTGAGTTATCTCGTTATAAGACGGCCCGAAAAAACTCATACACAGCCTCCCTTCGCTATCCTGACAGCCCGCCACTTCCTTCACCCGCTTGTGCTGTGATGTGTTATTTAGATAACGGTCTCCATCATCTCAACGGTCTCCTTCCTCTCCAATGTGGAGACAGTTATCAAATAATGTGCAAAAACTGTTACCTTTGGTGGTTGTCCCTCAAAGTCTCTGAGATCCTTTAGGGTTTCCAGCAGTGAATTCCAGTTTTAGCTTATCAACTCGTGATTCTAAATTCGGTTTATTTTAAAATAATTATTTTCCATTTCTTAGGCGAGTATCTTTTTTCATGTATTAAAGGTCCCTACACTATTTTCCACATTTTAGTATCTCCTCTCATTTATCGGCTGAGTTATAGTAAAGTTATGGCTGAGGTATCACAACAAACAATCTGAAAGCAAACGACTGATTTATACGAATTTATAGCTGAGTTATGGTATTTAATGGAAAACCAAAGGTCTCGTCGACTCATATAACGGCTGAGTTATATTGATTTATAAATCCGTAATGGCTGAGATATCGTAATATCGGCTAAATTATAAATCCGCAATGTAGAATTCTTATAGACTTATAGTGATTTTTACACGTTCTATTATTTGGTTAACTTATGGTTTCCCGCCAAAATATCGCTTTACGGCTGAGTTATAATATTTACGGTATAACGAAAGGTTATGTGATGGCTGAGTTATGATATTGAATGATGGCTTGGATGGCTGAGTTATGATATTGAGTGATGGCTGAGTTATCACTAGAAACAATATGAAAGAAACAATCTGATATATATATGACTTTACGGCTGAGTTATAATATTTACGGGAAAACGAAAGGTCTCGTCGATTCATGTGACAGCTGAGGTATAGTGATTTATAAATCCGTAATGGCTGAGATATCGTAATACCGACTAAATTATAAATCCGTAATGTATGATTTTTATAGACTTATAGTGATTTTTACACGTTCTATTATTTGGTTAACTTATGGTTTCCCGCCTATTATTAGGTTAACTTATGGTTTCCCGGCAGTGGAATCAATGGGGGTTGCGTTCCAAGTTTTAGTATAAATAGGGAAAGGGTTGGAAATGTTCAGAGCATTCCAAACTAGAACGAAACTAGCAAAGATGCCAGTGACTACCCGATCTGCATGGTTGAAACGGGCCCGAGAACTAACAGCCGCTGGAACTAGCGGTTTCGATCCAAAGCGTCGCATAATTCCCCCCCTCAAGAGTCTCCGTCTCGATCCCGTTACTTTAATCCTTTGCAAAAGGAACTCCGGATGTACCGAGCTCGCCGCAAGAGACTTGGCGCTTATATTAAAGCATTTCGTCTTAAATACGAGCAAGTCTTTCGGCTCTGCCGATTGGAAGGGACTATCCGAGTCCTGGATGAGCTCATCGCCGAAGGTTTTTTCTGGCGAAGTGGCGCATGACTCGTCTACTTGCTGAGCATGCCTCTTGCGTAGAACAGGTCTCTCGTATGGTGGTGCCCAACTTACCCGATGGTGATTACGAACCTTTGGGAGATTCTGACTTCCCGCACAATACGGAAGTCTGGGCCCGAGCTTGCCTGGATAGGCTGAGGCGGTACGTCAACCACTTGGAGTCAACGGACCATTTCTACCGCGAAAGCCATGACGTAGAAGGTCCATGTGTCTTCTTGGAGGAGATGGTGTCCAAGGGCTCCGAAGTGCCGATGGAAAGGCTTGAATCCTTAAGGCGGGATTGTCAAATCTGGCGATCTGAACTGAGCAAGCTGGTGGTGGAAAAACCGTTGGAGTCCGATCTATCCGGTCCGCTCCCATCCTGAGACTTCAGGACCATCCAGAATGCTAGAGACGATAGCCTTCCCATGGGAACTAGTTCACTAATATGATGCTTGTCGCATTTTTATTTTATTTTATTATTATTTTTTTTTTGGTGAATTGCAGAACTGAATGTAATCAATTGCATAACTGAATGTAATCATGTCGCATTTTTAATGCTCTGTGTATGTGAGACTTGACGGCTGAGTTATAATATTTACGGGATAACGAGAGGCCATGTGACGGCTGAGTAATGGCTGAGTTATCACAAGTAACAATTTGAAAGTAACTGAGTAATATATATGACTTGACGCTGAGTTATAATATTTACGGGAAAACGAAAGGTCATGTGACGTCTGAATAATGGCTGAGTTATCACAAGAAACAATTTGAAAGTAGATGAGTGATATATATGACTTGACGGCTCAGTTATAGTATTTACGGGAAAACGAAAGGTCATGTGACGGCTGAGTTATAGCGCCCTATAACGTTATGGCTGAGTTATAGCCACCAGAGGCTTGTAAAACCGTAATTGATTGAAGGCGTAATACGCGAAGCGTCGCTTTAGTTCGTTTATAATTACGCGTTGAAGGGGTAAGAATTATGTATTTATGAAGCCGAAGGGGTACTTTTTGTAAACCAAAGCGACGCTTCGCATATTATAAATACTTTTTGCTCTCCACTTACACATCAAACCTTTGTCTCACGAAAACTCCTAAATCATCTCTCAGATCCGAAAAATCTGTTTACCTTCTTCCTTCAATCCGTCAGAAATGGCCCGTCGTCCTCCTTCAAACTATATAAGGACTGATTTGAAATATCTGAACAGGAATCTTTCGCCAAACGTCACAGCAGGTAAACACATACATCTTCAGATTAGATTTGTTTTACTGTTAAGGATAAAAGAGATTGAGTGTTTGCCTTTTTATTAGTAACTGTTGATGACGACATTTTCCATTGGGAGGCCACTCTAATCGGACCGGGAACACCCCATATGAAGGGGGAGTGTTTAAAATGAGGCTTAATTTTCCACCTGATTACCCAAGAAGTCCCCCCAAGGTATCTATTTTTTATTATACTCCTTTTTATTTTAGCAAGCATGTTTTTTAAGACTCCTCTTTTTGCAGCAACTAAATAGTTTTTTAAATAAAATTTCTTGATAATGCAGGTTGTTTTGATCACAAGAATTTGCCACCCAAATGTATCAGATAGTGGAGGCATTTACCTAAAAGTTTTGAGGGCCGACCGTTGGATTCCCACTGCCTTGCCGATTGTTACGCTTTTCAAGGGATTAGTGGAGAAGTTGATTGAACCAGAGGTCAATGATGAGGAACAGACCATTGAATATCTTGCCAACCTCTACAAATCTGATAAGAGAAGGTTTGAAGCCATGGCTAGAGAGATGACGATTCAATACGCTGGGAGAGGAAACTGAAATAGTTCATATCTATTTTTAAGAACTCTTGAATAATTTATATTGTTTTTGTTCTTTTTAATAAAATATTTCAGTATCTGCTCTTGTAAACTCTATTTTAAAAAATATTTTATTCAGAGTTTACTGTTTTAATATTAGAAACAACTTGTAAAGCTTTTAGAAAAGCAAATCAAATTGATATATATCATTATAAACAATTTGTAAAACCTTTTAAAACTTTCTAAAAACTAGATATACTCTTGTAAATGAATGATATATATAACTTGACGGCTGAGTTATAATATTTACGGGAAAACGAAAGGTCATGTGACGGCTGAGTTATAGTAAGGTATGGCTGAGGTATCACAAGAAACAATTTGAAAGTAAATGAGTGATATAAATGACTTGACGGCTGAGTTAAAATATTTACGGGAAAACGAAAAGTCATGTGACGGCTGAGTTATAGTGAATTATTGATGAGTTATGGATGAGTTATAGTAAATATATGGCTGAGTTAGTAAAAGAGATTGATAAAACACCTCTAACAACAACATTAGTTTGCTTGGAATCCATAACCATTAACAACAACATTATGGAAACATAATCCCATCATACACTATCTCATCCTGCTATCTTAAATAGACCAAACATGATTATATAACCAAAAACTATCACAACTATCATAACCTTCATCCTTGCTTTCCATTCTGATTTTGCATCTTCAACCCTCTCAAATAGCTCTTTCCCAAGCTCCATTTGTAGTTTTACAGTTTGAAGAGAGAAAGACTCTACCTCATCGACCCACTTGAAGACGTGGTCATCATTCATAAGCTATCAAGGTGATGGAGACAACAATTGGAACAAGAACAGATTCAACATAAACCAACAAGAACAGATTCAACATAACCAAGAACAGACTCTACCTTCTTCGCAGCTGCATACCCACAACGGAAGTATCGTCGACAAGGATTTGACTCCGATTTCGAATTTTTGGCCACGATTGCTTCTCCACACCAACATCTCTTAGGTACGCCAACAACTGTACCTCGTCCTCTCTCTCGGACATTTGATGCACAACTCGAATCTCCAGATACATTGCTCATGATTTACGAGAATTTAATTTTTCAGGGTTTAAGCATTCTACATTTGGGGATTTTCGCTTTGAAGAAGAAGAACATCACTCGGGTCAACTTATGGTTTCCTGCCAACAATTTGAATATTAAAATTATTAGGTTAACTTATGGTTTCCCGCCAAAATATCGCTTTACGGCTGAGTTATAACCATTACTGGAAAACGAAAGGTCACGTAACGGCTGAGTTATAGTGACTTATGGCTGAGTTATTATCACAAGAAACAATTTGAAAGTAAATGAATGATATATATGATTTGGCGGATGAGTTATCATATTTACAGAAATTCGAAATGTCTCATCGATTCATGTTACGGCTGAGTTAGAGTGAGTATGGCTGAGTTATCAAAAGAAACAATATGAAAATAAATGGCTGATATATATGACTTTACGGCTGAGTTATAATATTTACGGTTAAACGAAAAGTCACGTCGATTCATGTGACAGCAGATTTATAAATATTTAGTGGCTGATTTATCATAATACCGGCTGAGTTATATTCATATGAAACATTACAAAAAGAAATAAAAATAAAACAAGTTCAGAGTTCATAAAGAAGAAGACACGACATTACAATGGAATTCACTTCTAAAAACCGATTAAGAGGAGGAGAAACCATGAGCTTTTAGTTAATCCCAATCAACAGGAGGAGGAACCACACACAGGTCGGCATCGGCCTCCGCAATCTCTCTCATCTCCTCTAACTTCTTGTGCTCTGTCGCTAAGTCGACAAGTTCTCCAGCCAAGATTTGATTCAGTTGGTTTAGTTGAGCGTCGATTAGTTCCACTTGATGCACGAGGACGGTCTTCTCTTCCTTCTTCTTCATATGCTCATCCATCATACGCAGAATTTCTGTGTAGCGACGCTTTGACTCAGCCTCGACCGCGGCCCTTATCTGAGAAAAGGCTTCGGTCACACCCAATAGTGATTCCTCTTCCCACTCGTAATCTGGGTCTCTTGCTGGCGATAATGCTTCGTCTGCCTTGTGTTTTTGACGTCTACTGGAACCCTCTCTGTCCATAGCTTGGCTATCAAAATAAAAACAACCGTCACCAACTGATAGGTGCAATGATCGGAAAATATGCAATAGATTGAGAGGGATGGAGAGGAGACTTACATATGCAATGATCGGAGGATATATTGATATTGGTTGTAGAGGAGATTTGTAGGTGCAATATATTGTGAGCGGAGAAGAAGGAAACGATACAATGAGTAAGAAACCGAAACGATACAATGAATTAAGAGAATTTAAAGGAAAAACAATAGGTTAACTTTTGGAAAAACGAAAGGTCACGTCGATTATTAGGTTAACTTATGGTTTCCCGCCAAAATATTGCTTTACAGCTGAGTTATAGTTTTACGGATTCATGTTATGGCTGAGTTATAGTTATCAAAAGACAGGTCGCGTCTATTATTAGGTTAACTTACGGTTTCCCGCCAAAATATCGCTTAACGGCTGAGTTATAGTTTTACGGGAAAACAAAAGGTCTCGTATATTTATGTGATGGCTGTGTTATAGTAAGTGATGGCTGAAATATATATATATATATATATATATATATATATATATAACTTGACGGCTGAGTTATCACTAGGATTATTAGTCTATTACATGAATAACTTATGGTTTCCCGCCAAAATACGATACAATGAATTAAGAGAATATAAAGGAAAAACAATAGGAAAACGAAATGTCACGTCGATTATTAGGTTAACTTCTGGTTTCGCGCTAAAATATTGCTTTACGGCTGAGTTATAGTTTTACGGATTCACGTGATGGCTGAGTTATAGATATCAAAAGAAAGGTCGCGTCTATTATTAAGTTAACTTACGGTTTCCCGCCAAAACTTTGCTTAACGGCTGAGTTATAGTTTTACGGGAAAACGAAAGGTCTCGTATATTCATGTAATGGCTGAGTTATAGTAAGTGACGGCTGAAATATATATATGACTTGACGGCTGAGTTATCACTAGGATTATTAGTCTATTACATGAATAACTTATGGTTTCCCGCCAAAATATGCTTAACCCTAAAATCATTAGTCTATTTATTACCTCTCAACTACAAATAGAACCAAGTGTCTGAGTTATAATATTCCCGTTTTTAGTCTATTACCTCTCAACTACAAACTAGAATAAAATTATTTCTTACAACACTATGTCCGTGCTAGCACCCAAGATGCCGGATCTCCCCGACGACGTTTTCATCAAAATTGTTTCCCTTGTTGCAGAAGATGCTGCAGAATATGGTGGATGGATCGCACTTGGTTCTATTTTAAGGGCTGGTCGTAGGGGGAAAAATGCAGTATACAGTGATGAAGTTCTAAAGACAACTGCTATCTATTGCCTTTGTACTGATCCCTCATCAGAAATCAACACATCCAATGCCCCTGATGGTGGCCTCCAAAATGAAGGGCGGCACAGGCCTTTCTTCGTCAGATGCTTTGAGGGCGGCAACCCCATTGCCATTTACTTCGAAGGGCTAAGGGTTGTGGCTGAGGATAGAGATATCCAGCGTGGGATTGATATTCTCAGTCGTATTGTACCGGCCAATGAGTATGCCACCTTAGCATGTGGGGTACTAAGTATTTGTCAAGGGAATGAGGATATGGCCGTCCATTACCTCCAGCTGTTTGATGCAAATCATTATCCTCTGATGTCTTCGGATGCCATTGTAAGCGGTAATTATTTTCTGGATGATTTATCTCGTTTTGATACGGCCCGGAAAAAGTCATACTCAGCCTCCCATCGCTATCCTGACAGCCCGCCACTCCCTTCACCCACTTGTGCTGTGATGTGTTCCCGTTCTCTCTGCTTCGGAGACTTTGAAATCAAGTGCAAAAACTGTTACCTTTGGTGGTTGTCCCTCAAAGTCTCTAAGATCCTTTAGGGTTTCTAGCAGTGATTTCCAGTTTTACCTTATCAATTTGTGACTCTAATTTCTGTTTATTTTAAAATAATTGTTTTCCATTTATTCGTATAGTTTCCCATCTTTTTCATGTATTAAACGTCCTTTTTTTTTCTTCGGCTAATTCTATGTATCCACCTTTCATGCTTCCACATTTTAGTATCTACTCTCATGTATTGGCTGAGTTATAGTTTTACGGGAACACGAAAGGTCACGTCGATTCATGTGACGGCTGAGTTATAGTGAATAACGGATGAGTTATCAAAATGAACAATATATATGGCTGAATTCTCAAAAGAAAGGTCTCTTCTATTATTAGGATAACTTGCCAAAATATAGCTTAACGGCCAAGTTATAGTGAGTTATGACTGAGTTATAGGAACAATCTATATGGCTGAGTTACAGGTCAGGTGACGGCTGAGTTATAGAGAATAATCACTGAGTTATCATTATAAACAATTTGAAGAAATGACCTTCGTTTCTAATGATAACTCAGCCATAATTCTCATCGATTCATGTATTGACTGAGTTCTAGTTAGTAATGGCTGAATTATCAGTAGGAATAATCTGAAAAGGTCTCGTCGATGCGTCTATTCCAAGAATAACTTATGGTTTCCCGCCAAAATATTGCTTACCAATAAATTATGTTAACTTGCAATAATTTTATTGTTTAGTTTCCCGCCAAAATATTACTTTACGGCTGAGTTATAGTTTTACGGGAAAGCGAAAGGTCACGTCGATTCATGTTATGGCTGAGTTATAGTTTTAACTTATGGTTTCCCGCCAAAATATGCTTAACCCTAAAATCATTAGTCTATTTATTACCTCTCAACTACAAATAGAACCAAGTGTCTGAGTTATAATATTCCCGTTTTTAGTCTATTACCTCTCAACTACAAACTAGAATAAAATTATTTTTACAACACTATGTCCGCTAGCACCCAAGATGCCGGATCTCCCGACGACGTTTTCATCAAAATCGTTTCCCTTGTTGCAGAAAATGCTGCAGAATATGGTGGATGGACCGCACTTGGTTCTATTTTAAGGGCTGGTCGTAGGGGAAAAATGCAGTATACAGTGATGAAGTTCTAAAGACAGCTGCTATATATTGCCTTTGTACTGATCCATCAGAAATCAACACATCCAATGCCCCTGATGGTAGCCTCCAAAATGAAGGGCGGCACAGGCCTTTCTTCGTCAAATGCTTTGACGCCGGCAACCCCATTGCCATTTACTTCGAAGGGCTAAGGGTTGTGGCTGAGGATAGAGATATCCAGCGTGGGATTGATATTCTCAGTCGTATTGTACCGGCCGATGGTTATGCCACCTTAGCATGTGGGGTACTAAGTATTTGTCAAGGGAATGAGGATATGGCCGTCCATTACCTCCAGCTGTTTGATGCAAATCATTATCCTCTGAAGTCTTCGGATGCCATTGTAACCGGTAATTATTTTCTGGATGATTTATCTCGTTATAAGACGGCCCGGAAAAACTCATACTCAGCCTCCCTTCGCTATCCTGACAGCCCGTCACTCCCTAAACCCGTTTGTGCTGTGATGTGTTGTTTGTATTATGGTTTCCATTCTCTCCGCTATGGAGACTATGAAATCATGTGCAAAAACTGTTACCTTCTGTGGTTGTCCCTCAAAGTCTCGGAGATCCTTTAGGGTTTCCAGCAGTGATTTTTAGTTTTACCTTATCAATTCGTGACTCTGATTTCTGTTTATTTTAAATAATTATTCGTGACTCTAGTTTTACCTTTTTTCTTCGCCTAATTCTATGTATCCACTTTTCATGCTTCCACATTTTAGTATCTACTCTCACTTTGAGACTGAGTTATAGTTTTACGGGAACACGAAAGGTCACGTCGATTCATGTGACGGCTGAGTTATAGTGAATAACGGATGAGTTATCAAAATGAACAATCTATATGGCTGAGTTATCAAAAGAAAGGTCGCGTCTATTATTAGGTTAACTTGCCAAAATATTGCTTAACGGCTGAGTTATAGCTTTACGGGAAAACGAAAGATATAGTCGATTCATGTCATGGTTGAGTTATAGTGAGTTATGACTGAGTTATCGAAAAAGACAATATGAAAACAAACGACTGATCTATATGGCTGAGTTATCAAAAGAAATGTTTTTGTAATTATTAGGTTAACTTGCCAAAATATTGCTTAACGGCTGAGTTATAGCTTTACGGGAAAACGAAAGACGCGTTTCATTAAATGTGTTGCACGGTCTTTTATAGTTATTCTCGGGACACAGCGGAATTTTCGCTGCAGTCTGATTGGTGTACTCAGCGGCGGTTACATCCCATGACTCTATATAAATAGGGATGAAGGTTGGGGGAATAAATCATTCTAACTTCCACCAGCGTAAGAAATAGAAGGATGCTAGCAATAACTCGATCCGCATTGCTGAGATAGGCCCGGGAAAGGATAGCCGCCGCATCCGGCAATCGGGAGCCGGAAAATCCCATCCCACAGGACGTAGGAGAGACGTCCTGATCTCTTGAGGTCGCTCCAAACTCAAATACTGTCGACCCCGATGTGTCTCCCCTTCAGCTAGAACTCCGAGAGTACCGAGCTCGGCGAAAGAGGATGGGTGCGTATATTCGGGCGCTTTGGCTGAAACTTAACCAGCTCCATCGTTTTTACCATTTAGAGGGAACCATTATAGTCCTGGAAGACCTTATCGTCGAAGGTTACTTCTTGGCACACTGGCGAATGGTCCGTCTACTTGATGAGCACAAGGCGTGCAAAGAACTGGTCGATCAGATGGATGTACCCTATCTCCCGAAAGGCGATCGCGAACCCCTGAGGGAAACCGCCTTCCCGTTCGTGACGGATGTCTGGGCCTATCGAGCTTGCTTGACTAGGTTAATCCGATACGTCAATTTCCTGGAGTCGTCGGTGAAGCCTTCCGCGAGCGCCATCTTCTTGAAGGCCCATGTGCCTTTATAGAGGACATGATGTCCAGAGGCTCCGGATTGCCAATCGAAAGGCTAGAGGCCTTACAACGGGTACGAGATTTCTGTCGAATTGCGGTGAACGAACTCGCAGTGGAGGAACCATTGGAGGCTGACATATCTGGCCCAGCTCCCGTTCTGCGATTGCAGGACCGTCCAGAACGCTAGAGGGTTGGTGGCGAAACTTTTCGATTGGGCTCCCCCGACCAGAGATCTGTCGTTTAGGCGTTGTTATTATTTATTTATTTTTTTATTTTTGTTTGGATGAAGTGTAATGGAAACTAATCAAAACGATTTTAGCGATTTTAGCGAAGTGTAATGTCATGGCTGAGTTATAAAAGCTACGGCTGAGTTATAGCTTTTACGGGAAAACGAAATATATAGTCGATTCATGTCATGACTGAGTTATCAAAGAAACAATATGAAAACAAACGACTAATTTATACAACTGATTATATGACTGAGTTATATTTTATGACGGCTGAGTTATCGTGATACGAGACGAAATGTCTCGTCGATTCATGTGATGGCTGAGTTATAGTGAGTTATAGCTGAGTTATAGTGAGTTATAGCTGAGTTATGGCTGAGTTATAATACTTGACAGATGAGTAATAACACAAAATAAAGTTATAATACTTTGACAGATGAGTAATAACACAAAATAAACTATAAAGCACAAGTTTTCGCATTGTGCCCAACTTGCTTACATCGCGAACATGCGTGTTGCTTCCTAGGGCGTTTATTTTCAGTGGCAACTTCCAAAGATGATTTAATCCTACGCTTCTTTGGTCTTCCTGGCTGGTTCACAACAATCGGAGGCAAGCACTTCTGATTATCCACAACTTCAGGAGCAGGGAATGATTCATCTGGAGGCATGATTGAACCAGCCCATCCGTTAACCAAATCGACACTCCTAAATTTCGGATCGCACATGGAGATACGACACACATGCATATGCTCTGCAGCTGCGATTGCATGGATGCATGGTATTTTCTCGTGGTCGAAACGATGGCATGTGCAACTTTTTATTTCTAAATTTACAACATGCAAAGATGATCCATATTTCACTTGCACACGTACAACATTAATCGTTTGTACCTCCATAAGTTTTGCTGCGGTGACACGGTCCTATTATGAAAACAATTACGTTTTAGACACAGTCCTATTAAGAAAAAACGGTTTAGGCTGAGAGTTATGAAAACACGGCTGATTTATTGAAACAACAATGGCTGAGTTATGAAAACTATAATGGTAATGACTGAGATAAGGAGACAATAACGGCTGAGATATTATAACTGTTATGACTGAGTTATCAACATTAACGACTGACTTATGTAAACTTACCTGTAACAGTTTCTCAACACCTCGAGTGAGCGTTGTTAGCTGCGATTTTGCATCCTCTCTCCGTTCAGAAAACCATCTGGTCATCATATCCCGTATCGATTCTAGAAGTCGAACTATGGGAAGACTTCTAGCATTTGATAGTGCATTGTTCATTGATTCTGCAATATTCGTTGACATTAAATTATACCTTTCACCCGGGAAATGAACACGCGCCCACATTCGGACACCAGCTCGTTGGAATGTAGTTCGGGATGACGTGCTTCAATCTCATTGAAAGCCTCATTAAAATCAGTTAGCCTAAAACACTTTGCCGCTTTTTTCACCAGAGGGAACAAATGTTTTCCTTTGAACTTCACCAAGATGTTCTTATACAAATGGTAAGTGCAAATTCCACGCGAAGCCAACGGATACACTTGACCAATCGCTTTCCCTATTGACTTATGTCTGTCGGAGATTATCGCAAGATCCTTTTCGTCTGGAATGGCAACTTTGAGTTGTGTAAAGAACCAACGCCAAGACTCATCATTTTCAGTGTCAACAACAGCGAAAGCTAATGGGAAAATTTGAAAGTTACCATCCTGAGCTAGGGCTGTTAGAAGTGTCCCTTTGTAACTACCATGGAGAAACGTTCCGTCGACAACAACAACTTTGCGCATGAAAGCAAACCCAGCAATACTCGCACCAAGCAAAAAAAACATATTTGAATCTATCTTCATCACCTATTTGAAGACGCGTGACTGTACCCGGATTTTTTTTTAACTTGTATATGTAAGAAGGCAACTCGCTAAAACTTTCCTCAGGAGTTCCCTGATCGATCTGCCTTGCATTCAGCAGCGTTCGATATGCCTTCCAATAACCCACTGTCGACACCAACAAATTAATAAATCAGCCATAATATATAAATAACTCAGCCGATACATTCGAATAAGTCAGCCTTAAATAATCAATAAATGAGCCGTAAAATGTAAATAACTCAGCCTATACATACCTATAACTCATCCATTGTTATCAATAAGTAACTCAGCCTATACATACCTATAACTCAGCCATTATTATCAATAAGTCAGTCGAAACATAGTAATTACCTTTAGACTAAATTGCTTATTGAAAATGACTCCGACACTTTTAGGTTTAACATCCGGACCAAGATCACAAAGATAGTCCCTGTAAAGACCTGCCAGTACATCAGCTGTTGATTGGCGGCATCTAGTAGAACGTTCCGTCACAGAACATGTGTTCCGAATCGTATACACGAACATGAAAATCCGGGTCATCCCCTTGTACAGATGCACGAACTCTCCAAAGACATCCTTTAACCCAACACCTAAAAACCACTTGTTTCGGATTTGAGACTGGTACATTAAAATCAAATCCATCCCTAACCGAAATAAGTTTCACGTGATTCTTGAACTGCTTTTTGCTACTGTATCGTTGTCCTACAGCAATTTTTAGCGTTGACACCTCCAACCTAATAGCCTCCGGATTCATCTTGATCCGGAAAAGTTATCATCTCTTTGAGCTTTCTTCTGAGGAGGTGGAGTAGGTGGGTCTTCCACTGTACTCTGAGGCTCGCCCAATACAGAAAACTTCTCGTCATCAGACGACTCACCATCGGAGTCGTCGAAAACATCAAATCGGGTTGAAAATTCATCGTCTTCTTCTTCGTCAGATGCTACTTCGACAGCTTCTTCTTCGTTTTCTTTGTCAACGATCTTACCATAATCAAAACAAGTGCCTTCAAATCCCCCACCGCACACTTCGTATGTAGATGCTGCTTTCGAGTCTCTGCTTCGCCGAATCATACTTCCTCTAGCTCCACTAGTTTCTGTAGACTCTTTCGCCGAAAACTCTACACAGAGACGTAGCTGATCGGTTTTCCATAGCCCCAAAAAACATTGCAATTGTCGATCATTGGAGACAAAAACTGGTGGAGTATCATGTGCCATATGTTTCATTGCCTTGTTCGAGAACATGTAGCTCAGTTTTAGCTCATGTCTAAACGAGTCCAATCCGTAGTCTTCAAGAACAAGCTTAACAAGCTTGTCGTGTGTTGTGCCTCCATCTATCTGCACAACTATACACCCTCTATCGTCGGAGTTAAATACATATCTATGTGTCTTTATCCACTTACCGGACACAACTAGTACCAGCACTGGATCCATGAAAGATAATGAAGAACAAAGTGGAGAAGAAGTAAAAGAACAAGGTGTGAAGAAGAAAGTGAAGAAGAAGTAGAAGAAAAAGGTGAATAAATAGGTAAATAGTTAACCAGTTGAAGAACCAGAGTCGAACGACGTTTCGTATTTCCGGAGAAAAAGATGATGACATGGAATGCTGACATGGATTCTGCATCCGACGTGGCAAGTCAGCCATCAAACATTACCATAACTCAGCCTAACTATAACTCAGCCTAACTAAAACTCAGCCACAACATGAAAAATATTACAGTAATTAAAAAGCAAAAAAAATTGCTGCCAAACTCAGCCGCTTCATGAACTGAAAATATGTAACTCAGCCGTATCGTTTGATAAGTCAGCCGTAACTGAAAAAAATTCTAGTAATTAATCTTTTGCTATTAAGTCAGCCGTTTGACGGCTGACTTGTCGATAAGTCAGCCTTTGACGGCTGAGTTATAGTTTTTTTACCATAACTCAGCCGTAACAACATCTCATAAGTCAGCCGTTTTTCATAACTCAGCCAGTCGGAAAATGGTAACTCAGCCGTGTCGTTGTGATAACTTAGTCAAAAGTTTGACAACTCAACCGTGTCGTAGCGATAACTCAGCCAAAAGTTTGACAACTCAACCATCAGGTGAAAACTCAGTCGTAACTACAGCTGAGTTATGCGCATAACTCAGCCAAATTTGATAAGTCAGCCGTAACGCTTGGCTGACTTATGAGCATAACTCAGCCACATTTTCATAAGTCAGCCGTCCACTCTTACTCAAATGTTTTTCCGATAACTCAGTCGCAACATACCTATAACTCAGCCGCAACATACTCTGTAACGCGTTACGGCTGAGTTATGGTTACACGTCAGCGATTTCTAACGTGGCGTCTAACGTGGCAGTGGCATTTTTCTAATTACGTTTTTTCCGGTAACATAAAACAGGGGCACGCTGGGTATTTTGAAAATACCTGAAACATTCTAGTAATAAAAAAGTTTTTTGTAAATTCTGGTAATATTACCTAAAATGGGTAACATTTGAGTAATTCTATAATGAAAATTATTGCATTTTGGACTAATTTGTTATATACTCCTCTATCCCAAATTACAGAATGTTTTATTTTTGTCTCATTTTAATAGATTTTTTTTTTCATATGGGATGTGATGACCATTAATAGTCTCATATCTTTTTTTTTTATTGGTTATAATATTTTAGATAAATTAAATAATATATCTTATAAAAAATGACAAAGTAGTTATGGTTTCTTATTGTTTTTGGCTAATCGTAAATGCATAGGATTGAACTCAACTCTTTCTCACACATGTTTTGATATTGTAAATTTATTAAAATTTTAGTTGTGTAACAAAATTTTCATGGCAACAAAAAAAAAAACATAACGTTCTTATGAACATTGAGACAAGGGAAATTGGCAGCAATAACCAAGAAAATTTTTATAATTCACTAGCTAACCTCTCTAACCATGAAAAGATCATATACTCTATAATATATATAATAATGACAATTTTAACCTCTTGACAAATTAACCCTTCCACTCGCCCAGCAAACTGTATATGCATATATTTTCTCTCTACATGGACATATACCTTTGCCATCTCTCATCTTTTCTCATTTTATTTCTTTATACTCTTTCATATTTTGCAATAATTTTTTTTGAACACATTGTTTTGATTTCATAAACTCAGTTAAAACCACAGATTTTTATTTTTATTTTTATTGTACAGTGATTTAAAGATATTAGGAAGATAAAAATTAGTTCTAAATTAATAAATACAAAATATTCATAATATATAGAGCATAATAACATTCTATTCCATTTTTAAAAATAATATTTCTCAAGTTTCAAATTATATAAATTGAATTATAATTATAAATAAATACATGAACGATTTATAGATTATATCGTTTATTATCAGTGTTTTACTCAGTTCATGTGGTTTGCATATATTGTATCGTTTAGAGTATAACTTTTTTTTTGTGCGTTTATTTTGGTCGTTAGAGTTATTTATGTTTTATCTCTTATGGTTAGCGTTTGACATGGTTGTTTGGGTTGCCTATGTTGTATCCCTTAGGGTATAGCGCTTTTTTTGTTGTTATATGTTTAATTTCATCTTTTGTTGTCTATGTTTTATCTTTTATGATTAGCGTTTGACATGGTTGCTTTGGGTTGCCTATATTGTATCCCTTAGGATATAGCGCTTTTTTTTTTGTTATGGTTGCTTAGGTTTGACATGGTTGCTTGGGTTGCCTATGTTGTATCCCTTAGGGTATAGCGTTTTTTTGTTGTTATGCGTTTAATTTCATCTTTTGTGTTGTCTATGTTTTATCTCTTATGATTAGCGTTTGACATGATTGCTTGGGTTGCCTATATTGTGTACCTTAGGGTATAGCGTTTTTTTGTGTTATGCCTTTAATTTCATCTTTTGAGTTGTCTATGCTTTATTTCTTACGGTTACCATTTAACACGGTAGATTGGGTTGTGTTTGTTGTATCGCCTAATGTATAACGTTCTGTGTGTGTTTGTGTTTATGTTCCATACCATTTTATTTTTTCTATACTATTTCATTTACCGTATCTATTTTTTGTATAACATTTCATTTCAAAATTCACTATTCAAAATTATTTCTTTTACACTGCATACATATATATATATATATATTTGAGTTTGAATCTTGCAGATCATATATACTCCCTCCGTTTCAAAATATAGGATGTTTTAAACAAAGCACGCAGATTAAGAAGTCTTTACTTTTAACAAATTCAACCAATCAGAAACAATACTGCATAATATAAAATACTAAACTAATCTAAAAGTTGCATTGAAATTTGAAAACATCTTATATTATGAAACAAAAAACTTCTCCAAAACATCTTATATTTTGAAACGAAGTGAGTATATTTTAGTCTTAGACTCTTAGTATAACTTGTTCTTATTATAAAAACTATTCATCATTTAAAATTTTCAACATCCGATTTTAAAAATCCAAGTTATGTCAAATGTAGAAAAAACATTATAACTTTTTATGATAAATTTCAAAATTTTAATTATTTTTGTTAAAAAGATATATGAAATCAAAATTTAAAGGGGTATGAATTATTTAATGAGATAAATAAAAAAATAAAAAAATCATCACATCCTCCAACATTCTTTTACAATGCGCGTGTCACTCACAATTACCCCTCTCTTGTCATTTTACACTAGTCCATGGTTACTCTCTTAATTTTTAATGTTAGTTGGCTATATTCTTTGTTGATTTTTTTGTTTTGGTTATGGTGCAAATTCGCCCTTAAGACAAGTATAAGTAGATTAACAAAAACGCTAGTATTATAAGAATAACAATAATAATAATAGTCTTATTTCATTTATTATCAAAGTTGAAGATCAACAACAAATACAAAATTCATCTTTAAACCTTCGATAAAAAATTATAAAGATCAAATCGCCAATAACTAAGAGGAGTCTGAGTTCCTATTCTCTGTTGTGTAGCAACAACATTGTGGGTTGTCTTCACCTTTTATTTGATAATCACATTGTCCATATGCGTATTGTTTACTTGTACATTCATCGTTACATTTTCTATTACCATAGGATGCATCACATGGCCCAATGCAATTTCCCTCTTGTTCGGTTGCTTTCTCGATTACTGCAATATAAAAATACGTTTTTATGACAAAAAAAAAAATTTCAACCATTGCTCTTCAAATGATCAAAGATAATTTAACAATGACAACTACCTGGATTGGCCAAAATGCCGTAGTTTAAAAACGAAATTGTCAATATTCCTACAAAGAAAAGAGTCACATATGTTTTTGAAATATCCATATTATTATTTTTGTTTACTATGAATTCTACTGAGAAGAATAGATTTTTGTAGTTTTGTAGATCTCTATTTATATATTTTTTTGGTCGAGTGAAATTTCAGTTTTCTAACAACATTTCAGTTTTTTATAAATTTATTTATTACCATCAGTGAACACCTATATTTCTTTTAATATTGGTTGGCTAAAATTTATTATCTTTCTTAATTATAACTCATATGTTTGATGTAGAATAACGTCTATTGTATTGAACTGAAGAGATGATAATCTGACCATTTTTTAATTTTTTTTATAATGATAATTCAGTGTAGATCTAGGACCAATGGAAGGATCCATAATAATCAACCCACATATGTATAGAAACAATGTGTTAGAGTTTTGCGCAGAAGGTAAATAGAATTCTATAGAAACTCCAAGCCCGTCTCTTTACCACTCGACCGCAAGGTCCCAGACTACTAATCTGAGCATGTTTTACACAACTAAATAATTATCAGTTTTAATCTATAATATGAAAAATGACCAACTCTTTCCATATGAGTGACACGTCAGCAGTAGAGATAGTGTCACTTATCAACTCAAATTAAATACACTTAAATTAAAAACAAACATATTTAAAATTAAACAGGAATTTGAAACATCTTTTATCTCTTTTATTCATTTTTATATCACAAACAGTTTTAATAATTATATAAAAAAAATAGAAAGGCTTAGAACATGTTGATGTATTCTTTAAGTAAGTAGATGCATCACCAAAAAATAAAAAAGTAACGAGAGTAAAAGCAAAGATTCGCTTCGCCCTCTTAGGATAAACCATGAAGATATGAACATATAGTTTAGGCGAATTTTCTCGATAATTTGAAGAGTTGCAGCAGTGACTGAGAATTTTGTTAATATTGTAGAGAAATTTTTGAAAGTGTGTCTTTAGAGAAAGAAAAATTTTATATATGAAAAAGATTGGAGTTTTGTGCACTACCAAATGAAGGAAAGTGAAATCAATGATAGAATGTTGGTTGAGTAAAATACAAAGAGAAAATAAGAAGAGAATCAAATTAAATTCTAGAGTTGATATTCAAGAAATTGAATAGCTAGGGGAAAAAGAAATTGTCTATCTTAATTATAACCATTAAATAGTTAACTAAGCTGCGGAAAATCTTTTTGATAAAAAATAATTTGAGAGTCCCATGGTATTTAGTTGAGAAGCTTAAATACAAATATATCTAAATACCTAAGTTTTATACAAGAATTGTAGGATGTTTAAATGTTTTTATTTACCAATCAAATGGGCAAATGATATGATTATTTTACTTCCTAAAAAAAATATGCTAATAGTTTTTGTCTACGAAAAACACTTTAGAATAAGATTTAGCTTTAAACAAAATTTAGTATTTTTTGTCTTCTTAGTTTTTTGTGTTAATATTTAATTTTAAATCTTTCAAATGTGAAAATATAAGAAGAAAAGAAGGTATTGCAATAAATGTATATATAGATATAAACAACCCGTACGTAGTGCGGGTATTCATCTAGTAAATTTTAAAATTAAACAGTGAGATGAATACGAAAATTTGAAGTTATATAACGTATAGTGTAATTTAGAGTTGCCGAATATGATAACTGCATTGAGCCATGTATTCATCACAATGCATATGGAAAATGTATAATTTTAATGACTTAAATAAAAACTGATATAAATTAAAAATTTGAAACCGTAAAGCAAATAATTTTATAAGATTACATTTCTGAATAGACTATTTTGATGAAAAAATAAATCAATGAATATTCTAATTAACAAAAAAGAAATTCTATTTTTGCTAATACGTAAGTTTCAAATTTAATAGTTTATTAATTTTACAGTTTTCTAATGATAGGAAATTTGAATATTTTTTTTAATTAAAGAAACATATATATGAAAATTGGCCAACTTTTCATATGAGTGTCATATCATAACACCAAAAAATGACATGTGTCTTTCTATTTTTTTTTTAAAACTAATCAAATTAATTGAAGGAAAATCAAAAGGCACTCTTAACTAAACTAAATGAAGGAAAATAATTTTTTTATTAATCCCACATTTAACTAATTGTTTATAACTAATTTCTTTTTGGGATCCACATACTAATTATTATGTGTATATGGTTGTAACATCCGCAAACCAAGTTAGGAATTTTGGGAGTGGATATCGATCGACACCATCAATTTTGGTTCGACCAGGTTCATTTGAATTGTCGTTTTGGTATGGTTTGGTTCAATTGAAGTTCCTAACCAAGTATATAATGGGAAACTCGACCTAACTCGTGGGTTTTGGTTGTTGGTCACCGTGTTGGAGAGAAACAAGAGGGAGAAAGGTGTTCTTGAGGGTTTGGAGGCTTTTGGAGAGATCCTTGGCTTGTTTGGTGAGATCTGTAGCTGTGGGGTGGAGATCTTGTGATAGGAGCAAAGGAGAAGGCTTCTAAGGTGTTGGATTTGTTGGTGTGGGTCAGAAACTTCCTGCAAAAGAAGTGAGTGCATGACTAGGGCTGATCTAAGCCTGAGAATCCTTTGTTTTGCTTGTTTTGTGGCTGTTGGTGTTGTATACTTGTGTCTTTGTGGTTGGATGTTGGTTTCTATGAGTTTTCAAGAGTTTTGGATGGGATTCAGACGATTTGGAGGATTTGGGAAGTGGATCTTCGACTTTCGGCTTCGTGCAGAAACAAGTTGCAGAGCCGGTGTCGATCGACACCAAGTGTGGAGTGTCGATCAACACTTAGGTAGTGTCGGTCGACACCATTTCCTGTCAGCAGCGGCTGATGTCTGCTTTTCCTGGTTTGTTTGTGCTTGATTGTTATTTGTTAAACATTGGTATCTTAGTTGCTTGTGTGTATAGCCCAGTAGATGGGAGGATTGTCTCACTAAGTATTTATGATAATGCTTACGCATCTCAATTGTTGTTTGTGGTGTGCAGGTATGTGACGTGGAATCATGGCAATGAGGAGGAGGAGGATCTATGGTCTCGTTTGTGTGTTGTTGGTTATATTGTTTATGTTGGAACCTTGGATAAAGTTATGTTAGGTTGTTGGATAGAATGGTCAGGAATATTATTGTATTGTTTTGGTATTATTGATATGTTTCCGTTGTGCATAATGGTTATTGCTGGTTTAATGATGAGTTGTGGTTTGGATTTGTTTAATTAAGTAGTATGTGATGCTTAATTATATATTGTATCTATTATTATTAAAATAAAAAATAAAAACGGGTCGGGTTGTTTCAATGGTATTCTCTCTATTCAATTTAATACATTATGGTAAGTTAGTAACATTGACATGGAAGACATACCATCAAATTCAAGACATGACACTCTCTCATATATGCAAAGTGAGAGATCTAAGAGTGTTTACTTAAATGACTTTTAGTTATAGTTTTCTTTTTCTCTTTCATATGAAAACTCATGAAGCAAATGAGTAATTATAGTTATACATATGTTGTTTAAATTATGTCAATCAAGGTTTTAATTAAGAGCCTACCATGATGCATGTAGCTCGAGTAATAGAACATGAAAGAGTATATGGAATAAGAAATTGTTTCTTTAGAATCAAGTTAAGCAAATTCGAAGCATTAACCATATAAGTAACATAATTGCATAGAATTTTACCAGTATATCCCCTGTTCTAAAAAACGGTCAAGGCGGTCGATTCCTCGCCGGAAAGGCGTTCGGCGGTGTCTGGCCGCCAAGATTTTGTTGTAATCAGAAGAAAAAATCAAAACTTGAAAAGAAAAAACTTTTTTGCTCTTTAAACTTCAGAAATCAAATGTATTTGAGTAGAATTTATCGATTTTGGGTAAAAATTTAAAGAAAAAGAAAGAGAAAAGTGAACAAAATGAAGAAAAAATTCGGCCACCAGCTAGGATTGCAGAAAAAGAAAAAAGAAGATGACAGTAAAATGACATTTATATCAAAGTTAAAAATGTGTAGCTGGGGCTCAAACTCATGACTTTTAGAGTCCTATCGACAATCCAAACCACTGCACCAACTTTAATTTATGTAGTTTGTATCTAAATAACTAATATATATACATACAACAGATAAAAAACCTAAAACTAGGTCCCGATTAATCTCCTTTTAATTCTCGATTTTCCGCTAGGCACTAGGCTCACCTCAACCGCCCGACTAATGCCTAACAATTTCTTAACCAAGGATCAAAGATAGATTTTACCATACAAGTTGACTAAATAAATATTAATTTGTTAACTACACAAAACACAAACAATTTCTAATGCCTAGCAATTTTTTAACCGCCCGACTAATGCCTAGCAATTTCTTAACCAAGGGTCAAAAATGGATTTTACCATACAAGTTGACTAAATAAATATTAATTTGTTAACTACATAAAACACAAACAAAATAACAAAAACTAACAACAAGAACAGACAATGTAATTCTTTTTGAAACAATTTTTGATAAAAAACAAGGTAATTTTTTTAAAAACAAATTTCAAAACAACAATAAGCACGGATATTCACCTAATAATGTGAAAGTCCTTTGATCCTGGTTGACCAAAAGGTGATTAATACTTCTACACTAAAGGTTAATGCCCAAATAATACGATTTATTAATTAATAATAAGTAATTTGCAGATTAAGGATGTAAGTTTAGAGGAGATCTCCAACGATGCATAATTAAAGTTCGCCATGATTCTACGCATAGATGGACGAGAAGAAAGTGGACTGTGTCTTAAGTCTACAAAAAAAATTCTCAACTCAACTCTTAAGTCTCTAAAAAAATAGTTAGGTGTATTAAACTTGATATTTTAGAAGATTTTAGAGCATTTTTAAAATCCTATGTTATTCAATTGATGATTTTATAAAATATTTTAAAATCTTATGTTACTCAATCTCTTGTTATTCAAACAATGATTTGTGAAACTTACTTGAAATCTACTGTTATTCAATATTTCACAATTTTTTTAAAAACTGATACTTTGCATGATTTTATGAGGCTTTTTTTTGTTTTTTAGTTAAAAAATATGTCTAATAAAATCACACCTTCTGAGGTAGTTTTTTAAAGGATTTTCAGTTACTACTAGGCTTCCTCTGTCGGCAATTGAAATATCTACATGTTCCTCTTCTTCCCTCCTTCATCCTCTCTTTCTCTATCTTTCTCTCAGTTATATCTGACTTCAATTTCTCACATCTCTAAATTCCCAGATCATCCTGACATCGCCACTCTTCATTACAACTTTGAGTATGATTCAAAATCCCCCTTCTGCTTTTATATTAAGTTTTAATCATCACTCTCTCTCTTTGATTACTAATGTTCTTTGATTACTTATATTAACTTTTAATCATCACTCTCTCTCTCTTTTGCAAATCATCACTTCTGCTGTTCACGATTTCGAGATTAGGAACTCGTGTTCGTGTCGAGGGAACTGTGGAGAGTGAGCTGCTGTTAACGCCTTTTCCTCTTTTGGAGTGTGTAGGCTTTACCACTCTTACATGCTTTGAAGCTTCTTTGCTACATGAAAGACTGGAGTCTAATTCCCGAAAATGTATTAATATACTCCTGTTGTGTTCTAGATTCTAGAGGAAAAGTTGTATATGATTTTAATTTATGAATCTCCCTTTTTCTCTAACCTTTGCTTGTTAAGCTCTTATAGACTATGTTTCGTCATCTTCTTCTTGTGCTTCTTTTCTTTTCTTTATCTTCTCACTATCTCTTTTCTCTTTTTGTTGCACGTTAATCTCAACACTAACCTCGATTAATTTCATTTGCCCCAATCACTTTCACCCCGCCCCTCTCTCACTTAAGGTTTCTCTTTCTTCTATCATGATTGGTTGTTCTGTTTTTGTTTGCTTTTACATGATATCGTCATGTTACAAAAGAAAAAAAGAAGGAATAGCTTCATGTTCCTGGTGATGTTGCAGGCACTTATGAATGGTAGAATCCCTCCTCCGTATCACCGAGTTAGGGTAACGGAGAAAAAGAAGATGAGATACTCAGCAGGATTGTTCACGATTCCTAAAGCAGGTTGAGGTTATTGACGAGGAGCATCCATGAGTGTTCAAACCCTTTGATTACATCGACTTGATGAGCTTCTATCACGCAGAAGCTGGTCGTAGAGCTCACTCTACTCTTCATGCTTTTATGCATAAAATCTATAGTCGTCCTTTCTATTAAACAAAAGTTTTTTTTGTCTGTGTTGTAAATATTCTAAAATCACCCAAAGATTAATAAGAAAATTTCATAGAATCACATTCATTTTATTGTTTTACTAGGTTCGAACCCGCGGTACACCGCGGGTCAAATGTTTTCTAATTTATGAGTTATAATCTTTTATGTTTATTACTAAGTAAATTTTAGTTTGCAATTATTTAATCTCTATTAGGTTTGAATCCGCAGTATCGAGAGACTATTTTTCCTATATATTGTGTTTTTAATATATTGTGGGTTTGCTGTATTTTCGATTGTTAGTTATTTAGGGTAAGAGTTATTGTATTATACATCAAATTTAAGTGTAAGTTTTAGTGTTTTACTATTTATCAAAGTGAATTAGTAGGTTTATGTTTTTCTTGGGGTCATATATTGGTGTAGTGTTGTTATTTAATATTAGTATTGTGAATTGGAATATATATTTTTTAGAGTTTGTGTGTTGTTAAAATGACTATTGTTTTCATATTATTACTTTCTAATGTCCTGTGACAGTTTTTCTATTGTTTGAGTTAGATAATTTTTATCTTTTAATAAAAATGGTCAATTACATATTATAATTTTTTTTTGTTGTTTAATATTTTACAAATTTCTCAGTGGTATACCACAGAGCAATTTTTCATCTTTTACTTATATATATATATATATATATAAATCAAGTTTCTTTGAGTTTTCATATAAATGTTATAATATTATATATTTTTACAGTAATTAATGGTATTTGTTATTGGATATATGGATATATAAAAAAGTGTAAAATATCACTGGACGAAATGATTTACCCATGTTGTAGCACCATGTGAAATTATTTTAAAGTGATATGAATCTCGGTCCAAACCCGTCCTACCATATAGTTCCGTCTTGTGATATTTATACTCTATAAGTTTTGAATGTTTATAATATTTTAAGTTTTAACTTATAACTTGTTTGGACCCGTGTTACAACACAAAACAATATTGTTTTTTTATGTTTTACATAGTTTATAACTTAAAATTAGAATTTTTAAAACTTATTATTGGATAATTTGTAAATTTTTAAATTTGTTTCGTATTGTAGAATTATATACGGTGGGTTAGTTTATATATCTTTTATGTATATACAAATTAAAAATACTTTTGTTTGGAAAAAATTTCAAGTAAAATTACCTGTTAAAAAGTAAAAAGGTGTGTATAATATTTTTTTGGTTAGTATAAAAAATAGGATATAATTTGTAAGTTAATTAATTCTAATCTATTATTACAAATCTGTGTAATATATGAAATAAAGACAATAATACAAATACACAAAAAAAAACCCACTAATCACTCGGGCCTTAACTAATAAAATGGACCATAGACCTTCTTTCTTCTCTCTTCTTCTTCTTTCTTCCACGACAAAGACGTTTTCTCCTTTTATTTTTTCTTTTTACAATTCTTCAAACTTTCCCATCTTCTCACACTTCTTTTCTAATTTTTCTTGCATCTTCTTAGTGATTTCCGATGGAAATTACTCAACGACCTTACCACACAGTCGCCATGTATGGGTATCCTTCTCGAGATTTTTAATCGGAATTGTATGCTGCTGAAATCGTGAATTCGTAGTCAATTTGTTGATTGATATGTAGTGGTGTTCTCGAAAGAGTTTATCGGCGGATAGTGGATTAAACTTCGAAATTTCCGATTGATTCTCAAATAGCTAAGCTATTCTTATAGTCATCGCGTTGCCGTAAGTTCTTTGTCTTCTTCTTCTCTTTTTAATATGTCTTTCTTGGACAGCCAATTGTTATAAGAGTTAACCTATTGATTATGTACTCAATTTTGTGAAGAATTCAACAACTTAATTGGTTGGCCAAGAAAATTTCTTACAGGATTGTTAATAGAAGAAAATACCGGCAAGGTTTGGGTTGTTTAGTGAATTTAGATTTGACAATTTCATATATGTATATATACAATTGTTTTGCTTCGTAGGTGCCACTTTATGATCCAAAAAAAAGAAAGGGAGAAGCTAAGACATTAGCAATCAATCTCGACAAAGTTTAGAAACAAACTCATATATATATATATATAGTTCTGTATCTGTCGATGAAATCGCTCACATAATGATTGAAGTTTGCTAGGTAATAATATATGATTTCTCCTTTTCAACACTCACTTTGTAAATGGAGTCACCTGACATTTTTTTATAAAAAGGCATGTTTAATACGACATATAGAAGAGCTTCATATAACACAGTATTATCATAGTAGAAGTATAAGAAAACGAACCATTGGAGATGTCAAAATTAATTTGTTTGCTTGTGCTTTGGAATAGTCGGGTCGAGCTTGGTGATTTTGGGTGAGGTGAATGATAGCCCTTATGGGTACCGAGGCTTGTTCATTAGAACAGCTTCTTTCTTTGAAAGATGACTTGGCTGCTTCTGGACATCACTGAGTGATTTTGGCTTCACGTCTCTCCGAGGTAAGCGTAAGATGCAACCATTGGTTTCTTGTTCTAATGACTTGTATGCTTGAGAAATGTTTTTTTGCTTGATGAGTGATGAATGTGTTTGATGTTGGATTATTTATAGTGGTATAGTAGTTTAGGGTATCGTATAGGATCCGTTATTGATTGAGTGGTTGATGATTGCGAGATTATTGGTTCTGTTTAGGATTAAACTATGATTGTGATTGAATTTGAAATCAATGTTGATTGATAGTCGGCAAATGGAGATAATGCAGAGAGATTTGAGGACGGATTGAGAGTAAATATTGTGTTTATAGTTTCCATAGTTTATCATTTGGAATATTCTTGAGATTTATTGTTGATAGTGTCAAGTATGGCTGATGGACAATCTTCTTATAATTAAATAGGAATGCTAATATGGCCTTCTTCGTGTGAGGCCCAAAAGAGATGGAACCGAGTTTGCTGGAAAAGAAGCGGATCCTACGTTTAATGGGTCGGAGTTTTTTTATTTTAAATTTTTGGACACATTTGCTCTGTTCAATTTATCGAATCCTTCTCCTTCTAAATGTATTCAGTCAATTGCTATAAATACATGGAGGATTTCAGGTATTTTTAAAAATATACTCCTTTTTTAATTATAAGAAGATAAATAGAAAAACTTTAAAAAATAATCAAATCTCCTAAAAACTCAATCAAATTTCTCAAAATTCTAAAATATTAAAATCCTACCAAATACTACTAAATACAAGTTCAATACCCCCTCTTAAAAATAACTTTCACTAGAATTTGAACTTAGGTGTTAATTGTATGATTAAAATTTTGCCATTGCCATTTCTATTTGACCTTGTATGTATATCCTAATTCGTAAGTCCTAACCAAATAATATCTCACATCAGTTTTGTTTTGGTTCAAACTTTCAATAATTTTTAAAAAAAAAAAAAAAACTAAATTGTTTTTTCATTTGTCTTTTTATTTTGTGTGCAAAATTAATCATTTGTCTAAAACACAATAAATAAATAAATTATCAATCAATTTTTGTGTGACGAGAGAAACCAAACCAAAGACGGGTCAGAGCCACCTGTTAAAAACCATCGGCGACTTCTTCTCCTCCTCCGTCGCCGCCGTGTTAGATCCGAAACGATTCGGTTTTGCTAATTCGTTGTTAGATATTTAGATAAAAGGGACGACGAGGACGAGGACGGGATGCCGTCAAACGGGGATCTCGACCGTCAGATCGAACAGCTTATGGAGTGTAAGCCGTTGGGTGAAGCGGACGTGAGGATCCTCTGCGATCAAGCCAAAGCGATTCTCGTTGAGGAATGGAATGTTCAACCGGTTAAGTGTCCGGTTACGGTTTGCGGCGATATCCACGGCCAGTTTTATGACCTAATTGAGCTCTTCCGTATTGGTGGTAATGCTCCAGATACTAATTACCTCTTCATGGGAGATTATGTTGGTACGTCTTTTGTCTCTTCTCCATCTCTCAATCAATTTCTTGTTGAGTTATTGTCTTTAGTTTCACTACTTGATGATGTTGTAACATATGATTAGGTTTTGTAATTATTTTTGCTAAATGGTCTTTTAAGTAGGTTTTAAAACTTAATGATGTTCATTATTTATGAAGGCCTTTAGCTTTTGTGGGTTATGTTAGATTTTTAGTGAAAGCATATGCTTGATTCAGTGTGAAGTTGGGGGCTAACAGTGACTAATCTTTGATCCTGGTTATAACTGTGTAGATCGTGGCTACTATTCAGTAGAAACAGTGTCTCTATTGGTGGCATTGAAGGTGCGTTATAGGGATAGACTCACGATCCTGCGAGGGAATCATGAGAGTCGTCAGATTACACAAGTGTAAGATTCTCTTTTGTCAAAAAAAAAAAAAAAAAAAACGTGTATTTCATTAGCTTCTGACTCGTACTAACTTAAAGTTTTTTTTTTTCATTTTGCTTCTGTGTGTTCAGCTATGGGTTTTATGATGAGTGCTTGAGGAAATACGGAAATGCAAATGTGTGGAAGTATTTCACAGACCTTTTTGATTATCTTCCACTTACAGCACTCATAGAGAGTCAGGTTTGAACTGTTCTTGCCAGTCGTCATTGTTTCAACTATGTTTGTTTCATCTCCACACTCTTCTTCATCAACTTTAATCTATTATAGGTCTTTTGTTTGCATGGTGGCCTTTCACCTTCTCTGGATACCCTTGACAATATCCGAAGCTTGGATCGAATACAGGAGGTATTTACAAAAGTTTTGCTATAAATGCAGTATTTGAACCAAGTTTCTGTAAACGTCTCCTCTTTTTTTTTTCTCTTAAGACACAGATTCTCTCTGGCTATATACTCTCTGAAACCGCTGAGTTGTTATTTGTTTTGGCTTCCGTAAGAGCAAGAATTGGTTTTTATAAATCAGATTATGTTATGTAGGTTCCACATGAGGGACCGATGTGCGATCTACTGTGGTCTGATCCAGACGATCGCTGTGGATGGGGAATATCTCCTCGTGGTGCTGGTTACACATTTGGACAGGACATTGCAACTCAGTTTAATCACAACAATGGACTGAGTCTGATATCAAGAGCGCATCAACTTGTAATGGAAGGCTATAATTGGTGTCAGGTACATATACTGATTCTCAAATCATAACATTAGGTTAGCATAATTCTCGAATCGGGTTCTGGTTTGCCTAGATGCTGAACCTTTTGGTATGTATGTGTGTTGATAGGAAAAGAACGTAGTGACGGTGTTTAGTGCACCAAACTACTGTTACAGATGTGGAAACATGGCAGCAATTCTTGAGATTGGAGAGAACATGGAACAGAACTTTCTTCAGTTCGATCCAGCACCTAGACAGGTCGAACCGGATTCCACGCGCAAGACCCCTGATTATTTTTTGTGATTTCCGTACCACTTCAATTTTTTTCCTCAAGAGTTTGTTTGTTGCTGTATCATTGTAGATGTGTCTTTATTTTATTTTGTTTTATCCGGTCTTTAAATGGAATTTGATACCGAAAGACCAAAAACCCCATCATTTTTTTGGTAGATGTTGATACTGATAAAGGTTTGTAGAAGCCTCCCTTAGTTGCCTTGCCTTTTATACTTGATGTTTCAAGAGTCTATTACAAGTAACTTAAAATGCGTTGCTATATGAAAGGAAAAATAATGACCTCAAAGGTTGTAATAAAATCATATTTATGTACATGGGGAAGAAGTATTGTGTCCTAATTGGTTGCCTCTCCACATGAGTCATATAATGGAGATATGAAAAATGGCGTTTAAAACATAACACAAACATAAACACCTAAGAGGTACATTCTCTACACATATTTTAAAACTAAAGGCCCTAACCAAAAAAATCCCCCAATCGGAGCAATAATATATATATTGGTTTTACTTCTTCGGTACCTTAGGCCGTGACCTCATACTGGCTCTCCTTGCCACATCCCACGCCTTCTGTGGCGCGTAAATACCTAACTGAGACGCAAAGAAGGATTCATAACCTGGTGAATCAAACGCAAACCCAGTGTGCTTTGAGAGCTCCCGAGGCAATTGGGATATCGCATAGCTTCTCGCCTCTTGTGGTGTGAGCTCGTTTTCTATCTCCAGCTGATCTACCTTGCTTGCATCTGACTCGTGCCTATGTATTTCTTGAACGATCTGATAATCATATGGGAAGAACCATCTCTCAATCCTGCATTAGTAAAGACATAGATTCTCACATGTCATAATCCTTAAGAAAACATCATGCGTATATTCAGGTCAAATTACAAAGAACCTATAATCTAAATTCAGTTAAGACACAGGAATTCAGTGGTTTTGCACCAAAATAATATCCCGGTTTAACTTACCCTTGGAAGATAAAATCGCCTAGTAGAGAGACAATGGGAACAAGCAGCAATGCGAAGTAGAAATAGAAGGTACTCATCAGGACATATATGACAAAGTAAACATTTTCCTGCAGAGACGAGAAAATAAGTAACTAAGATTTACCAAGTTATAAACAAACAGAAAAAACAAAATTATAAAAAAAAAAACCGAAGATGTATGTAACCAGCTTACATTCCTATCGTGTGGTGTCATAATCCCACAGTATATGAAAGCAAAAACGAGCCACGCAAGAATGCTCCCACCGACCGTGATATAATGCCATCTGGTAATGGAATTGCTCATCAAAAGAATGCGGACATTCACAGCAATCACCAGACATGTGAAGACCATTGTGCTAACATCCCAGAGGCCAAATATTTTGCCTGATGAATTTACAGCGCCGAAAGATGAGGTGGTCACAAAGAGATAGCAGACAAAAGACTGATACACAGCAGAAGAAGCCCATACTGCTACAACTCTCCATTTGAAAAATGAGTTACGTATTCCCTCTCGATACAGTTCTGGATATCTTTTCGAAAGGGATGCACTCACATCCTAGCAAGAGCACCACAACATAGAGATGAAATTATCAGATCCAAAACAAGATAAAGATGGTTCTAGCTAAACTGAATATTCTTTTGTATAAATCAGAGATCGGAAAAAGTTCGTACCTTCTCAAACAGCCCAAGGACAATGACAGGAAGAGCTGTAAATACAACATTAAACAATGACTGGAACCAATCATCATAGAACCTTTGCCCAGAAAATCCAGTTCGAAATGTGAACCAAAACTGAGTCAAAGTGAAGGTAAGATTCTTGTAGAAAAAATACATGACAACCTGCCAAGAAAAGATCATTAGAACTTTTCAAAAACCAAGGGGGGGTTGTGGTGAAAGAGAAATTCAACCTTGCAGATTCGAAGATATGACCACCGTCCATGGACAAGAAGCAAATCTGTAAGAAATCTAAACTGAGCAATGGCAAAATCACTAGCCATCACAGCTTGCATTCCCTCCATCCCACTTATTCCTATACCAACATGAGCGGCTTGAATCATGCTAACATCATTGGCCCCATCACCAATACTAAGTGTAATCTTTTGCGCCCCTTTCCTCACCAAGCTTGTGACCTGAAATTAGATACCATATATTAGAACTTAGAAGCCGGTTCAAAGAACACATAAAACCAAGTTACTCACTGGATATGAAATTAAGTGCCAAAATTAAAACTCAAGAAAATATGTTATTACCAATTTGGCAACAAACGCCCTAGAACAAAAATTTATAAGCCCTCTTTAAAAGGCATTGCCTAGAGGAACCTATTTTAAAATTACCTGTGCTTTCTGTAACGGAGAAACACGACAGCATACAACTGAAGTACAGTTCAAGCTCAAGCTGAGCAGCATCACGCGTAAACTTGGGTCTAATGCATACATTAAACACTTTCCATCAATAACGAGAGACAATTTTGGTCCAGCTACGGTATTCAGAGAGTGTTGAGCTTCTTCAAGACTCTTTTTCAGCTCCTTCTTTACTTCTTCTTTGATAACACGAGCAATCTCAACTTGATCACCCTACAATAAAAGCTTTTATTATTAAAAAGTAACTACAATGATTGTCTTTCATGAAAATTCTACATAAAAAAGAAAAAAGTTACAGTAAAACAATTACCCTTTCTTCAGCTTCCCTAATTGCATCCGTTTCAGAACTAATGACAAATTGTTTCATTTCATTGTTGATCAAGTTGCATGCTGTAGCATAACAGAATCAAAGAGCAGATATTAAAGTGGGAAATAGAAGAACTAAGATCTCAGAGTAAAAGTTTGTGACACCCTACCATATGCAATATTAATAGCCGTTTCCATTTTGTCTCCTGTTAACACCCAGATCTTAATTCCAGCTCTTGATAAGGTTTCTATGCAGGTAGGCACCCCTTCCTGAAGTTTGTCTTCTATTGCAGTTGATCCGATGAGGGTAAGATCCTTCTCAATAAGTTCTGCCACCTTCATGAATTAAGACCTCACATTTATCAACTACAAATTATAAGCACTATTTCCTGGTGATTCATCATTCACACTACTTGAAAATAATCATAAATCATTTTTATTCCTGTTCTACAAACACGTTTTACTGCTCCTGGAACCCATTTTCAACCTTGGGGATTTTCTTGAAAGTTAACTTAAGAGATGTTGCCTCAAGCACTAAAAAGAAAATAGATAAGAAATAGATGTATACCTCATCTAACTTCTTCTCACGGTCTCGTAATGCAGATTTGGCCTGGATAAACTTTTCATTCCAACTATCATAGGTTTCAGGGTTTAAGTCTTTATAGGCTAGGCAAAGGGTACGCAATCCAGAAGACCCAAATTGTTCCAAATGTTCTCTTGTTACTTTCCTAATATCGTCCGTACCATTAGCCAATCTCTCAAAGATTACATTATCAGCGCCCTGTGGGACAATGTTCCAAGCAATGATCAAAAATTGATCCAGAAGTACACAGATAACCAAGTACATAAAGAAATATTACCTTACAGTAGAGTACAAGCCTTCCATCTGGGAAACGACATACAACAGACTGGCGCTTCCTAGTACTGTTGTCCACAGTGTAAAATATTATTAGTATGCTTAAAGCATGACAAAAAGAAAATAAACAAAAAAATCACTGTCATATAAACCTGTTGAACTCGAGAACGTTAAGGATCTCATAGGCCACATCTTGAATCTTTCCCATCTTCTCCACATGAGACTCACGAACATGCACCATAGTTGGAGTACGCCTAATAATACATGAAAGTAGTCTCAAACAAACTAACAGAGACTTGAGAAACAAAAGCACTTATAGACGAAATTCTAAGAATTAGAACTAGGAATATCATGGGACATGTTAGCTAATAGCAAATTTCTCTTGTCCAGAATGATTGCCTGCAATTTCATATCTTTGGAAATTGAAATGTAACGAGAATTATAGAGTACCTATAAAAGAAGAATCCAAAATTCTTGGCAGCAGTAACTAAGGCAGCTTCATCTGGAGATGCAGCTTGATAAACAATCTTCTCAGGGGACTCATCACCTTCAGGAAGCACAGTGTGACAGATGGCCAGGCATCTAAAAAGTTCCTGAAAAGTATCAAAAATGCAATATTTTTAGTTAGAATCATATTAGCATGTGCACGTGTTTGCCAATCTGGAACCAAAGATCTTATAACTTCTACAATTTTAAGAGGCTTCTGTCAGGATATTTATGTAGTTTTTTAGTGTAAGGCTCCCAGAATAAAGGCCTCAGATTATATCCTTACAAGTTTAGATCTCATCATATATCAAATACACCATATACCGCGGAAACCCTATCAACCCCATCATCTCTTAGCTATTACAAATCTCTAGAGAATGAAAGTAAGGAACCTTGCAAAGATCAGGATTAGGTTCGTTTCTCCAAGCTCCCCGCATAAGCCTTGGATCATCAAAATTAAATCCTTTTTCTCTTATTGCACCAGTCGACCTTTGTTCCTGAGAATATTTGTAACGGTGCAAATTAGAATTGTCCATTTTACCATAAGGCACAGAGCAACTCCATCTGAAAAGATATAATACCTCTTGAACTTTTAAGCCATGACGCTGAGCGATTCCTCTTTCTATTTCAGTGACACCACATCCATAACTTATACCTCCAATTGAACATTTGAAGAACTCCATCAAATTTCTCGTCAGCGTTCCAGTTTTATCAGAAAATATGTACTCCACCTGAATGATACCAAAGTAATTGCAACTGAAGTGAGAACAATAGCAAAACATATATTCAAATACTATTTAGCAACAGTTATAATACTAGCAACGAATGGATATCTAAATGGAATGATACCTACCTGTCCAAGCTCCTCGTTCAAATTGGAAGTCCTGGCCGAGGCGGGGGTATTTGTTTCAGCATGATACATATTAAGATCTCGGTTGATAAACTGGGTCGACTGGATAAACTTGATCATCTGGTTTTAAGGAGAAAATATAGTGATCATTCAAATTGCTAATCCTCGTAGTGCAGATAGTTAGAATAGAATACTAGGAGGACATACCTCAATAGAAACATAAAGGGAGATTGGTATAATTGATGAGAACAGAGTGACTAGCGTGAAAAAGGTGAAAAACCCTATCTGTGGCAGCAGACGGAAGCAGTATGGAAGATATCAGTAATCCAGAAGTAGAAGGAAATCAACTTCAACTATGCAAAACTAATTACCATGAGTCCATTACGGTATTCCCAATCTGACTTATGAAGACCCAAGTATTTGTCCTCACGATCCGTCACAATTGAACTGTAAATTAACAAATGTAATAACCGTATCAAAACAGGACATGAGAACTGGAGAATGAACAAATCGAAGCAGGAGTTGATAATTCACAATATTGAAACGAAAGCACACCAGCCTATAGCTCCAATCAGACACATTGTGACAAGGACACAAAAGATTGTGATAATGAGTTTGTCAAGCTTCTTTTCCAGTGTACTTCGTTTGGAAGGAGCATTCATGGCATTCATCATCACCTACATATGTAGAATTCACCATAGAATAGCTTCAGATCGTATGCGTAGCAACTATACAACGAAATAGAAACCATAGAATGGTCTTAAATACTTGAATCCTGTAAACTAGAAACGCATGTCTGCAAAGTTAGTTTCTCATAAAACAAGCTCCACAACAGCTTACCTTTGTCTCATGACCAGTAAAAACTACAGCTCCAACTATGTATTCTGTGTTCCTAAGACTGCATCCCTGAAATTGTAGATATCAAACGTCTCAGAATATTATTAAATCAAAAGATATAAAGCTCTGCACTACGGAATTTGCTCAGAAAACTGTTAAAATCCAAGATATCTCATAAGTGGATCAACATAATCTAAAACAAAGTAAATTCATGCATGACAAAATCATGAAAAAAAAAAAAAAAAAAAAACAGAAACGGGAAAAACAACCAATAGCAGAAACAGTCAATCATACACGCAATAAAAGCTGGTCCGGAGAGAGAGGTAACGTTTGCTTTTGGACTACAAGGTTCCCAGTGAAAGTGTAAAGAGAATTGTTTGGTTGCTCACACTGAATTTCACCTGTAAGAGAAGTTGGCGAAAGTGAAGACATGTGTATAACAGATACAACACAATCATACTAAAATGAATAAAAAGTTGAACAAAATGAAGGACCGTCAGAACAGACGATAAAATGCTTCCATAGACAGAAGAAAATGAATAAGAGACAAGAAAATGATCATCGGTAAGAGAAAAAAATTATAATAAAATAGTTCTACCAGACATTTAACAATTACTTCTCTCTTCATAAGATCCAGAAAAACATCAAAACAAATGATAAGCTATATAAGACTCTGATTACATTTTCTGGTGACTATCAGGATGTGATATAAGAAAAAGCTACGAGTTGGCAGGTTAACTCAAAGTAGTAATAATAATAAAAACATACAATTGCTAATGCAAAAGCAAAATCCGAATCACCTGAAGCCACAAACTTTATTTGCAATTTAATTCATAGTAAAATAAGTACTACAGTATATGTCACTGCAAACAGATTCACATCTATCTAAAGAAACAAAAAAAAATTTGCATGACAAGAATCAAAGCCGTAGGCTAACCTTTAAACTCATAAGCTTTCTCCGGTACTAAATAATCCCATGTCCTTTCAAGGGCCTTTCTTATTTTTAAATTTGTTTCTCCATCTAGGTTTGCAGTCTGCACTCACAATAAATAAACATATGAGCATACACTAGGTAAGAAAACGTTCTTGATAACAGCCTTGGCCCTGGATAAAAAGACAGCAATATAATATTTTAAAGGGGATGTCAAAAGAAGCACCTCAACGTAGCAGATACCATCAGCATTAGTGCTGGATAGGAAAAGAATATCTGCTGGGAAAAATCCATCTTTTTTTATCTGTAAAATGAAGAAAGCTATTTAAGAATTATAGATCTCTTCACAGGTAACAAGTCTCTGATATAATGCAAGGAAAGTATACTGTTAATCTCATGAACGTTATAAGCATTGCAGGGTCAAAGTGTGGAGGAACAAAATATACCACGGTAAGTTACAGAATAGGAAGAAGAGCGCAGTGTCTCAACCTAAGTAAAAGAAAAGTTCAAGAGCAGCTGGAGCTGCAATAGCATTGTGTTGCTTTACTCAGTTATTTGATACTGTGATGCGTGCTGTTAGTATCTGATAGTATTAGGCAGCTCAGCCGATGGTATAAGTACCAAGTAAAAAGCTTTAGGCAGATGAATATTTGGTGGATTCTGGGGTTGAGTCGAGAAGTGAGTCTCTATCGATATCTATCTCTCTGTTCTTAAAATTCTAGACAAACTATACTGGTAACTAAATTTCAATACCTAACGGAACGCCCGGAAAATTTGAAAAAATAACAACTGTCCTAATCGCCCCTTGGAGAATCCTAAATGATAAATCAGAACTGTGGAATGCAGTCAACACAAAAAAATTTCATAAACACAATGTCTTGAGGCCAGCATCGCATGTGTCAATACTTTACACTTCTAGGAAAGACTTTCCTATAAAGAAGAAACCAGTATAAACTACTATAAATGTTGTCAACACGTTATAGAACCTTTCCATTTTGAAGATAGTAAGGAAGAAGTGACCACGGTTGAACGCAGCACAATAACAGACATATAGGCAGTGGAATTCTAGTAGATCAAGTATAATGCAGGTCGTACAAAAAAGAAACAACTAAACATGTGTGACAAACCAACAGTGCACTAAAACACACAGAACAATGTATATATGTAAACCACCTCCAATAGAATAAAAAAAGACTAACCTTGACAATATCTCCAACTTGTAACTTTCTCCAAGGAATAGATATCCACTGTTGATCTTGTAAGATCTCCACTGTGCTATTATTTATGGACATATCATTTTGAAACCTTTTCTGCACCAGATTATGAGCAGAAGGATTTAGAAGTTGAGCGCAAATAGGTCATGAGACTCCAACACATCTTTTACCTTAAACTAATTATTTTCGAGCTAAGACAATTCTACTCTAAAACAAGGAGAAATGGGATATTTCTGCAATATCAAAAGAAAAAGGAAGAACAGACGAGCTTACCCAGTCTTCGAAAGCCTCTTTAATTAGAGAAACAAGAAGCACCATTGACAGTGGAGCTACATTTGTTATTGGACTCACAGGGCTGCAGGACAAACAATCTATCTAGTTAACAACTCCTTTCATCATGCAAGAATTAATCAGAATTTTTTTATCCAAGTAGAACAAAATTTCAAAGAAAACGAGGCAATACATAATAACATTGTTTACGGGAGTTAACGTACCTTATTGGTGTCATGGATAGACACGAAATCCCAAGAAAGTATATGTTGGCTATGCGCCTAAACTGTCAGGAAACACAATTACAAGAAAGATCATCACAAATAACAGAAAAGTCTTATAAAAAGGACTGCAAGTATTGGTAAATCCACATTAGCCTTGAAACACAAGTACGTTCCCATTAAAAAGGCACAATTTTATCGTCTGGTAAATAATCCTAGGGTTCCATTAAACTTCTAGGATTATATAAAACACTAACAAGTCCTAATTACATGCTGAAGCTAAGTTAACAACCTCTAGAATGCTTTCAACAATGCGTATTTTAAATACCTGTTCAAACAGACCCTTTGGCAGAAAGGTGAAAACATTGTACTTTGTTGTAGAAATCGAATTACCCTGAAATACAAAAAATCACACAAATCAGATCGATGAATCCAAACAGCACAAATGCAAATGTGCATATCCCGTAATCGATTCAGAAAAATCACTAGTATATATAACTCCGGCGTACCTTGAACCGGACGGGTTGATTAGACTCCCGATCATTACAATAAACGGTACGATAACTCGGAGCCTGAGGCTGAATATGACCCAACGTCACCGTCCTAGATGGTGTCCGTCGATGACTCGCCGACGACGAATCGACGTGGAAACTACCCGATCGAACCATATCGGAATCACCCCCGATCCAATCCAACAGGTGTCGTCGTATCGACCAACAAAAACTCGAATTTTCGACTTCACCACTATAATTCGCCGATTGATTCGATTACGCTATAGGCAGAGAGAGAGAGAGAGAGATCTGAATCGACGGGTAGAGAAGAAACAGAGAGGACCAAAGGAGCAGCCTTCTTCTACTCTTCCGTTTCCAATGCTTTTGGTTCGTCGTCTCACAAAAGTCTCTCCCTTCTTTGTGTTGAGAAAATAAAAATAAAAATAATTAATTTTTTATTTTTTTCCGAACCCAAAGAAATACAAAAAAAAAAAAAAAAAAAAAATTATCCGCGTTGATGGAAGAATATGCAGAGAAAAAAAAAACTAAACATTTCCAAGTTAAAGAAATTCGACGCGCGATTACCCCGCGTGATCGTCACACACATCTGAGAGACCCCGTTAAAATCTAAAGTTGGGTTTTGAAAGTTAGTAATTTTGACATGTGTCAAGTTATCAGATCTCAGATTTTGACAAGTGTAAAAATTAATATTTAAAAGGAGAAATTTGATTACAACAAAACATAAAATATTTTGATTAAAAAAAATTAATAATGTAAAAAAATAATTATCAAAAATTACAGAATTTGTTAAAAAATACAAAGTTTTTTAAAAATAATTATAAGGAGATTATATCTATTTCATAAAATTCGAGATTATAATATTATTTACTTATTTTTAATTTTAAGTTATTAATTCTACAAAAAAAAAGGATTAAGGAAAATATACAGTTAATTTTTAATTTTAAATTTTGGAAATACTCACTTCTATATAAACATAGATCGTCTCATATTTAATTAATTTATTCAAAACACTGTTTTCAACTTTGTTTAATTGGGAAATGTTTTTTAGTGGGAAAGTATTTTTTTTTTAATTTTTAAACCAAAATTTTCTCATACTTTTTACCTTTTCAGTTGGGAATAGGTAAAATTAATATGTTGACCCAAAAGAAAAGTTAATATATGCATTTTTTTTCTAATACTGTATTTTAAAATTTATTGTAGTATTATTAGATTGTTTTATTTAATTTATATTTTTAACTTTGAATTATTTGGAATTCATATATTGCAGTGCTTATAATTTTCTATTGTTTCTTTAATTATGTCAAATTAATTTTCTTCTAATTTTTCAATGGTTGGTTATAAACCTTTTTTTTTTGCAAACATAGTTGTTGCTATTATTCATTCATTCAATCCCAATGGAAGATAACGAGTAGAAACTCATCAACCTAATGGATAGATAAAATAGGCTAATCAAACACAAGGTTACAACAAACATTGATAGATAGATTAGAAAAACATAAATCGTTGTTGATAGATCCATAGGAGCTCAAAAACTGTGACACCCTGGTTTGCAGAAAGGTTTAAAAGAATTGATTTGGCCATATATGTCAGCAAAATGCACTTATTTTTCCGGTCAATGGTCCTAAGAGAACTTCATGATGGGTGACCTTCCTGGAAGTGATTGTCGAAACTATGCGAGTGAGGACAAAACACAGGAAAATATCATTTGTTGATTTGTAGGGTCCCAAACGTAACAAACCAGTCATCGAATATGGGTGGGTCCATGGGCCGGGAATAGATGTAGGGACGCTTAGGAAGGTGGGCCCATGGACTGAGATTGGACATGGGCTCACTAAGCAAGGTGGCGGTTGAGGCGTTACAGAGACAGAGGCTGATCATAGTATGTCAAAGATACTTCTACGAATACATTGAGAAATTTAACATTTGTTACTATCAAAAGATTTTGTGACGTTAGAAAACGTTTTTTACTATAATTGGTTGTCGGAGCAAGCCATTTTGAGATAGCAAAAAGACGTGAACATGTTCTCTCTACACAGGAAGAAAGCAGAGCTGAGGTTCTCTCTATAGTGGAGAAGATTGGACACAAGGTTATTTCCCCAAAGGAGGAAGGTGGAGGAGGTTGGACGCAATGTTATCTCCCCAAGGGAGGAAGGCGGAGCCAAGGTTCTCTCCACGGTGGAGGAGGTTGAACGCAAGGTTCTCTCCATAAGGGATGGGGGCGGAGCCGAGGTTTTCTCCATGGTGGTCATATATTATTGTGATGATACATCATTGATTAGTATATTATGTAATATATTTTTTATTTAAAATATTTTTAGAGCCGACAATTTTAGTAATTAAAAAACTATGCAGAAGTGAAAGTAAAATCATTGGCTTAATGTGTTCATATAGACATTTTCTAGGTGGTGAAATAAAATATATTTGTAACATAAAGTATATTTAGGTATAAAAATACACTTTTAATAGTAACACACATCAAAGATTTGTAAATGGATATAAATCAGTGTATTATAACAAAAATACAATTTATAAATAACGTACAACAAATTTTAATATATTTTTTATTAAATTTATAAAACTTTAAACCCGCACATCGGGCGGGTCCTCATCTAGTTAAATATAATTAAGTGCTTTAAGTTTTACAGGTTCAAATCTGGCCGATAAAGATAAACCAAAAATAATGTATCAGAAATTATAGAATAACTAAGTGAAATATTATATGTTGTGTCGTAGGGGGCTGGAAAAGTTTTCTCTCTCTCTTCTCTCTCTACAATTTTTTAGAGAGAAAGAAACTTTTCCGATCTATTTTTTGTTCGCCGGATTGGTTTTCCTAGCTTGGCTTCCCGTGTATCGGGCTTACTTCTAGCATCCCCGGTTTTCTCAACGAGGTTGGCTGGCTCTTTCTCCGGCAACGATGGCTTCTTTAGCATCGTTTTGGTCGGCTTTTCCTCCGGCAGCGGTGGCTACCTTAGCATCTCTTAGGCTGGCTTTTCTCTGGTAGATCCGCCGCCTTTCTTTCGGCGGTGTTTGGTTTTATCTTTTTGTTGTCCCATTTGAATCGGTTCACTTTCAGATCTGCTTTAGATTGCTTCCACTTGTTTTGATTTGAAGTAACTGATGATGCTGCACGTTTCTATGTCGAAGTTTGATGGATCGAGGGAGTTTGTTTGGCTTGGAGGTTTATGATATCGATTCTTCCTTGGTGATTGGAAAGCTTTTTAATGAAGACGAAGATGATGAAACTATGCTTTGGAGTCAATTTCTCAGCTCAATTGGAAACCACTGCTTTTTCTGGGTGTAGATCGGGATTCCGGTATAACTTTCCGGTGATTTCGACCCGAATCAAAGTTTTCCGGCAATACTTCCTTCTGCTGGTAATCGGGAGGCTCCATCCTTCGCCTTCCCACGTGTCAACTTGCATGTCTCTTTTTTGCCACGTGATCTGGGATTCACGATTTCTTCAGTCTAAAGGAAGAACTATATTTGGGCATGTGGGCTTTAGTTTCGTTTGGGTTGTATTGTAGAATTGTTTTTTGGCTTGTAAACTTGGCTTGTAAATTAGGCTTTCCTCTATAATAAAAGACACTAGTGAAAAAAAAAAAAAGTGAAATATTATATTTTCAGAGATTTGGATAAGAAAAATTTAACACATTAGATAGGCATTACAATCTTTTGAGAAGTCTTCTGACTTTTCACCAACTTGGCTCTTTTACCACAATTTCTACTTTTCACCAACTTGGTTGTTTTCTTGTATTTTACCCTTACACCATCTAATATATTTTTCTAGATGTTATTAATAATAATAACACAAAAAAAAAAAAATTATATCTCTAGATATATATTTAAAAAATTCAAAATTTCATATGATTAATATAAAACATATTTTCGGAAATATTTGATATATATAATTTTTTGTGAATTTTTATATCTCACATGCAAAAGAAATACAAGAAAAATGTGTAGTGGTTTTGACAATAATGAAATTATATACATTCATTACTATGCAACTATTTACAATATGGAAGAGATCATTTAGAGCAAACCTATTGGTCATCCTCTGAAAATGAGATCTCAAACAATATTTTCATATCATAATATCATTTAATTTAAATTTTATTTGTTTTCTAAAGATCAACCAATCAAATGATGGCATTTAGCAAAAATAAGATTTGAGGGTGTCTTTAGAGATCTCTGCAGAGATCTTATATGTTTCTTTTTCATCACTCTTTTATTACTTTTTGATTTTTTATTACTTTGATCCCCATCCCAGGATGACCAATAATCATGCTCTTATAGTCTAAATTTAATTGACCAAAAAATCAAACAAACAAACAAAAAAGCCTAAATTATATAAGTCACAGTAGTTTATATGAAGTAAATCAAACAAAATCCTTGACTTTTACCAAAATTAATCAAGCAGAATTGTTCTATAATTTCACTTTTGAAAAAGCTAATATATTTTAGTTTATCTAATTATCTTCTGCAAATATTCCTAATTTCAAGCAAAACTCAATTGTAATTAAGCATAATTCTTCAACAATTTTCACTTTAGAAACCTATAAGTCAAAGTAAATTAGTAAAATGGTTAACTACGTGGTTTCGAGAAAAAGATGGTGGTAGAAGTAAATACCCTTTCGATTTTTTAATTTGACAAAGAATATCCAGTTTTCTTCAATACAATCACATTTGGAATAGAGGGGCAATTAGTTTTTTTTTTTTTTCTTTTACGATGGAAACTGTCAATAAACTGAGTTCAAATAGTAACATATTATAGTGAATCTTTTTAATGAAAGAAGTCATGGTTATTGGTTAATTCAAAAATAAAAAATTTAGGAAGATGTTAAATTTAGACTATCGAACGTTAAAGAAAAAAATCAAACGTGTTTTTATTCGGATAAGGGTAGTTGGCAATTGAATCTATTTATTTTTATTTTTATTTTTTTCTTTAGTTGCCTCCAGAAATGTGTAATGGTATATTCAGTTTTGATTGTCTTAAAAATGAAATATATATATATATATATATTAAAGCATAACATATTACTCACAAATTTGTTCCTTACTTGGTGATCTAAGATGTACTTATGTCATATTCTAGTCTCTTTAAGAGGTGTAATAGATTTTTTAAATAAGTTATTAGATGATTTTGGATGAATGTAGATATTTTGTTATTAAATTTTATGCAATCTTAATTAAAACAATGATATTTCAATTTATATATTTAATGGAAAAAATCCTTCAAAATTTTTGTAAACCTCATGGCTCATGCTTATAATATTTTGGATAATAATCAATACAATAAAGGTAGAATGTTTCTCTCCAGGGCTTGACACTTCAGCTTCTGTATTGAAGCATAGAGTGACACATCAGTTAAAATGAATATCCAATGAAATTATAACAAATAATACAGCTAAGCTCTTAGCTAGGTGGACAAAGGAACTAAACATGGAGTAACGAAGAAATAAAGACGAGACGAAAGGGCTAGACTACAGAACGGTGAAGGTGAAATTGCAATCACATTCAACAGTTTTCTCAATCTCTTTTAGATTCAATTTTGTCAGCTATGTTGATTGAGAACTATTCTATTCAAAGTTAGGGAAAAATGATTGTCAGCTACTTGAAGTATACGCCAACACATAGCCACACATACAAACAATATAAATGTCTTGTTAACTACGTGAACTATTGTCATCACATAAGGACATCCATAAACAAACGTAGGTTATGTGTACAACACCATAAACATTCGAAGTCTGCCGGAACTCGGCGTTGACCAGAGTTGACCGGCGTTGACCAGTATAGACCGGCATTGACCAAAAAAAAATATTCAAATTTTTTTTTTTTTTCTAAAAATAATAATAATTTTGTTTATATGTATTTCTGATAAATAAATAAAAAAAGATAAATGATTTGTATAATTTACAAAAACAACATATAACAACAAAAAAATACAAGAAAATTATTTACCAAAATAAAAATAAAAATAATATGAAAAACAAAATTTGTGGTATATAGAGTAAATAATTTTATTAAGCCTAGGGGTGAACAACTCTCATTCATCCCTCTCAATTAACAAATCAGAATACAATAATATGGCATGTCATATCATATTTTTAAGAAGATATCTTTTATTAATAAAATTATGTCAGTTTGGGTTTACAAAATAGTGGTTAGGGTATACATTTTACAGTTAAACGAAATAATATGTCGGTTTGGGTTTACAAAAGAGTGGTTAGGTTTTAGATTTTCCTATTAAATAAAATTATATGCATGTTTGGATTTATAAAAGAGTGTTTAGGTTTTAGATTTTACAACTAAACAAAATTATATATCGGTTTGAGTTTATAATAAATAGTCAGGGTTTTATATGTGATAATTAAAAACTGTAATATAATATTAAAATTAACAATTTTAAAATTGATTGATCAACATATTTTGTTTCTTTAATTAAGATTTGTTTCCTTAATTTAAAGGGATGAATAAGAGAGGTTCGCCCGTAAGGGTGAACCCACGAATTGTCTGCTTCTTAATACATAAAATATACCAAAATAATATAATAAAACTATACCACCAAAATTTGATGTGTAATAGATTTTTTCATAAACAATTACAAATTTATACTCTTTCTATTTAAATATAATTTTTAATTTTGTATTTTCAAAAATACATAAAAACAAAATTATTATTATTAGGAAAAAAATATTTTTTTGAATATTTTTTTCTGGTCAACAGCGGTCAACGCCGGTCAACACTGGTCAACGCCGATAAATATTGGTCAACGTCAGTCAATACCGGTCAACGCCGGATTCCGACTAACCTCGAATGTTTATGGTGTTGTAGACATAACATATGTTTGTTTATGGATGTCCTTATGTGATGATAATAGTTCATGTAGTTAACAAGACATTTATATTGTTTGTATGTGTGGCTATGTGTTGGTGTATACTTCAAGTAGCTGACAATCATTTTTCCCAAAGTTAGACTAGAGATAATCTTTTTTTTTCTCTAAAGTTTTGTTATCATTGTTTTGAAGATTTCCATAATCGATTTTTAAATCTACTCTATGTGAGTTTGTTGCAGGTGAAGATGATAACTCCAGCAGTGAAGACCGGTTTGTTCGTTGGGTTGAACAAAGGACATGTCGTCACCAGATTTCTCGCAAAGGGGTATTATTCTAACTCTCCTTCTGATTACAAAGTTGATTGCTTAATTGCTTTTTTTTTTTTTTAAGATATTGTTAATTTCTTCTTCTTCCTATCGATCGATTTCCGCTTACTTATACATATACTTTTGGGAATTTTCGATAGTTTGATTTAGAGACCCGATTCGCAGTCCGATTTTTTGGGTAGTTTTGTGATTCTGGTTTTGGTTTTGGTGTCACAGATCTGAAAAAATTATCCTTGCGTGTATGATGGAATTACAGAGCTGGTGGCGTTGATTCTGGGTTTTGGTTCGAGTTGGCTGCATGGAAAATAGACTACATAACTCTAATGGAGTGGAGATGTCGAAGAAATCCATGTCCTTAGATCTTAAGACGTTGTATAAGTCTACCATTTCCAAGGATTCAGTTAATAAGAGCTTTAAAAGGAAAAACAGATCTGGGGATGATGGTTATCGGTTGAAGCAGGACAAGAAGAGCAGGAAAGTTGTTTATCTAAGTAGCTTTAAGAAGGTTGATAGCGAAAACGAAAAAATTCTGGATAAGGCATGCAGTGGCACCACCATATTGCACAATTTGGAAGACTCCAAGCTGGGATTGGACGAGAAATTATGTGACAGTAGTGGACTTCAAAGGATTTCTGTTGGCTTATTCTATTCGTTCTTGATTTGATTAGTTGGTCTGTACTTTTTTTCATCTATAATTGGCTTATTTTTAGGAAACTTTGGGATGCTTCGATCGAAGATGTCCTGCATTCTTTTATGCAAAATCATATTGCTCGAGCATGCGCCTTCTCCCAGGTATATAAACAACTTCTTTGCTTGTTTAAGAGTTTTCTAGACAGAAGATTCATTAGACTATGTTGTACTGGTCTTGTTGTATATGTATCTGTTCATTGTTCTTTTGTTATGCTTAAGGAATTGTATTATGTAAGAATCATGTAAATTTTATATGTACAACAGACATGATTTTCTATGCAACGGTTCTTTATTCAGGATACGCAATTTCTAATCACAAGAGGATTTGAGATAATTCTTCATGTTTTCGACTTGAATCTCACGTCTTTCTTCTCTTGAACAGGCTGTGGGTTGTGAGGACTGGTAAAATTGTGCATACATTAGAAACCAAGTCTCTTGTCACCAGTGATGAAGTGAGTCAAGATGGATGGTATATAACAACTCCCGATGGGTCAACTGTTAAATTATGGGATGCGAATCAGTAAACTTCTCGCTTCAGGAAATTGGATTTATGTGCCTTCTCTTGAAAAAACAATATTTTGTTGGGAGAAGTAGGCTTGAGAATGGACCTGTGAGGTTTTACTAGCGGACAAGGTTATTACCGAAACTAAATACATTATTGGTCGTCTACAAGGGTTATGGTGTGGGTGAAGAAGTGTAACAACGACGGAGCTGATGGTGAAAATAGTGTCTGAATTATCATTTAAAGGTTGGAACTCTGGATCATTTGCTTTGAGGATGACTATAATGAAGGTTTGTCTTCTTGTTCCATGTAAAACATAAAAATTACATGTATGACGTTAGTCTGAATTATAATGAATTATATACACGTTGTATGTGACTATAATGAATGACTATAAAATTGAATAGAATTTTCAATTTATATATATATTTTAAAAAAATTCCTCATTTGTGGCATATTTAAAATTAAGTTCAAAATAAATTTGTACATTTAGAAAGTACATAAATCCATAGTTTTTTTCTTATACATAGTTATTGAAAAACAGTTGTAGATAATTTCACTCTCGAGGAAAATTGATTGTTAGTCTATACTAGGTTGAAGAAATCTGCACTACGCTGCGGATTGGTTTTTTAATTTTATGTTTTGTTATATATTTTTGTTTTGTTTTATTCTTTCATAATTTAGTATAAATTGTTTGGAGTCAAGTTTTATAAATTTTGATAATTCCAATGCTAATTTTGTGTTGTTATTGTCCTCTTGTTTGGGGTTATTTTGTTTTGTAGTTGATGGATTGATTGACAAGAAAACGCAAATAATATTTTAGTTTATGATTTTATAAAAAAAAAAGCAGCAAAAAAAAAAAAAAAACTAAAAACCAAAATATTATCAACAAACACGGATAAAATCTTTATTAAAGATGTAGTTAAAACTTTTTTTTTTCAACCATTGGGTCACAACTGGCCGGCCTCGATCCCGGGTGTAAATTCCTACATTTGTAGGAGACAGGCCTCGATCCCGGATGTGATGGTGTCTTCTACAAATGGACTCACCTCCTGCCACTGCATTAAGATCACTTCACGTAGTTAAAATACTTTTTGAATATACTTTTATTTTTTAAATATACATTAATTTTATTGTTTTTATGAAAACTGAACATTTTAGATTCTCTGTATTTTACATCCAAAATCTTCAGTATTGTTTTAGACTTTTAGTAAGAGAACAATATCATTTTGAAATTAAGAAAACAAAACTTATTTTTAAGGTAATAAAATGAAAATATATTCAGAAACAAAATATATTAAATCAAAAACTCAAGCTCATAACAAATATAACTAAATTAGTATTGAAATTATGAAAAACTTATGAAACTTAATTCCAAACAACATATATTAAATTATGAAATAAAAAACAAAACAATAAAATAAAATAAAAAAACAACCCGCAGCGAAGCGCGGGTTCTAACCTAGTGGAGTTAATGATATTTTTCAAATTAACATAAATTAAAAAGCATTAGATTCATAATGAGGGGTGCAACGACAACAAGGGATGGGGAAACAAGTTGTGTTTCATAATGAGGGGGGATGGGAGAAGCCTAGGAAATATGTTAAGCGAGCGCTTGATTTCCAAACTCATGATCTGTCTGTTGGGGTTGGTAGTTCTGGTCTTTATCAACATAATAGGAGTCATGGTTCTCAGCAGGATAACTTTGGAGGGAATCGTGGTCCTCAGTTTGCTATTGGCAAGCAATCGGGACAGGGTCCTCCATTCCAACTCAACAGGAAGGGTTCCGGGTCGGCATGGCCTAAACCTCTATACAATGCTAAGCAAGACTCTAAAGTTAAACCGCTTCAGGAGGGGAGTGGCGATGGTCTTGTGGATTCAGGGAGTGGGGAGGCACGGCGGGATGCAGAAATGGAGGTTTCTCCTCAACATAACTCTGATAAGGCTCTAGTAGTTTCAGATTTTGATGAAGCTACAGATGATCTTTTGGAGGATGGGGAATGTCCGGATGGCAATCTCCAAGGGAAAGAGGATGTTACAGCTGCGTCGAATTCTAAGTCCTTGGTGGATGTGGAGTCGGGGGATACTGTTACCGCGGAGGCTGATTTGAAAGGTGATGGAAGCAAACAGAGAGGGTTGGGGAAACAAGGGAACAAGGCCGTGGATGGCAAACCTGCTGGGGGTGGAATAAAACCAGTGAAGAAGGGGATGGCGGCTCTCCCGAAACCACCGGCTCATACGTGAAGATTATAAGCTGGAACTGCCAGGGCATTGGGGCTGATCTGACAGAAAATTACTTGGGAGATCTATGGAGGAAGCATGACCAGATATTTTGTTTTTATCAGAGACCAAATAATGTTTTTCTTATTTACAAAAGTTTCAAAATAAATTTGGTTATAATAAATTGTTTACTGTGGAACCCTGCGGGGCTAGTGGTGGTTTGGCTTTATTTTTTAAGGATGAATTAAATCTTTCTATTCTTTTTGATAATGATCGTATTATTGATACACAGGCCTACATTGGGCAACAAATGCTTTTTTCGTCTTTTGTTTATGAGGATCCGATTCCTAAACACCACGGAAAAGTTTGGGATAAATTAAAGGAAATTGGATCATTTCGCATCGACCCTTGGTTTCTAATTGGGGATTTTAATGACTTAGTTGGCAATCATGAAAAGCAGGGTGGGGCTACGTGATCTGATGCATCCTTTAGGCCTTTTAGGTCAATGCTTAAACATTGTGGGATGCTAGAATTTCCTTGTTATGGGGAGCAATTATCTTGGAGAGGGATCACTGTAATAATCAGGTGATTCGGTGTCGTCTTGATCGGGCTTTAGGAAATGAGGATTGGCATGGGTATTTTCCAAACTCGAAGGTAGATTACCTGGAGATGATTGGTTCGGATCATTGTCCAATTTTATCTACTTGTTTGACGGCAACGCGGAGACGACAGAGGCAATTCCGGTTTGATAAGCGATGGTTGGGGAAAGAGGGTTTAATGGGTGCGGTGGAGTCAGGGTGGAATAGGACGAGGAATTTTCAGATCCCGGGCTTCGTAGATAAATTAAGAAATTGGAGGAACTCGATTTCTTGGTGGAGGAAAAATAATGTCACTACCGGCCCATCGATTATATCATCTTTGAAGACTGCTTTGCAGGATGCGAAGATGGATGATTCGATCTCGCAAGAGGAAATTCGGGATATTGAGAGGAAATTGAAGGAGGCATATCGTGATGAGGAAATTTATTGGCAACAAAAGAGCAGAAAATTTTGGTTAAGGGTTGGTGATAAAAATACTGCATATTTTCATGCATCTACTAAACAAAGGCGGGTTGGTGATAATAGGATTATTGGATTATTTGATAAAAATAATTTTTGGGATGAATCACCCTCGGGTATGGAGCAGATTGCCATAACATACTTTGGGGATCTGTTTAGGAAATCAGATGGGGGGGGGGGTATTACAGAGATGCTTCAAGCCATTGACCCGATTATTACGGATTCCATGAACAGAGCCTTAACTCGGGATATCTCGGAAGGGGAAGTCCAAAAAGCTCTATTTGCCATGCATCCGGAGAAGACCCCAGGTCCTGATGGGATGACAGCTCTTTTCTTCCAAAGGTTCTGGCCCTCTCTAAAGGGGGATCTACTTTTATTGGTTAAAGAGTTTTTTAGATCTGGCAGTTTTGATCCACTATTGAATGAGACTAATATTTGCCTCATCCCCAAGGTTGATCTCCCGCAACGGATGGCGGAGTTCAGACCTATTAGTTTATGTAATGTGAGTTACAAAATTATCTCAAAAGTATTGTGTTTCCGATTGAAGCGCTTGTTGCCTCTTTTGGTTTCAGAGACACAATCAGCCTTTGTGTCTAGTCGATTAATTACAGATAATATTCTTGTGGCTCAGGAAATGTTCCATGGGCTCAATACTAACAGTCGGTGTAATTCAGAGTTTTTGGCATTTAAAACAGATATGAGTAAGGCATATGATCGGGTTGAGTGGGATTTTTTGGAGGCAGCTCTGGTTAGATTGGGGTTTGATAGGAAACGGAATTCGTGGATCATGTTGTGTGTTTCGTCAGTGACGTATCAAGTTCTTCTGAATGGTCAGCCTCGGGGTTTTATTAAACCACAACGGGGATTACGCCAAGGGGATCCTTTATCACCATACTTGTTTATACTCTGTACAGAGGTTTTAATAGCGAATATTAAAAAGGCTGAAATGGAGAAGAAATTAACGGGTATTACCATTGCCTCTAGTAGTCCTACTGTTTCGCATTTGTTATTCGTTGATGACAGCCTGTTTTTTTGTAAAGCACAGGCGGATGAGTGTAGGACAGTAATGGATATAATCGGCAGTTATGGTAAGGCCTCAGGACAGGAGGTTAATCTGGCTAAGTCCTCTATCATGTTCGGTAAGAAGGTTCCTAATGATATACGATCCTAGTTGAAATCAGTTATTGGGATTTCTAAGGAGGGTGGTATGGGTTCTTATTTGGGTATTCCGGAGAGTCTAAAAGGATCGAAAGCAAAGGTTTTTAGCTACCTAAAGGATCGGTTGGACGATCGAGTAAATGGATGGTCTGCAAAGTGTTTATCGAAGGGTGGTAAGGAAATTATGATTAAATCGGTGGCTTTGGCACTTCCTACCCACGTGATGTCTTGTTATAAGCTACCACAGGATTTGACGTCTAAACTAACGAGTGCTATCTCTACCTTCTGGTGGAAGTCAAATGATAAGGAACGAGGCATGCACTGGGTTGTTTGGGATAAATTATGTAAAGATAAAAGTGAAGGGGGTTTAGGATTCCGAGCCTTGGAACAATTTAATGAGGCAATGTTGGCCAAGAAGTTTTGGCGTCTAATTCATCATCCGACATCCTTAATGGCTCGGGTGATGAAAGGACGATATTTTAAAAATAAACATCCTTTAATGGCAAAAAAACCATATAACCCTTCCTTAGCTTGGAGGAGTATTTAGTCAACCAAGGGATTGGTGGAACAGGGAGCGAGATGGGCGGTAGGTTCTGGTTATTCAATTTCGGTATGGCAGGACCCATGGTTGTCGGATGTTCGTCCAAGATCAGCGAATGGACGGGGGAGGTTATGGCTCCCGAGTTTGATGGTTAATCATCTAATTAATCCAATTACCAAGGATTGGCACCTGCCTACTCTGGAGGAGTTCTTTGATCCAGTGGATATTCAACTCATTCGTAGTATGCCGGTTAGTAAAACAAACCAACCAGACAAATTACTATGGCATTATACTAAGGGAAGTATTCGGTCAAATCAGGCTATAGATTGGCTCGAGAGCTGATAGCGGAAGTTGAGTTTGGGCAGACGTGTATGCCCTTGCGGGCTCAGTTGTGGAAATTAGATATTCCTCCGAAGATTCAACACTTTTTCTGGCAGGTTTCTTCGGGTACTCTTCCCGTGCTAGAACGGCTTGCGTATCGGGGTGTCCGGTGTGATGCCTTATGTAAGCGATGTGATTCTGAAGTGGAGACCATTAATCATGCGCTCTTTGAGTGTCCTCGGTCGTGGTGTATTTGGGACAGGTCTCCGGTATCGTTAGACCCGGGAGGATTTCCATATGCATCGATATTTGCGAATTTGGATTTCATCTTCTGGCGAGTGCCTTCACATACCGGGGTTCCATATATTATTCATCGACTCCCCTGGATTGTATGGTCAATTTGGAAGGCCAAGAATAAAAAGGTTTTTCAGGGTCTCGAGCTAGAACCGATTGATATTTTGAATCAAGCGGATACTGAAAAATTATTGTGGGAGGAAGCAAAGTCGTATTCGGTGAGATATCTGGACCCTCCGCCTTCGCTGGATAATAGAGGTTCTTTTCCCCGGTGTCAGGTTGATGGTTCATGGAAAGGTTCAGATCCTTTCTAGGGTCTAGGCTGGTGGTGTTGCGGTGACGAGGATTCAACGCTTCCGTTGGGAGCTCGAAGTCATAGAAGAGGCCTCACATCCTTACATGCGGAATTTCAAGCACTGATCTAGGCTATGGAGTCCTTACTGGAGACTGGAGTCGACTGCCAGGTTTTTGAGACGGATAGTGTCGAACTTGTGGAGATGGTGCAGACGCCGGAGGACTGGCCCGCTTTTACAAATCTCCTGGAGGATTTTTCATCGCTTTGGTCCTCTTATCCTTCCTTCACCCTCGATAGGATCTCACGAGACTCCAACTCACGGGCTGATTGCCTTGCTCGGTCGTCAAGAACTTTGCTTTCTAAATCTACTTTTGTAAACATTTATCCTCCAGTTTGGGCCACCAATCTTGGAATTCTTTTTTAATTTTATTAATGTTTGGTTGAAAAAAAAAAAAAGCATTAGATTATGATAAACATCTACAACCAATTGTATTAAATGTAAGTAACTACTAAAATTCATGGTTAAATAATATAAAATGTATCATTTTAACAAAATCATTTATTAAATACTCACACCAAATTAAATCAATGTTAGTGAATATAGTATCTCTTAGATAATTAAATTACCGAATACATACGTAATACGTTGACGAACCATAGTTTTACTTTTTGGCTAAGCGTTTGGAATTGGAAGATTGGCGCGTGAGAGTTAAATGAATTTCGATTTGATTTCTCAAAAACCGCCGAGCTGGACCTGTTCGTACTTTTTAGTTTTAAACGCCGTCGTTTCATTGTGTGACATAAGATCATGACTTTTTTTCTAAGTTTAAATGGCTGGTTTGAATTATGTTGCTGAACGACCGATGTGCATAACCCCAAAGATCGTGGAATTAAATATAAATTTTTGACAAAGGACCAATATATAGCAAAAGAAGTTGAACAGAGAATTAAATATACACCAATCTAGATCTTTCTTGCATGTCTTTAACCGGTAAACAATTAACTTTTCTTCTCAAAAGTTTCAAACTGCAATCTAGAAGAAACTGTTACTAAGAGAACAAATAAGAGGTTGAGCCGATATAATAATAGCTATCAGTTAACATTATTTAGATCAGAAATAATGTGATGGGGTGACATTAGTTAGATAGTAGTATATATTTTGACCAAATAACATTATATACATATATTTCATGCTCCCCCATAGGCCACGGACACAACTAAAAAGATATGAAAGGATAAAAATTTGAAAAAATACGAAGCTTATATAATTTAAAGTTTCATGTTTTTCCACAGCTCCAAACATGAAAACTGATACGCCCTTTACTTAGTTCTAGCTTTTATTATCCTCATCATCGGGTAGACAAGTTTAACTTAAGCTATGAAACATGGGAAGATCTTGCTTTTTTTTTTTTTTTTTTTTTTTTGAAAACCAGGGAAGATCTTGCTTTAAGTTTAACTTAAGCTATGAATCCATGAAGCAAGATGTAAAAGAGTTCATAGATAAAACCATTGACACTAACAGTTATGCATGAAAGACAACAATTGGAGTTTCAAGAACAACCAATCAGATTAAAGCAACTCTCGAGTTCCACACCAAGAAACATAAAAGGGAAATGAAGTTTGATTCACTAGCATGGCTATTTTGTTTAATAAGAGTAATTATTAAAATGGATAATTTTAAAAAGTTTTCATTATTTAATCAAATTAAACATGTTTTAAAGAGGGATATTATTAGGGAAAATTCCCAAAAAAAACCCCAACTAATTTTAATTTGGATGTTTAATACCCAATGGTTTTTGATTGGAATAAAAATACCCGATATATTAAATTAGTGTCAAATATAACCTTATCTTTAAATCTATGGAACATTCAAACACGGGACTTAACAGCCGTTAACGACCGTTACGGAATTACTAACTGGCGTTAAATTTCAGTCACGCATCTTTTAATAGTTATATAGAATATGTTTCCAACAATTTATGAATATGTTGATGTAGTCTAGTGGTATTCGGTTTGTTTTGAAACCAGGTTACATCGGGTTCGATTCCTTCTACCTTCACCTTATTTTTGCTCGCTTTTTTTTTTTTTCCTCGAAACCAGTTAGTAAAGAGAATCTGGTCGGAGATTGCCGTGTAGCCATATATATCCCTCTGAATCTCGGATAGCATCGTACCTTGGCTCTCGGATCATAACCGTGTTTGCTTTGCTGATTCGAGCTCCCTACGACATCCAAGGGTGGTTCAAAGAGATATAGATTGTCAGATCTGGCTACGATTACAGCATATGGTGATGATGTGGAAGACGATTGGCTTGGGATTAGAAACACGTTGAGGAGACTGGTTCGTCGTCATGAGCATATGAGATTGGGATTGGGAGAGATGGAGGGAATTTGGCTCGAATTGTTTCAGGTCTTGGGATCTGGACGACACGGAGGTGGAAGGTGAAACATGAAAGCTGTTTCAAGGGAAGAAAAAAAAAAACCAAAAAAACGCATAGTTCGCACTTACTAGGATTCGACCCTTGGTTAAATCAATAATAAAATAGACAAGCAACCACTAGACCACATGAACATAACCGAGTATTTTTGTAAACATATTCTATATATCTATTAAAACATGTGTGACTGAAATTTAACACCGGTTAGTAATTCCGTAACGGCCGTTGACGGCTGTTAAGTCCCGTGTTGGAATGTTCCATAGATTTAAAGATAAGGTTTTATTTGACACTAATTTAATACTTCAGGTATTTTTATTCTAATAAAAAACCATTGGATATTAAACATCCAAATTAAAATTAGTTGAGAGTTTTTTTGGGAATTTTCCCGATATTATTAGGGGAGATTTGCACTTAGACACACTTTTTGTAAAAGTATGGTCATTTAACACACTTTCTGTCCATGAAGCACTTTTTTGCCAAGTTTTCTAATTTATAGACTATTTTAATCTTTATCATTTAAGTTGAGGTATAACTAGAGAGAGAAAAACAGTTTGTATTAGAAATAATAAGAACCATTGAATTGAAACTATTAGTTAAAATTCAATGGACAAGATTTTATGTCATATTTTTTTTTTTTCTATTCTTCACTTTTTTTTTCTCCTACTCTCTTTGTAATCACTTTATTTAATTATTATAACATATATTTTTGATTTTGTTTTTATGATTGGTTATAATTTTATTTTTCCTACATTTCAAAATCCATTTTACTATATTTAAAATGAATAATTATAATATATATTATCCAATTATAATGGAATATTTGTTGATTGTTATGTGTGGATGCTAAAAATGTCTTATTATAAGGATACTTATTTGTGAAAACTATACTTATTCTAAAATCAAGACCACATGGACGATGAGTTATACACGTCCACTAAAAAATACTTATGTTTTGGTGAAGTAGTCATTGTTAACTATCAAACAATGTTAACCTCATCATATCCCCAAAAAACCTAAGCATGAAACCGTTCATCATATCATATCCTAAAATCTAAATCAGAAACCTCTAAGCCCTAAACCCTAAACCTCTAAGCCCTAAACCCTAAACCCTAAACCCTAAACCCTAAACCCTAAAGCCTAAGTCTTAAACTATAACCCTTAACCTTAGATCATAATAATAATCATAAATTTAATTTCATAGCAATTTTAACAAATGTAGCCAAATATGAAGATAGTTACTACAAAACATGAAATTGACCCAGCTCAACCTGTAAACCATGAACCTTAAATTAGGCCAAATTTTTGACTACTTGCATTACATTCTTTATAAATTTCCAAATTTATTGATATTGTTCGCGATTATGTGGATGGTTAACATGCATAGATGGATACTTATTTTGGATGACCAATTAATCAAACAACTTGCGGTTTGGTAAAGTAGTCATGGTTAACTATCAATCGATTTTAATCTTTCATGTCCATAAAATCAAGTCCACATGGATGAGTTATACAAGTCCACAAAAAACTAATTGTGTTTTGGTGAAGTAGTTTTTGTTAACTATTAAACAATTTTAACCTCATCTTATCCCCTAAAAGTCTAAGCATGAAGCCGTTCATTATATCCTATACTAAACCTCAAACCCTAAACCCTAAACCTCTAAACCTTAAACTAAACCCTAAACCCTAAACCTTAAACCCTAAATCTTAAATCCTAAACCCTAGAATCTAAACCCTAAAGCCTAAATCTTAAACTTTATACCTTAACCTTAGATCATAAACCATGATCATAAATTTAACTTCATAGCAATTTTGTAGTCAAACTAAAGATCTTTTACTATAAAACATGAAATTGACCTATCCCAACCAGTAAATCCTAGAGAAAGTGTCCAAATAGTTAATAGACATAGAGAAAGTGTCCAAATAGTAGAAAATGTGTCAAATAGCAAATACTTTTGAAAAAAGTGTGTTAGAGTGCAAATATTCATATTATTAGCCATAATTTATTTATATTTCTACATTGTGGTACACTTATTATTTTTATGCTACTAATCTAGTCAGTCACATCAAATTTTAAACAAACTGATTTTATTTCTATTTTTTCATTTATGTCGGTGAAAACGGTTTTCCTCTCTCGCCATAGGTGATTTCACCAAACCACCGTTTCACAGCAAAACCCTCCTTCTCCACTTTTCCGGCTGGCGTCGGCTTCTCCGGTGTCGGCCATCATTGTTTTCTTTGTACAGTTGCTTTAACATCTCCTAATTACCGCACAGTTTTAAATTTTTAGTAACTAAAACTAGCAAATCAAGATTATCAAACCCACGCAACTTGCCTCTTCACGACAATGGTGTTTCATGGACTGAGTCAGTCATTTCCAAATCAGACTATGGTTTATTTCCAAATCAGTTATTTCCAAATCAGACTATGGTTTATTTCCAAATCAGTCATTTCCAAATCAAACTTTTTTTTTTTTTTTTTTCATTTCTGTCGGTGAAACGGTTTTCCTCTCTCGCCATAGGTGATTTCACCAAACCACCGTTTCACAGCAAAACCCTCCTTCTCCACTTTTTCTGGCTGGCGTCGGCTTCTCCGGCGTCAGCCATCATTGTTTTCTTTGTATAGTTGCTTTAACATCTCCTAATTACCGCAAAGTTTTAAGTTTTCAGTAACTAAAACTGGCAAATCAAGATTATCAAACCCACATAACTTGCATCTTCACGACAATGGTGTTTCATGGACTGAGTCAGTCATTTCCAAATCAGACTATGGTCACTCCATCAGTTCGATCCTTGATTTGGATTATCTATCAAATCGTTGAGATTTCACTAATCAATATGAGAGATTCATCTCATCTCATCTCCATTATCGCTCCTTTCACATAGTGTCGATTCAAAGGAATTGTGATGTCTTTCTTTGTACAAAATTTTTTTCCGGTGTGCTCGGTCACTGCCGGTGGAATTTCCGGGTTTCAACCGGTGAATGTTCTCTTACCCAAAGGTATGAAGTTTTGACATGGGTTTTTAATCATGGAATCAATGGAGGAATCAGTCTGCTTGATGAAATCAGAATCCAAAATAGATGTGGGTATGTCCCTCACACTGAGTTGGGATTTGGGGATGTGTACTCTTGTGTTGGGTGTGTTAATGTTTTTCTTGTGACGTTAACATTGTCTTATGGTGGTGATGTTTTCCCATTACCTTGGTTGGAATATTTTATTTTGTTGACTGATTACATGGGATGTGAAGTGTATCGTTCTAAAAGGAAGGCGATGATTTTCTATGATGATGATGGTGATAACTTTTCCCGGTTGAAAGCCTTTCTTTTACTAGAACTGGTTCGTTGGGTTATTCAATTGCTATGTCCTTCGTATTATCCAAAACAAGACACGAGTGTGATGGGAAGGAAAATGGTGGTGAGTGACTATGATGATAATGATTTCTCTTTCCCTTGGATGGAAATTTCTACTTCTATTGAAAGAAAAATCATGGTCAATAATCGGCAAAGATGCGTTAGGCATTTCCAGCATATCGTTTTAAGTTTCAGAAGACAAGATTCAGAAGGGAATTTTGTCAAATATGCCACATTTTTTAAAAAACTTTTTGGGAATGCCACATTTGCCTCATCTTTCTAAAAATACCACATTTTTACTGTTCACGTGTTATTAAAAGACAAAACTACCCTTGTATGAAAGAGAGTGATTGTCGTAGACAAGATCTGATGGACAAGTTATTAGAGGAAATCATAGACTTGTCCACGAATTTCATTTTTATAACTTGTCTACGAGAATTATATTAACAAAGTTGTCCAAGAGTTCAAATTAGTTATCCATATTATTAAAGATAAGTTGTCTATGAAAGATAATTAGACAAAAAAAGGTAAATTAGTCAAGATGGTGGACCAATAGAATATGGTGGACCAAAAGAAGATGTCGATGATGATAAACCAAAAGAGGATGATGTGGATGAGGGTGGACCAAAAGATGATGTGGAGGATTGGATTTCTCCATATCGTCTTGTCTATCATCCACATCTTGTCTTCATCCACATCTTGTTTATCATTCGCATATTGTCTATCATCCGCATCTTGTTGACCATCGGCATATTGTCCATCATCCACATCTTGTCCATCATCGTCATTTTGTCTATCATCCGCATCTTGTCCATCATTCGTATCTTGTCTATCAACATCATAGTATTCATCGAGGGGCATTTATGTCTTTTCAAGTGAAGGTTGTGGTATTTTAGAAAAGGAAAAGAAAAAGTGGCAGTTTGACTAAAAAAGTTACTGTTCATGACATTTTTGTTAATTAACTCGATTCATAATCATTCCAAGCAACTCTTCAGTTTTTTTCTTTTAACAAAAGTAATGAGAAAAGCATTTTGGAGTTTCTTTTATAAGATGATAGCCAATTACGAGTATGTGAAGGGAGACGTAACAGATTTTACTTGTTAGCCTGTAAGGCTTTATTGTAAAGCATGGTCACTTCCACTCTTCCATCAAATTTGTGTTCAGTTTCCTCTATTTGTGTCAATGGCTTTATATGAGTGCTCATGTATCATGTAAAACTTTTTACGAAATATATATCTGATTTATCAAAAAAAAAATCTTAATTGTCTTAGTCGTTTCATTTTTATATTTTTTCTTCTTCTTTTTCTACCTATTATTTTCATTGAGTAATAGTACCAGTATCTATAAGTATTAAAAATTCTGTGATACACATCCTTACATACAAATTACAAAAAAATTAACACACATTTTAAGTTAGTTAATTAAAAAATAAAAGACCGTTCTTTTAGCAAGAAACTATTCACAGTTTCCATGCTTTCCTCCACAACGTCCTTCTGCCAAATCTCAATGATACTCATTTTTTCTCCCAATGCCGCTGAAATCTTATTCAGCTCGGTCATAATGGCCGCTGCGTCATCAAGACTCTTGATTTTCTAACCACCTCTTATCAGCTTCAAAATCTTGCTTTCTGGTTCTTCATAAGCATACACGTCTTTACTTTCATGCCCACCACAGCTTCCTCATAGGACTCCATTCTTCTCAGGTCCTATGATCCCACATTCCTCTCCCTTGGATACACTCTAAAGTATCGATCAAACTCCTCTACCCCGAATCTACTATAGGGACACAGAAAGCTACGAGCTACTCGAACAGTCCTGACTCAAGGATCGACGCGGTTACACACGTGCTGGAACATAACTGGCTCCGAAACATCTATATAGAAGATATAGAATTCATACCTCAAATCCGAGCTTATCATAGAAGTATTTAAATTAGGAGCAAAAATCTCAGTTTCCGTTTTAAACGTTCGACAAGGAGAGCATGGTTAAAGGTTTTGGATCCACCCACTATAATAGGACATAGTCGCAAAAGAGCGCAATTCTTCCGGGGTAAGTTAACCTTTCTTTGGGAGAAACTCATCCAAAATATGGTGCTAGACTCCACCTTCCTAATGGACTAAGATAAGCTTTGTTGCAATCTCTATCCCATTGTAGATTTTCATTTTGTCAGAGTTTATGATCTCGTCCAAAAATTGGAAGAAAGGCGGAACAAGAGGAGGCCGTGACATACATGAAAGTATGGACGTGCATGCTCGTGCAGAAGCAGAAAGAGAAGATTTTGAAGTTGTTAAGAGGCGGTTGAGAAATCAAGATTGAAACAAAAAAAACCGAATGTCACAAATGTTTCATAAGATAGTAGGCGATTGAGAAATCATGATTCATAAGATAGTAGGCCGTGACATATCATATTTTTTTCCTACTAATGTCACAAATGTTTCAAAAAAACTGGACTTTTGTTTCAATCATGATTCATAAGATAGTAGATGTGTTTTTTAGAATTTTATGTGCGTGTTGTAAAATCAAAGATATTTTAATGAGAAAGTTTTGATTAGATTCTGAAACTATATATTGAATAGTTATATTTTACGTAGTGTCCTTAATTCTACTGAAAGACATCAAGGACGAATCCTAGAGGTCATACGTTCGATTGTCAATGACGACACTTAAGAGATGAATATATTATATACTCTAGTTTTCCGACATGAGAATAAAGTAAGGCACTCATGCAAATATAACCTCTTAATCATAAAAAATATAGATTCATATAAATAATGTCTCTTTCAAGAGCTATTTTTTTTTTTTCCTTTTATGTTTAAAAAGATGTTTAAGGTTATTATAAATTCCTAATTTGAAAACTTATGCTTATACTATTTCGAAGCATTAATATATGAAAATTGAAAATAGTAAACTTTGAAAAGCTGATCTTTTAAGATCTTTGAAAATTGTTGAGCATTTAAAAACTTTACAAGATGTTAACAAAACTATACATGCAAGTTAAAACTGTTTGAAGAAACGAAAAGTAATATACATGCAAGTAAAATCAACTGTAGAAATCTAGATAATTATGAAAGTGATTTTAAAAACTTGACTAAGCTCTTATTTAATTAAATAGTGAAATTTTATGAATACCATCTCATCGACATTGCTACATGACAATTTTTCCAAACAATAATTTTTACGAGATCATCTTTTTATATCAATAAATTCCATAGCCCAACGATTATCAAAATTCTTACCAATTTACAAATTACTTGTACATATCACGTTTTTTGTGAAGCCTGGATCTTGGTCGACTATCGAGCAAGCTTCACTCTTTGATTTCTTGTTATAGCGAGCAACACAATTGTTTTTCTTTTCATCTCTCTTTTGTCTCTTTTTCTTTTGCTTCACTTTTAGTACTTTCGTTTCGACTTTTCTTTCAAGATTTAAAAGAAAAAACTATGAAACGTCTTTTAGGAGGTTTTTTTAATATGCTTACTTTTTAATGTTAAAAATAGTAGATTTGTCGTGGACGATAGAATCGATGTTTACTGCGTGGACGATAGAATCGATGTTTACTGCATTGCGAACACGTGTTATGATGTGATTAATATTTTTTTTAAATTTATTTTTTTATCTACGAAATTTTTATAGAAGCTAGAAAGTAGATTTGTTATTGGACGATAGAATCGATGTTTACTGCATTACGAACACCTGTTATGATGTGATTAATTTTTTTTTTATCTACCAAATTTTTATAGAAGCTAGAAAGTAGATTTGTCAGTTGGACGATAGAATCAATGTTTATTGCATTGCGAACACGTGTTATGATGTGTTTAATATTTTTTTTAATTTTATTTTTCTATCTACGAAATTTTTATAGAAACTAGAAAGTAGATTTGTTGTTGGACGATAGAATTAATGTTTATTACATGCAATCGGTTTTGTTGGGACATTTTATCATTTTATTTTGCAGATGTAGAGAGATTTTATCATAACAATAAGTATATGAGATTCTTGCATTATAGTGATCCAATAACTTACTTATGCCTCTGAAATTTGAACAGTTTGTTATTTTTCCATCAGAAGGGTCTTGAAGCCCTATTTATTGTGCCAACTTCTTACAACTATCCTGAGCTAGCAACAAGAAGAAGTTGGGTTTTGTGTTTTGTTGTAAGCAGAGATGAATAAGGCCCAAGTGGAGAAATGTTGTTTAGTTAGAGTCAACAAGTGTTAGTTATGTCTAGAGGCTAAAACTCTAAATGTAATTGTTATGAGTTGTTGTACTAATGTGGCTTGTGTAAGACTATGGTCTAGTGTGTAAAGTATGGGTGCAAACTGCAACTAGTAGAACTAGTATAATATGTATGTGTCGGGTTGTAAGAAAATATCAATATCCTAGTGATCCGAAATATCAATGTAGACAACAATTAAAGAATGATCTCTTTTCTCTTATTGAAGAAACGTTTGGTTTTTTTATGAAGAGAAACATGTTAAGCTTCTACCCACGAAACCTTATGAACAATAGCTTAACCTTATGAACTCCAAATCAAACCTCCATTAATGAACAAATGGTTGATTTTGATTACAAAGCTCAATATCTCTTAATAAAAGGAACTCTCAACTCTCAGATTACAAAGTGATAGATTGAACAAGTGAAAGATGAAGTCAGATCCTCAGCATACCTTCGGATCTTCCTTCCCCATACGTTAGTCTCATAGCGACTAATCCCTCACAACATTCATCATGCCCCTTTGTGATGCTTCTCCACTTTATGTATAGACACCATGTGATGCTAACAAACCCTTAACCCGTCTCACGTGTTGAGTCCTTTGTCATCTTCTGGTTCTCCTCTCCACACGTACGTGACTCATCCTTATATACCTTGTCATCAGCCTTTCTTCTTCTGAAATACACGCGCTGCACCTTATCAAAACAAAACACAAACAAGAGAGTAAAGAGAGAGTAAAGTTCTCTTTGTCTTTGTTAAACAGAGGAACAAAACAGAGAGAATGAGTGTGAGAACAAACTGACCTCCAAAGTGAAAATGGGGTCAGAAGTATAACATGGTATCAGAGCTTGAGTATCCTTGGAGCCTGCACAAATAAAAAAGAAGAAAGGTGAGGCCACTAGGAGAAGATGTCATGGAGAAAGAAGAGTCCACGAAGTGAGAACAGTCTGAGAAAGACTGAATAAGAAGACAAAAGAAGGAGTAAGCCATAAGAAGAAGATGGAAGTGGAGTCCATGGAAGTGGTGGAAACCTTAAGCGAAACTGAGCTCAAGGCAAGAAGGAGCAACCTTGAGTGAACTCAAGGCAAATGAAGAAGAGCATGCACAAAAAGAAAGAGAAGTGTAAGGCTAAAGAAAAGAAGAGCAAAGCTGAGAACTGCAACTCGAAGAAGAAAAGAAGGAAAGCTTCACAAAGTCATTCACAACCGTACTTTAAAGAAGGAGGGCTTCAGGTGCATTCAAGAAGATAGGGAAATCTTCCGAAAAATAGCTATGGAGACAACAGTGTGGAGATGATGTGAAAGGAGACGGCAAAGAAGCCGTGAAGAGAAGATGAAGAAAAAAGCTGCAGCCATAAAACAGAAACTCATGAGGTTATCTTGCATACACAGAATTCAAGCTTCAACAACGTTACAATTCACAAATATGGATTGAGAAGAAGGTTGATGCCAAGAACAAACCTGTGAAGTGCCAAACCAAGAGGGAGAAATCTGTGTCTGAAGCAGAACAAGGAAGAAGACACCAATGCAAGCTTGATTGCAGCTTCCAAGATGAAATGTAGGCAATGAAGCCTTGCATCAAAGAAGAAGCAACTAAGGTGGCAGCAATATGGTTGAGAAGCTTCAATCCGTGACTAAGATTGAAAACCTGAAAACGAGAAGGAGAAACTGAGGGTTCAAGGAGCCAAACGACTAAGGCTTAAAGCTAAGGTGATGACTTGAGGAGAAGCCAATCATACTACAGTTAAGAAAAAGCCGAGGTGATGGTTCAAGTCAAAAGAGTCCTAAGCTAAAAGCAAAGGTGATGGTTCCCAGAAGAATCGCAAAAGAGAAAGCTCACGAAATTGATGAATTTAATGATCAGTGCATAATGCATAAACTGAATGTTAGTGATAATTAAGTTTGAGGAAGCAATTGCAGAAATGAGTTAGAGATGGCATATATAGTGATCGAGAAGAATTTCATCCATTCATCAAATAATAAACAAGAAGAGAAGTAACTACCAACTTTACAAACATGGATTTGCGTTGGAGCAGAACGCACACAGCTCCAAAAGAATCAGTGGCTCCTAGCTAGGTAATAGTGATGAAGCAAACCCGAAATCTATCCGACAAAGATCCCAAGCACCTTCGTTGGCACAAACCCCCAAATTATCTGTTGGATCCACCGGAAGATAGTCCCCGCAAGAAAACCCTGACGGATGGAGCATAAAAGAATCCGAAACACCAACATCCCTAGGCTTGTGCTGCTTGGTGTTTCATCTTCTTGATGTACTTAACTAATCCTTTCCTTGGATCCAATATCAAAATGTAGACAATTAAAGTTTCTCTCTTCTCTCATAGTAAAGAAACGTTTGGTGTGAAGAGAAACAAACACAAGAGAGAGAGAGAGAGAGTAACTCTATGCTTCTGTTAAAACAGAGAATAGAAACAGAGCATAAGAGAGTGTGAGAGAGCAAACTGACCTCAAAGTAGTGATTAGTGCATAATGCATAACCTGAATGTTAGTGATATGTATATACCTGCTGATAATTAAGGTTGAAGAAGCAATTGCAGAGATGACATATATAGTGATCGAGGGGGGTTTTCATACACAATTTCAGAGACTTGTAACACTGTTTAATCACCAAGAAATATATACAGAGCTGGATTACAAAGATTTCAAACACTAGTGATCATGCCATTAAAATTATAATCTTGACGACGGCCGCTAAATTATGTGTAACCTAAGTGGTTTGCCGTAAAAGAATCAGTGGCTCCTAGCCAGGAAATAGTGTTGAAGCAAAATGCAAATCTATCCGAGAAAGATCATCCGAATCACCTTCGTTGGTACAAACCTCCAAATTATATGTTGTTGTCGGTATTGGATCCATCGGAAGACTGTCCCCGCCAGATGACCCTGACGAATCGAGCATAGAAGAATCCGAAACACCATCATCATCATCATCACCACCACCACCGAACTTGTTTGGATTATTATCACAAGGAGCCATCTCCAAAGAAAGAGAAGACGAACGTAACTCTGATTGATTTTCAAGGTCGGAAGGTATTACTTCCTTTTCACAACAAGGGTTCATGTTATCAGTGGCCGGCATTGAATCAACAGGATGATAATCACCGCAAGATAACCCTAACGTGAGAGGATTGAGCACAGAAGAATCCGAAACACCATTATCATCATCATCACCACCACCGAACTTGTTTGGATTATTATCACAAGGCATTGAATCAACAGGATAATAATCACCGCAAGATAACCCTAACGTGAGAGGAGGATTGAGCACAGAAGAATCCGAAACAACAGCATCACTAGGCTTGTGCGTGGAGCTTCTTCTTCTTGATAAACTTAACTTTTTTTGCTTGATCCCAAGTAAGTGCGAGTCAAGGTTGATGAGATGGTTCCTCAACTCGTCATCCGACAAACCCTTGAGCATTGGGAGGCCGTAGAGATCGCTGGCGTGATTCTGCCTCTTCAGATCACTTAAACCATTGAATTTGGCTACAATCTCTGGTATGGCTCGTGGGTTCTCTTGCGGCTCAGGCCAGACATGGAGATCATTGTCGGGGCCGTAACAGATGAAACCGACAGAGTTGCCGCAAAGAACAGAGAGCTCTGTCGCTTTCTTCTTAAAACAAGGAAATATTTGTTTGAAAAAGTTCCTCTTCGCCCTCTTCAAATCATCATCATCACCGCTTGGAGAAGACGAGCGTAACTGTGAAGGTATTACTTGATTCTCGCAACGAGGGTTCATGTTATCAGTGGTCGGCAGTGGATCCACCGGAGAATAATCGCCGCAAGATAACCCTAACGTGAGAGGAGGATTGTGCAGAGAAGAATCAGAAACACTATAAACCTTGGAAGCAGCACTAGATCCCAAATTCGAAACAGTTTCGTGAATACCCAAATCCCTAAACCCTAATTGATCATCCGACAAAGCCGCCTCGCGGTTTGAGATGGTCAAATTGGAAACAGTTTCGTGATCCCTAAACCCTAATTGATCATCCGACAAAGCCGCCTTGCGGTTTGAGATGGTGGCGTTGGCCGAAACCCTATGATGATCATCTTCTCCCGTCGTCTCCTTAGACTTCGAGTTTGCTTCTCTTAATATACTCATCTTTTTCTGCTTGATCCCAACTGATTGGGAGTTAAGCTTAGCGAGATGTCTAAGCAATTCTTCATTCGACAAACCCTTGAGATGTGGCAAGTCGAAGAGATCGGAGGCGTGATTCTTCCTCATGTGATCGCTCAACGAATTGAACTTTCCAACAACCTCCGGTAACGCTTGTGGGTTATCTTGAGGATCAGGCCAGACATGGAGGTCGTTGTCGGGACCGTAACAGATGAAACCAACAGAGTTGCCGCAAAGAACAGAGAGCTCTATGGCTTTCTTCTTAAAAGTAGGAAATTTCTGTTTGAAAAGGTACTTCTTCGTCTTCAAATCATCATCGCCACCACACTTGGATGGAATTTTATCACAAGGAGCCATCCAAAATCAAAATCAAGTAGATCTAAAAGTTTCGATATCGGAGTAGAAAGGGAGAGAACGTATGAGAGTAATGTAATAAATAAATAAATAATAATGATGGGAAGTGATACAAACTCTCTATAATATTTATATAGAGAGACTCTGCAAGATCAACGGCCATAAATGCGACAGCGTTTTCCTTTTTTTTTTTCTAATTTCCATTGAAATTACCAAGTGTTTCTAGGTTTTCCTTTTCTTCATAGCTAAGAATCTAATATTTCCTAATTTTCCGTAGGACTAACGACGCTGTTGTTACGTTTTCCTTTTCAGCTTAGAACTTTTTTTTTTTTTCTTTTTAAATTCTAAAGACATTAGCTGTGTTGGTGACAAAAAAAAATATTTTTTTACAAAAATATATACATGTTTTGTATATTAAAATAATTTTCCATAACTCAATTTATCATATAAGTCATTACGTTTAAACTTATATATTGCTTAAATTTGTTAATTAAGAAGATTTTGTAAAAGGTTTGTTTATATTGTTAAATTTATATATATATATATATATATATATATATATATATTGTTCCTTAAAGTGGTATTATTCTTCCGAATTAATTAGTTAATAATAATATGAACGATTAAAATAAATTTTCTGTAGATATCATGGTTTGTGTTCAAGATTCCTTGTTATTATTAATAATATACCTAAAATAATCAAAGGAACTGGTAAATCCAGACTATACAAATAATATACTTCAATTTTTAATGTAATAAATATATTTTTTTTTCTACCCAGCAAATCCAGACTAAACAAATAATGTTATTTTTTTTTTTGTATGCATATAGTGTATTATGGTGAATGGAGATGTCAATGATTTAGGATAGGTGTTAGGTATGATTTTATTTTTGTTGTATAATAGGAAATCATGCTTAAGAGTGATTAATTTATGAGATTCTTTTGCCTTATGTAAATATACTATTTGAAGATTTTATTTTATTATTTGGAATATCCTTTCGAAGAATATCCTAAATGTAGGTATAAAACTATAACTAATGGCAACAACACATATAACATATTTTGTAATCAACTAATGAATCAAATAATAATATAACTTTAGAATCTATAACTATTATATCATATACTAACAAGTTGTGTAATATTATATAGGAGATAAATTTGTGAAGATACATTATTGTATAATTTTCTCTAATCTCCAAAATCTTAGAAATCCGGAAATCTTAGCTGATTCCAAAGCAATATAGTTGACATAGTCCAATGGTAGACGAAGTAATGAAGTTCTAAAATTTTAAATTTCACAAAACTTGTGTATAAGTTTCACACATACACAAGACAAACACACACAAACCCATTAACATATACAAAAACAAGAGTCTTATTTCAAAACTCTAAATCGATTTATAGCTAGGTTTATAAAGGTACCTATCTGAATTGTTTTCGTCTCACATATCCAAGCCATGTATGCACCTGCAAATGAAACAAGAACAACAATTATCTTCTACTAGTATTCTACCCGTACTATGTACGGGTTAAGAATCATTTAAATATAAATTTTTAAAAAGTTTAGTTGAATTAACATGCTACATACATTACCTCTCGCTTCAAATTTCCAGAAACTAATGTGAACAAAGATGATTATTTGAAATGATGAAAATGTTGCTGGTTCTGCCTTCTTGGTCCCCTCTCTTTGATAACGCAAAACAAAAAACTTCTTATATCTGCAATTTATAATGAACAAAATGTTTTCTTAATCATTATAATAATATTTAAATAATATAGAATGTGTATAAAAGAAAATATTTCTTAAACTTAACTTACTCAATATCCCCAAGACCGAGCATAGCATAAAACAAAAAACTTCTTAAACTCCATATATTTGCTGAAAAGCTCTGGTTTTGTGAATTGTCAGTGTGTTGAAACTGTTCTCGACAACCTTCAAAACATGGTACACAATATTACTTTTTTTTTTTTTTTTTTTTTTTGACAACAAGAGAACAAGATTGGCTCAATCAAGCCAATACGAAAGAACGTTGTTTACATAGGTAACTAAGTGCGGAACTGTGCGAATTCGTCGCGCTAAATTATCCGCTTTACCATTCTGGGATCGAGGGACGTAGACTAAGGAAAAAGAAGCAAACTCCTCCTTATCCGCCTGAATGTCCTCCAAATAAGGCGTAAAAGCTGGCCACTCAGAAGGCGAAGACACCATCTTCACTAAGTCGGAGCAGTCGGTGATAAAGACTACAGATTGGTTATCCGCTCCAATCATGCAACGCATAGCCCAGACAAGGGCTTCAATCTCGGCATGAAGAGGGGAAAGACTACGGCGAAGGTTGGCAGCTCCCATAGTCGGGACATCACTCCAGGGCGACGTGCAAAACCATCCTCTACCCGCATATCGATCTGTAGCTTTCCAAGAACCATCTACAAAACAAGTATAACTCGACAGAAACCTAGGAACCCCTAATCCCCCATTTCCATAGGAAATAACCGCAGTGTTTACATCCGATGGTAATACCATATCCTTTGTCTGAGCCAGAGCCCATGCTTTTGCCTCATCCTCCGCTAACCGCAGAATTGCAAAGGGGTTTGAATCCAAATTACTGTAAAGTTTATCGTTGCGCGCTTTCCAGATATACCACAGAATCCAGGGAAAGAATTCTTGTGTTGGAACATCTGTAAATCGCCAAAATAGAAAATCCATATTCGCGAAGACTGACTCCGAAGGGAATACACCCAGGGCCGTCGGGAACTGCGACAAAGCCCAAACCTGTCTAGCTGGCGGACATTCAAAGAGGGTATGATTAATCGTCTCCTCCTGAAAACCACAAAGGCCACAAGTGGCCTCACAACTTATTCCGCGTTTCCGTAGATTAGCTGTAACCGCCACACAACCTGAAAGAGTTTGCCACAGAAAGTGACGAAGCTTCGGTGGACACCTAATTTTCCACACAAAGGCCTGGAGAGGTACAATGTCCGGCCCAAATACTTTCGGCTCAGGGCGAGCCGTCTCATTTGAACGCAGCACATGGTACCCTGATTTTACCAAATATTTACCAGACTTAGTAAAATGCCATCCCAGAGCATCCGGCTTATCCGGTTGTCGCAACGGTAAGGTAGAAATCATAGCCACATCTTCCGGTACAAAAGTAGCAGTAAGCTGAGCCATGTCCCAGGAATTAGAACTCCTGTCAACAAGATTTATAACGCGGAGCAGAGGATCAGAAGGCGATCCTGTGCTCAGTGCTGGTCTCGGGAATTGAGCAGGGATCCATGGGTCATTTCATACAGAAATGGAAGCACCAGAACCAAGTGGCACCAGAACCAATATTACTTTGATAGCATAATAAAAGCATTTTAACGTAAATTGTTTCAAACAAAACAAAAATCTTACATGTATATAAGAAAGGGAAAAATGTCATAAAAATCCCCAACTATGTGTTTTCGTTGATTTAAATCCTCAACTCTTCATTTGGTGAAATAAACACTTATTTTTTTTGTTGACTTTGAAATAAATCGTAAAGTCTTATTGACTTTGCCAATTGAGGCACAACATTAACTAGGTAAACGGAATAATTACACGGTGTTAACTATCTGTTACTGAGAACTGTTAATGTGCAAAACGACGTCGTTTTGTATTTAAAAAAACATACAATTGAAGGATTCAAACTCTACACCTCATTTATAGAGCAATAGCTCCTTCACCAACAGAGCTGTACTATTTTACTAGATATTTAACACAAACACAAATATATATAAAGTTTATGTTCGAGAGAAGAAGCGTGCCGAGAACAATGGCGAAGCCTTCTTCTTCAGCTTTCATCTCTGAAACCTAACTCTTCTCATCTCCCAGACGACACAATCTTCTTCTCAATATTTCCAAATCATCGCTTGTTGGATAAAACAAAAACAGAAAATTGCAGAAAAGAAGAAGAACTGAAACTAAAATTGCTCGATTGAAATTGATAAGCACAAAGTCTGAGAAATACAAAATAGAGGAAGAAAATAACTACCCATAACCCATGATAAAAGAGCTAATTAATCGGAAGTACCCACAATTTCTAAACCCATAAACCACAAACTCCTAAAACCCAGATTTAATTTTGAATCAATCAACATTCTTTCCGGTGATAATTTTGAATCAATCAATTTTGGTGGAGCTTAAACCTATTTGATTCTTGTTTGGTGGAGCTTCTTGTAACACCCGCGCCGTCACAAAAGACGGAACAACATGTAACCCATCCGGTCTGGCCAAAAACATTTTTTTCTTTAAAATTCACCAACGAACAAACTTCAAACTGTAACTCTTGAACTTACTAACCTGGGGAAAAAGGAAAGAAGGAGGTGAGTAAACAAGTTTACTCAGTGAGGAGATCAAACTCTGCCCACTGGACATACAGTAATCACGTTCCAAATATAATCAACAACTATTACTTAGCATAGATTCAGAATGTTTATCAAGCAAACAAACAAACAAACATCTTAATTCTCCTCAGTAACTTTCATCTTATTTTATGCACTTCGTGACAACTACCACATGCAAACATTTATGTTTCCTTACATTACTTAATAAGTTTTACTTTACTTATAGGTTTGGCCATTAACACTTTTTATGGCTCCCAAACCCCTTTTCTTAGAAGACCACGGCCCAAAGCTCGATTCTTCCCCTGCTCGTCAGCGGTTTATGACCTGCAATGAACCCGTCGGTTCATTACAGTCCAACATCATCAAGTATCTTATCCTTTCTTATTCTCATTCTCTTGTATGTTCATAATTATATTTATAATATAATATATAAGTTAATTCATAAGATCATATCATGTAGCTAATGTTCTTCACATATATCATGTTACTAACAACCTACTTTATCATGCACACAAATCCACACAAACACATTCAATTAACAAACAATTCTTGAGTCTATACTCAGCAACTATCGAAAAGTATATAAGGAAAGAGATCACTGTTATCCGCAAATACCACCCTCACCTTAGCCATTTAATCCTTGATTTAGAAATAGCAACAACAGAACCATGCTTTAGCAACAATCCTCAATCTGCAGCGGTTTAGATGACAATAATCTATTAAACCAACTCAAACCAAAGTCTCCATTTAATATTTCCCAATTAATTAGACCAAAGTCTAATAATTTAATAAACCACAATTCCATTTCACGATCGCATGCTCCCAGATTAATATCACTTCCTTAACCAGCCACACTAACCGATTACAACTACAATATTAAATTAACCTACACCACCGAACCAACACACGTAACCATGCACGACACCAAAAGTCAACTCACAACTCATGCACGTACGTTCGATAATCAAGTTTCGGTTTAATAGATAAACAACACATCGACAAGAGTGAAGCTTCACCGTTTACCTTTCTCGGCATTCGCTCTCAGCAAATCTCCTCGACGGTTTGACGTGACGGTTCAAGCTCACGGTGGTGTTTAGTCCTCATGGATAAACAATTACACAACAACAATGCAACAAATCCATCAACACAAAAATCAGAAACTTATTCTGCAAGTTACAAAATAAATCTAGGGTTACCTTACCCTTGACGGCATCGCCAAAGTACTACGACTACTTCAGTGACAGCGGCTATCAACCGGTGATGTGGTGAATGACCAACAGTGGTGAACGGCATCTATCGTACAGAGGCAGAGAGGAACCCATGGCAACAACGGAGGAGATCAAAGTGGTTATCTCATCAACAACAATGGTAGACTTGACGGTGGCTCCGGCATGAGACGACAACTACAACACCGCGACGGAGGAACAACACAGTGGTGACAATAACTTGACAGCGACGATGATGACGGTGAGATCCGACGTAGATAGAGGCGTATGACTAGGGTTCAAAAATTCTCTCCTTTGTCGTAAACATTAAAGCGGCGATATATGTTTACACGAGAATTCACCAACAAAAACGAAACCCTTTTGTCCATTTGTGACTTCTCTTTGTTTGGGCCATAATGGACTGCAATTATATAACAAACTGGCCCAATTATGAAATTGGGGTGTTACAATTCTCCCCGCTAGAATAAATTCGTCCTCGAATTTGCGAATTAGTTTCTCCCTCACTTAGTTTTTGTCCCAACTTAGGAGTATCTTTCTCTTTGATCTTTAACCTTTTAGATTATCCAATCCAACTTGGAGTGTCCTTCTCCTATGTGCTTGTTTTGACTTTTTCCAAACTTTTCCGATCAACAATGAACCACAAGTTTCCACTTGGTTATATACTGTAATCACTATGGTTTCCATTTGATAATCCTTCATACTTCTCATTTTAAACTTTTAAGCCAATACAAAACTAATTCTTCCATTACTACGATTAGTCCGACGTTTAGCAATATTACAACATGGAACGTCAAGTGTCACAGTTCCTTTAACTTTCCATCGCTTAGACATAGTACACATCCTTGAAATAAGGTTTAAAATTTGAGTAGAATACTCCAATTTCCAACAAAAGGTCTTCCCATTACCTTGACTTGTGAAAATAACCAGTTCACCAACATACGACCTACGACCTGGTCTAACATTGTTCTGAAGTGTACACATCCACCATGACCATTACGTTTTGTGCAACATGGAGCTAAGTTATCCACCAAGCTTCTGTTGCGCTCACCTTTGAAAGTTTCCCAATGTTAAATTTAACATAGTGTTTTCCTAACACTCTCTTACGGTTCTGGTTCCTTTTGGGTTTCACACTTCCATGCATTTTTTTTCCTGTCAAGTATTACTTTCCATATAATCCTCATTCGCCACATAATGACCATCCTGCAGTACTCAAACACCAAATCAAAATAATGTTACCTCCTCATAGTTCTTAGTGATCTCCATTTCGCTATCCTTAGTGGCTTCCTATACCACCAAACTTTATATGTTGTAGACTTAGCGTCTTTCTCTTCTTCAAACCCTTTTTCCGTTTAAGGTAACAACCATTGACTAAAGCTCTCTCCAAAGCCCCAATATTGAATCAACCACTTTTTTTTTCAACATTTTTCGTCTTGACTCATCCTGCTCTACAACTACCCAAGTTGCCTCCTTACTGCTAGTCGTCCGCATCAATCCACTAACAATATCCATTTTCACATACCCTTTCCCCATTCGGGTTAAGACAACTTTAAATTCTAAACAGCCTATCACCACTGACACTTTTTTTTTTTTACTCCTATGTACCGCTTACATACAATTCTCTGTAGAAGTCCATAATCTACATTAATGTGGTGTCCTCCCACACTGCTATTTTCCACTTCCTCCGCTGAAATTCCTTTATGTGCTCTCCAAGCATTAGAATAACCTCGACTAGTGATTTTTATACAATACCTCATCTTTAAACTTTGTGGTCCTCTTAAAAAAAATGTCCTACCACAATACTAACACCAACTTTTTTTTCCTTTTTTTTTTTTTTATTCCTTTCATCTACGGTTTATAGGGCTGCTTTCCATTATTTATCTCCATAATGTCGCCACACATTTCTTAGGGTGTTCCATCCCTCTTAACAAATTTACTGTACTTTCCTGACTATCCTGACGAACTGATCTTCACTTGGAACTTCTTCCCCTCTCTTTTAAGCTTACAGACAAGGCCTCGACTTTTATTTACAAAAACTAGAAGATGCAATCAAGACTCCATAAAATAATAAACCAACACGCAATAGGTAATTCACTCAAAGAAATAATGCAACACGCAATTTCAATCAAAGCAAGCAAAGCACACAAACATAAAACACGGTTCAAGTCTTCGTCTTCTTCGTCACCAACCTTCCCCACTAGAGGAATTGTCCCTAGTACTCTTGCACGGTATTAACTCCTCACCTTCCTCTTTTAAAAAAAGAAACAATTCATCACAGACTTTTTCGCTTCACGTGTTTCTCCCAACTACGGTTCAAGGTCTTACACTGCTTCTAAGGATTGATTTCCACTTACCAAAAAAATCAAGATTAACATTAGAATACTACTAACTTTCACAAAATGAAAGTCAAGAACAAGTTTGTTGTTGGTGAATTCAAAATCTTTATACAAAACAAAACTTGTTTCCGGAAACTCTTTGAAAACATTTTTTTTTTTTAAACAAAAATCATTTTTGAAATCTTGACCCTCCGGGTCAGCACCGGGGTGGCCTTAACCTGGCTCTGATACCAAATGTAACACCCGCGCCGTCACAAAAGACGGAACAACATGTAACCCATCCGGTCTGGCCAAAAACATTTTTTTCTTTAAAATTCACCAACGAACAAACTTCAAACTGTAACTCTTGAACTTACTAACCTGGGGAAAAAGGAAAGAAGGAGGTGAGTAAACAAGTTTACTCAGTGAGGAGATCAAACTCTGCCCACTGGACATACAGTAATCACGTTCCAAATATAATCAACAACTATTACTTAGCATAGATTCAGAATGTTTATCAAGCAAACAAACAAACAAACATCTTAATTCTCCTCAGTAACTTTCATCTTATTTTATGCACTTCTGTGACAACTACCACATGCAAACATTTATGTTTCCTTACATTACTTAATAAGTTTTACTTTACTTATAGGTTTGGCCATTAACACTTTTTATGGCTCCCAAACCCCCTTTTCTTAGAAGACCACGGCCCATAGCTCGATTCTTCCCCTGCTCGTCAGCGGTTTATGACCTGCAATGAACCCGTCGGTTCATTACAGTCCAACATCATCAAGTATCTTATCCTTTCTTATTCTCATTCTCTTGTATGTTCATAATTATATTTATAATATAATATATAAGTTAATTCATAAGATCATATCATGTAGCTAATGTTCTTCACATATATGATGTTACTAACAACCTACTTTATCATGCACACAAATCCACACAAACACATTCAATTAACAAACAATTCTTGAGTCTATACTCAGCAACTATCGAAAAGTATATAAGGAAAGAGATCACTGTTATCCGCAAATACCACCCTCACCTTAGCCATTTAATCCTTGATTTAGAAATAGCAACAACAGAACCATGCTTTAGCAACAATCCTCAATCTGCAGCGGTTTAGATGACAATAATCTATTAAACCAACTCAAACCAAAGTCTCCATTTAATATTTCCCAATTAATTAGACTAAAGTCTAATAATTTAATAAACCACAATTCCATTTCACGATCGCATGCTCCCAGATTAATATCACTTCCTTAACCAGCCACACTAACCGATTACAACTACAATATTAAATTAACCTACACCACCGAACCAACACACGTAACCATGCACGACACCAAAAGTCAACTCACAACTCATGCACGTACGTTCGATAATCAAGTTTCGGTTTAATAGATAAACAACACATCGACAAGAGTGAAGCTTCACCGTTTACCTTTCTCGGCATTCGCTCTCAGCAAATCTCCTCGACGGTTTGACGTGACGGTTCAAGCTCACGGTGGTGTTTAGTCCTCATGGATAAACAATTACACAACAACAATGCAACAAATCCATCAACACAAAAATCAGAAACTTATTCTGCAAGTTACAAAATAAATCTAGGGTTACCTTACCCTTGACGGCATCGCCAAAGTACTACGACTACTTCAGTGACAGCGGCTATCAACCGGTGATGTGGTGAATGACCAACAGTGGTGAACGGCATCTATCGTACAGAGACAGAGAGGAACCCATGGCAACAACGGAGGAGATCAAAGTGGTTATCTCATCAACAACAATGGTAGACTTGACGGTGGCTCCGGCATGAGACGACAACTACAACACCGCGACGGAGGAACAACACAGTGGTGACAATAACTTGACAGCGACGATGATGACGGTGAGATCCGACGTAGATAGAGGCGTATGACTAGGGTTCAAAAATTCTCTCCTTTGTCGTAAACATTAAAGCGGCGATATATGTTTACACGAGAATTCACCAACAAAAACGAAACCCTTTTGTCCATTTGTGACTTCTCTTTGTTTGGGCCATAATGGACTGCAATTATATAACAAACTGGCCCAATTATGAAATTGGGGTGTTACATTCTCCTCTTATTTTGAATCTTCGGAATCTCCACCGCTGATGTTTGATTCTCCATCTCCGGCGAGATTTATTATCACAGAGTGGATCGCATATGGAAGAGATAAGTATTTGTGTTGTGGTAAGTAAAATAAAAACATCTCAGTTCGGTTGGTTAGGATTTTAGTCTTCTCTTCCAGATGTAATGGGTTCGAATCCCATATTTGTATGTATTTTTTAAAACACAAACGACGTCGTTTTGTTCATTTACGATTCTCAGTAACGATTAGTTAACTCCGTGTGATTGTTCCGTTAATTCATTTAACATTGTGCCTCAATCGGCAAAGTCAACAAGACTTTACGATTTATTTCAAAGTCAACAAAAAAATAATTGTTTATTTCACCAAATGAAGAGTTGAGGATTTAAATCAAGGAAAATACATAGTTGGGGATTTTTATGACATTTTTCCCATATAAGAAATAATATATAATAAGAGAGTATATGGCTGGAGGCCAAAGAACCGGCTTCTTTTCTTTTTTTTTTCCATAAAGAACCTGCCATGGAATTAAATTTAGCCATTGACTACTACATATTTAGTATGCATAAAGAATTACAGATCTTTTATAAAGACTAAAACTCCTAATCTAAATACAATATGAGAGGAAGATAATAATAAATTACATTGAATTAGATAGTGGTGTGACTGGTGTCTTACTCGTAGGCATTCTTTCAAATTTCAGTGAAGGCTGTGAAGCTACAATGAGAACATTTGTTTTAAATAGGAGTATCTAGTAGTTTTTGAGACAAATGATTTGACCATTATATAGGAGATGAAATTGGTTAATGGAAAAGAAAATTGTGGAGAAGTGGTTAGTTATATAGACTGAAAACTGAAAAGATCGTGGAATAGTGGGTGGAATAGTGGGCAAATGAAGTGGTTAGTTGGAAGAAACTGAATTTTATGGATTACACTTTTTTAAAAAATTTTAATTTTTTGCTAAAGTAAAATTTATGTGGTAGAATATTATTGGCTATGTGACATGTGATTTATAGGATAAAGGATTTGACAACAGACGGACCAATATATACAGTGATCAAAGATTGATCAAACATTGATCAAACATTGATTCATGAACAGAATAAAGCAATGACATATATAGCTGCAGCATAAACATCAACACAATATTGAGACTTCTTTCCCTGAAATTTCATTCGATGGAAAAAGGCACTGCAACCTGTAGCTGATATATCCTAATAATATGTATAGAGTGATCACATACATACAAGAAAATTATAGCAATCCAAACATCATTTCAGGCTTGGTCGTGAGGACCATGGAGAATTTAATTAGTCTTGATCTAACGTACATACAAATATTCAGTGTTAGCCTAGTCTACTTGGATACTTCAGTGTTAGCCTAGTCTACTTGGATACTTCTTTTTCATCTTCATAGCAAGTTTTAAAAAGCAGTACAAACTAAAAATAGTGTCTCAGTCGAGGTACAGATACCTGGACATATCCGAATATGAACTATGTGACTACAGAAACATGTGATCAGAATCATGGATCTATTGTTTGCTGATTTTGATCTTACCCAAAAATTAAGGCAAACATTGGTGTCAACAAGGTGAGTGAGCTGAGTTTAGTTAGGCTTCCTTGCAAAAAAATAAGACATCATTACATCATCAGAGATCTCAACCCGAAGCAGCGTGATACGATGTATGGACTCACGTATCAAAGAAGAAAACCCATCGCTCAAAAGGCTTAGTTTTAACGTTTCCTTTTTATACTATGTAAGGTTTTGATAGTTTTCCTTTTAACCTTTGCTTATGTCAGTTTATAGAGATCTATATAAAGGATCTCAACATCAATAAGAATTACCTTCCAAACATTAACCTTATTCTCAAGAGAGACTAGGGTAAAGGGAAGCTTTAGCCTAATCGTGTTCTGTTTTCTACATCACGGATTCTAAGTATTTTGGTCCTATTACTAGAGCTAAGGCAAAGGAAGCTGCAGCTCATATCACAGCGAAAGTCTCTCGAGAAAGGGAAGTGATATAGAACCTTTAGTAGCGCTGTAGAAGTAAACACCGTAGCTAACTGCGCTGCCAAAAATGGATGTGTAAAGAAGTGCTATGACATCATTTGTGGATAAGTCTTGAAGACTGCCGCTAAAAACTGGGTCATGGTTTATAACGGAAACGGCCAAAAGAGGAAGGCCACCAATAATAATATGCTGCAGATAAATTTTGAAACATGTTAGTTTGGTTAAGTTCTTGTAAGAACTCTAAGACACAACCCATTGAAGAGAAATGAGGACAAGTAAGGTTTGAAAGGGCCGAGGATCAAGTATCATTACCCAACCGGTAGCCATAATTGTATCCGAGTACTTTGAGACCCATCGAACCATCACAGTGCCAATAGCCATGCTCTGAGCTGTAAGAAGCATCCACCACTCTCCAGTTCCCCACAAGGAAAAGTTAGTAACATCTGAAGTAACTGATGGAACCTATAGTGAATCAAACATATCCTCAAGTTGTAAGAACACTACTAAGATACTAGCTCGGGTTTGTTATATAGATAGTTAAGTAGATCTTTTACCTCAAGAAGCAAAAGTCCAGCAACGCCGAGGAGCAAACTTCCAGCTCTCACTATTCCAATGGACTCACCAAATAGGAAAGATGCTGCTAGTACAGCTACAGTAAGTGGCTGAGAATCAATTATAACCTGCAGCGCAACAGATTAGCAACCCAAAAGCAATTCCCTATTACTTTCTTAGGCGTTGCAAAATAGTAGACACCAGAGATAACAACTTACACTTCCTAAACTAGCAGAAGTTCTCTGTAACCCTTGAGAAAGAAATCCCTGAACCATCATCATCAACATCATCGTTCGGAGATATGAGAAATTAAAAACTCACAGACACAGATAAGACATACACCCCCAAACATAGATGCCAAAGACAAGAAAATAAGAAAAAAACCTTTCTCTTGTTGGAATAAATAATCATGAGGTCCCTTTCTCTCTCCTTTATGCAAAAGATGTCTTGTCTCTCTTCTTCATGCAAGCCATCTTTGTAACAGCTAGTTTTTTATCTTCTTCTTCTTCTATATATTTGTATCTCTCTTGTATTCTCAGAACTAAGAGAAATAATATACAATTTCTCTCTATTCTCTCTACTCTATTTTATTCTTCCGCTTATATTTCTACATGGTATCAGAGCTTTAGATCCTTATTCTTTGTCTTTTTTGCTATTATTCTTTTTCTTTTCTTTTCTGGGTATGGAAAACTCAAAACAGATTACCCTTCCTATTACCCTTAAAGGGGATAATTACATTCTTTGGTCTAGGAGTACCAAAACTGCTCTTTGCAGTCGGGGTCTATGGAATCATATTTTAAGCACCAGAGAGGTGACTGTTTGTATCCTGGAGAATGAAGAAGATGTTGCAGATAAAAACCCTTTTGGCAGTTCTGAAGCATCCAACCTTGAGTATGACAAATGGTTTCAAGAAAATCAAATGGTTCTTGTCATTCTCCAAAGCTCTCTAGAGCAGTCTCTCCTTACTGCATATTCTTATTGTAAAACAGCAAAAGAGTTGTGGGATACCCTAAAAGGTGTCTATGGAAATGTTTCAAATCTCAGCCGGATCTTTGAAGTGAAGAAGGAATTGAGCAATTTAACTCAAGAGGAGAAACCTTTTAACCAACATTTTGGAGAATTCAGATCTCTTTGGTCAGAGTTGGAGACTCTTCATCCTCCAACAACAAATCAGATGGTGCTTAATAAAAGGCGTGAACAAGATCAAGTCTTTGGGCTTCTACTTACTCTCAACCCTTCTTTCAATGGTCTCATCCATCATATCCTCAGATCTGAAAAGCTTCCCAATTCGAATGAGGTTTGTATGCAAATTAAAAAGGAAGATGGATCTACTGGTTTGTTTAGCCAGAAAAGTGAGCTTGCTATCGCACATAAAGGAGCTTATGACAAAGGAGCTTACAAAAGGAGTGACTACAACAAGTTATTGTGTGATCACTGCAAGAGGAAGGGGCACACCAAGGATAAGTGTTGGGTTCTCCATCCTCATCTGAAGCCAGCTAAGATGAATGAACCTAGGAAGGCTATGTCTGCATCTGCTGCTGATGACGATGTGGTTAGAAAATCTGATCTTGATGCCCTTATCAAAAGCATTGCTTCTCTTAAAGAATCTGGTAATGCTCTATTTACTCTAAAATCTCATAAGCCAATTATTGTTGATTCTGGTGCTTCTCATCATATGATCAGTGATGTTAATCTTATTGATAATGTGAAACCTGCAACTGGAAATGTTATTATTGCTAATGGTCAAGGTGTTCCTGTTAAAGGCATAAGAAATCTGAAATTGTTTAACAAAGATTCTCAAGCTTTCTATATGCCTGAATTTACTTCAAACCTTTTGTCTGTCAAAAAGCAACAAGAGATCTTGATTGCTTGGCTATTTTCAGTCCTAATGAGATTTGGTTTTAGGATATTAAGACGGGAAAGACTATTGGTGAAGGATCAACAAAGAATGATCTCTATGTTCTTGAAGATCTCAAATCTTGTTTCTGCTTTTGCTAATAATTCTGTTTGGCATGATAGATTTGGTCATCCTCATACTAAGGCCCTTAGTATGCTACTTCCTAAAATATCTTTTGATCATGAGAAGTGTGAGGCTTGTATTTTAGGAAAGCATTGTAAAACTGTTTTTCCAAACTCTACTACTACTTATCAAGATTGTTTTTTGAACTTATTCATTATGATGTTTGGTCTGCTCCTTGTGTTTCAAGAGATAATAACAAATATTTTGTTACGTTTATTGATGAAAAAACTAAATATATGTGGCTAACTCTTTTACCTTCAAAAGGCCGTGTTTTTGAAGCTTTTTCAAACTTTCACAGCTATGTTTCCACTCAGTTCAATGCGAAGATAAAGACTTTGAGGACCGACAATGTAGTGACTCTCGCCAAGGGGTAAAATTCAAACTGAAAACCCAAGGCCAAAGGACTAAAAAAGGAAGCCAGCAAAGAAACCAGAAAGGTTGCTGAAGAAATGTCCGAGAAATTTTGAACGGACCGAGAAATGGCCGAGTTGTCCGGGACGTACCGCCGTCCGAGACGCATCGACCAAGACTGCCGAAAGTGCGGAAGATGCCGAGAAAATTGTCGAGTACCCGAGGTAATTGTCGAGTACCCGAGGGAGTTGTCGAGTACCCGAGGGGATTATCGAGTACCCGAGGGGATTGTCGAGCACCCGAGGGGATTGTCGAGTATCCGAGGAAAGTTGCCGAGAGTGCCGAGAAAAGATGTCCGAAGGTTTACCGAGGATGTCCGATAGAGCCGAGAGATTGCCGAGGACTATCAAGGATTGCCGAGAGAGTCCGATAGTGCCGAGGGATTGCCGAGGAAAGTTATCGGCGGACCGTCGAGAGTTGTCGACGCTGTCCGGGAAGGAGAATCGGGAGTTGCCGATAGCGTCCAAGAGAAAGGACCGAACGTTGCCGATAGAGACCGAGAATGGTCGAGAAGAATCGAGGGACGTCGACGGGTGACCGACGACCGGCCGATCCGACAAAATTCCGGATTTCGTGGAAATTGTTTTTGCAAGAATCCACCAATGGGAATTCATGCAACTTAGGAGAGGAATCCTTGGAGGAATATTCCTAGGATTTTCGACCTCGAAATCCTAAGTGGGAGACAAGATCATTCCTCTTTATAAAAACCGGCCAATCATGTTTCATGCAAGTGTGAATGGGGAAAACATGCAAGATTCCAAGTGACAAGTGTTGGTTACACTTAACAAGTGTCCAACCTTAAAATTGTGTGGCTAGAAGAGATGGCACACAACACACATGCATTGGGCCAAGTTTCTACTCTCTTCCTCTATATAAAGATCACCCCACTTCCTCATTTTCGCTAAAATTCCTTAAGTGAAGAAGGAATAAAGAGAGAGCAAAAAAGAGAAAGAGAGAAGGGAGAGGAAGAGAGGAAGAAGAGAGGAAGGGAAGAAGTACTGCCGCAAGGGAGAAGGAAAGAGGAAGCAAGACAAGACTATCGCACGACCGCTGTTAAGTGTTGAATCGAGAAGGAACTCGATTTCAACAAGGGAAAGTTTAAGTGTTGCCGTGAAGAAAGTCTGACTACTCTTTCCAGAGATCGCCCGTTTTCTGTGAGTTCAGGCACATATTTTGCCGGGCTAGATGGGAAAATAAGACATCCATCTAGTGCACGGTTTGCATGAACATTTAGTTGCATTTTACTTGAATTTCTTTGTGATTTTCTTGTTTATATGCATGTGCTGTGAGGTTACCCAGTTGCTAGTTCGAAATGTTCTAGTAACAAGAGGGGTGGTAACTAGTGTGGATACTTGTAAAACTATGAGCTTAAAAACCATAAACTCAAGTATCTACTTTGGTGAGGTCTTAAGACGTTATAGTCCGCGAGAAATTCTGGCTATGCTTAGTAAGATTTGGGGTATCGCTATTCCTTCCCATCCGTACCACATGCAGCCGTGACATGTAACCCATGTGCGTGTGTTGTAGGGTTGGCTACGAAAAGCTCGGAGGTTACTGGGTTTGCTACCCTGGCCGAGGCTGTCTACACGACGGTGTGGCTTTGAGTGAGATCCGATTGCATGCCTTTGTGGCTGTGATGCGGTTGTTCTTGAGGGGTTAGGGAAAGGAAGCATACCGGGCCCTTAAATTAAAACTTGTTTAAAACTGTTGTTTTATTTCAAGTTTATGTTGTAGTTTGTTGTTGCATGTTGATTTCATGTTGTGGTTATTGCTGGCTAGATATATTTGCTTTGCTCATTATCTTCCGCATGCTATCTCTGATTGTTGTTTGATGGCTTGATGTTGTGATGCTTGCTTGCATGTTGATTGTTGTCGATTTTTGGGGAATTGGGGGGGGGGGTTATGATTGTGCAGGAACCCTGAGCTCACTAAGTAATCTTAGATTAATTATCATAATTTTTTGTGCTGCAGGTGACCCTAGAGGGAACTAGAGGGCTTGATGAACGATAGGAACCCGGAGTAGTTTTATTTTGTGTCTATTGTAAAATCCAAGTATGTTTTTATTTCAAATCAAACTCGGCTCTAAGCCTTGTCCAAAACTCTTTTGTAATAACTCTTTTTATTAAATCAAAATAATCGGGTTTCCTTTATTCGGGCGAGTCATACTGATATAGACTTTGTCCGAGTCGGCTCAACGCACGGCGTGTCCGTAGGGTTGCAAAGCCTGAAGGATGTGCCGCATGGTCGGGAACCTCACCGATGGACAGGCCAAAGGGTCCTGATCCGTTCTTGCACCCGGCCGGATCATTGGTGAACGTTCCCATAGTGGCGTCTCGGTGCCGTCCGATGGCCATATGGTCATAGCACGGTTTGGGGGCGTTACAGACAATGGTCGAGAATATACTAACAATAAATTCAAGGTGTTCACTTCTAAACGTGGGATTGTCCATCAAACAACTTGTCCTTATACCCCTCAACAAAATGGTGTCTCTGAGCGTAAAAATCGTCACCTTATGGAAGTAGCAAGGACCATGATGTTTTACAAGAATGTTCCAAAACAGTATTGGAGTGATGATGTCATGACAGCATGTTATCTCATTAATAGACTCCCCACAAAATGTCTCAATGACATTTCTCCATATGAGGTACTAAATCAAACTAAACCTTCTGTTGATTTTCTAAAAGTTTTTGGTTGTGTTTGCTATGTTCATGTCCCAAATGATCAAAGGAATAAGCTCCAGCCTAAAAGCATCAAATGCATCTTTATTGGATATTCTCCTACTCAAAAAGGGTACAAATGCTACCACCCAGGAACAAGGACTTACTCCAAATGTCCAAATTACTTGACAAATTCTGAATCTGATCGTGCTCAAAGCCTCAAGTCACAGAGCTCATCTTCCCAGCCTGTCCAGACTTCAACTTCAAACAAACTTGCAGACAAACTTGACAAACCTGCAGCAGACTTCTCCATACCTGAAAACTTCTGCTGAAAATGCAGATGACTCTTCTCAACATCCTATGGATGCCACTGAAGTTCACAACACCAATGGTGATTCTGATACTGAGATTGCCATTCATGAAGATGATTCACCTTTGCCTCTCCGAAGAAGTCAAAGACCAAGAACGGATCCTAACATTTTATTGCAAAAGCGGTTTTGCTATAACTCTTCAACTGCTCATCCTATTCAAGGTTTTTGTTCTTTAGCTAACCTTCCTACTGATCATCAAGTTTTTCTTAGCAAAATTGACCAGGAAACTGTGCCAAAGACTTATGAAGAAGCAAAAGACAATGAGGTTTGGCTTGCTGCTGTTGATGATGAATATGGAGCCATGAAAAGGAACCACACATAGGATGAGGTGGACCTTCCTAAAGGCAAAAAGCCAGTTGGATCTAAGTGGATTTTTACAATCAAATACCACAACAATGGTGAAATAGAAAGATACAAAGCTCGTTTAGTGGCTAAAGGCTCCACTCAAACATATGGAGAAGACTATAAAGACACTTTTGCTCTAGTTGCCAAACTTCATACGGTTCGTGTTGTTCTTTCTCTTGCCACTAACCTTTCTTGGGATTTGTGGTAGATGGATGTTAAGAATGCATTCCTTCAAGGCGAACTTGACGAAGAAGTATATATGTTACCACCTCCTGGTATTGCTGTTGCACAAGGCAAAGTCCTCAAACTAAACAAAGCCATTTATGGTCTCAAACAATTTCCACGTGCTTGGTATTACAAATTAAGTAAGACACTTCTTGGTTATGGTTTTCGCAAGTCCCATGCCGATCATTCGCTTTTCACAATTCAGGGAAAGAGGTATTGTGGTTTTTCTTATTTATGTTGATGATATTATTATCTCCAGTGATGATAAAGAAGGTATTCAAAATACTAAATCCCTTCTTAAGTCTACTTTTGATATTAAAGACTTGGGTGAACTAAAGTACTTTCTTGGCATAGAAGTATGTCGTTCTGAGGAAGGACTTTTTCTATCTCAAAGGAAGTATACACTTGATCTTCTTAATGATACAAGAAAGCTTGGAGCCAAACCGGTGAATACTCCAATTGAAGAAAAATACAAAGACTCTCGAGAGGGGGAACCTGAAGGGAAACCTTATAACAACATTGGACAATACCAATGAATTGTGGGTAAGCTCATTTATCTCACAATTACTCGCCCTGATTTGTGTTTTGCTGTGAATAAGGTAAGTCAACATATGAAAGCTCCTACTATCCACCATTGGAATATGGTGGAAAGGATTCTCAGTTAATTGAAAGGATCTCCAGGCGAAGGTTTTAGATGAACAAGAATGGCCACACTGAGCTTGTTGGCTATTGTGATGCGGGTTATGCTAGAGACAAGTCTGATAGGAAATCGACTGGAGGCTATTGTACGTTTGTTGGTAGGAATTTGGTCACTTGAAGAAGCAAGAAGCAGAAGGTGGTTTCAAGGTCTAGTGCTGAAGCTGAGTACCGTTCCATGGCTGATACTACTGATGAGCTTATTTGGCTTAAGGTGTTGCTTTTGGATCTTGGAGTCAAGATATCTCAACCTATCACCATGCATTGTGACAACCAAGCTGCTAATCACATTGCTTCGAATTCTGTGTTTCATGAACGCACCAAACATATAGAAGTGCACTGTCACCATATTCGTGAGAAGGTTGAACTTGGGATCATCTCTCCCATCTATACTCAAAGTTCTGATCAACTTGCAGATATCTTCACCAAGGCAACAAATTCAAAGGTGTGCAATTTCATTCTAAGCAAGCTTGGCTTAGTTGATCTTCACAAACCTAAAATGTGATTGTTGTGCTCTTTTTCCCTTGTCCATGGTTTTTCCCATTGGGTTTTCCTGGTAAGGTTTTTAATGAGGCAATTCCATTTTAGGCATGATCTCCCTATGCCAAGCTTGAGGGGGAATGTTGGAAAAAATAATCATGATATCCCTTTCTCTCTCCTTCATGCAAGATGTCTTGTCTCTCTCCTTCATGCAAGCCATCTTTGTAACAACTAGTTTTTTTATCTTATTCTTCTATATATTTCTATCTCTCTTGTATTCTCATAACTAAGAGAAATAATATACAGTTTCTCTTTATTCTCTCTATTCTATTTTATTCTTCCGCTTATATTTCTACATCTCTGTCTCGTTTTGTTTCTAAAACCCATCGCAAAACAAGTGACAAAGCTTGAGAATCCTTAACTCTTTACAAAACAAGTGAAAACAACAACACAATGACACGTCTGGTGTTCTAAAACAAAAAAAGAGATCCAAAAGCTCCAAAGTTAAACCCGTATCCATTTTTTTTTTTGTATTATTGATTTAATTTTTAGACTTTAAATAGATGGATCCTTGAGTTAGACCCCCCATTCAAGATGGCCTTAGGTTCTTCATAGGATGAATCAAAGCTACAAACCCAAAACTAGAGAGAAAGATAAAATCTAACAAACTTCAACAATTTTTTCAATTCTGATCCAAATGTGTTTGTTGCGTTCCTTTTAAACGATTTCACCGTTTTGAGCTCTAGGTAATCTCCACCGTTGAGCCGCACTCTTAATATCGACCCTCCACCTGTCCATCACTTTATAACTTCTCATATATTCTACTAGAAATAGGCTCGCGCGATGCACGAGATATATTTAATTTTTATTAATTATAATATATATTAAATTTAGAAATATATTTTTGAATTGGATTTTTTATGAAAATTTTATTTTTAAAATGTTTAATATGTGTTCCTTTTTATAAATATATAGATATGGTTTTTAATGTTTTAACGCAAAATAAACTTTAGAAATATTTTTGATTAAAGTAATTAAATCCCTTAAAGTTATGTTATTTTGGTTTTTATTGTTTTGCTATAAATTATTAGGTTTTTCGAGCATCTCCAACCCCACTCTATTTTAAAGTCAATACTCTATTATAGAGTAACATTTAATTTGCTCCAACACTACTGTATATCTTACTCTAAATTAGAGTAAATGTTAGGATTACTCTATATTCAACTTTATTCTTTTACACTAACTCTATTTTAGAGTCAAAAATAGAGTGATACATTGGAAAAAAACTATGCTCTATTTTAGAGTAAAAAATAGAATATATATTAGAGCTAGTCTTAGGACACATGAGGTTTGTGTATAGACCAGATAAAACGAAAGTAGTTTACTCAAATATTACCAGATAAATCTCATCTTTCTCTATATCTTTTCCAAAGCTTTAAGATATGGATGTGATCAAGACTTATATGATGATTCGCTAGATCTCTATAACCAGGAAATTATTATGAAGTTAGTAACCATGAAAATAAACAAATTAAATTATGTTTAAGTCTCAATCGTAAAAAAAATAATTGATATATATTGATATTTTTGCAAGTGATTTTACAAATTTATATACTCTTTAACTCAATCTTAATATTTGATTTTCTTTTGACTCCACAATATGTTGCTATGGTTCGATTTTCTTCAATTAGCCTCCTAACAAATTTCTTTTGAATTAGAAACTCTATATGGATGCTGAAAATGTGTTATACTTCTATGATGATGGGTTATTTCTAGGTCCTTGACTCTATTCTTATTCATTATGTTCTTTTAATTATTAAAAAATGAACTCTCCAACCAATCAATAAACTAAACTTCTGAGACCTGAATTTTGTATTATACTTATGAGATTATATAATCTAGATAATATGTATTACACAGAGGAATCACCAATGATTATTTTGAATAATTAATAAGTGTATTCCCGATTTATCATATGCTCCAGTGTTTACTGTTTAGTCTCGTAATCAACCTTAATATAATTTTTTGGGAAACATGCATATTAAAATATGGCTCATGTCATAAAAATTTAAGAAATATCTTATACTATATTTCACATTAAATTATGAATAAAATTCATGAAAAGAAAAGTGTGTCAAATCTAATGTTTTTTTAGATTCGATATATTATCTCTATTTTCTAATTATTTAAAAATAAATAATATAATTACCTTTAAATTATTTTTGGAAATTATTGTTTATTTCATGGGGTGATTAAGCAATTATATTCTGATACCATTATATTATTTTTATTTTCTTTTAGTACATACATTTTACAAACCGTCAACCAGTAACTTATAGAATATTAAAAACATATTTAATTTTATCTGAGTTTTTCTTTAATACAGTAAACTAGATTATGACCCGTTCTAGAGCACGGGTTGTAATTCGTTTTGTTTATTTTATAATTACTAATATAAAATATAATTTATATGATTTTCTAATAATTTTTCTGGAAATATTATGAAAAAATCATATGCAAGTTTTTTAGTCATTGTTGAACCATGCTATACACACGATGATCATTTTCATCGGGAATAATAGTCTTCAAATACTGCATTTGATTAACATTTGATATACCATTTAATATTTTCATATCATTTAATATAGCATGTAATATTAACATTATATATAACAAACATGCTATAATATTAATTTTAACATTACATGTTATAGCATGTAATATAAATAAAAAGAATTTCAACCCGTGCTAGAGTACGGGTATTAATTGTTATTATTTGCTTAGATTTTATTCTTTTTTTATGCTTACCAGTATCTTTTCTGTGGAGAATTAATTCGGAATATTCTGTTTATTGTTTTTGTAATCAACATGATGTAGCAAATAAATCTTTGGAGGATATATTTTGGTGTAAAAGAGAATTAAGATTATCTCCTAAAATATTCCATGTACACCTAACATATTGTAACAAATTAATACAATTTTTTTTATAACTCATTTATAACCTACTATTAAAATTATATAGTCTACAAATTTGAAGTCGTGTACTTCCGTTTTATTAAATAGGAGATGTGATTATTAAATACAATGTAATTTTATAATATATTTGTTATTTTAAAATTAGTCTATCATAAATTAATTTGGTTTCAGTTTTTACTTTAAAAGTAGAAAACCTTTTTTTTGTTTTAATTGGTTTGATCAGTATTTTTATTTTTAGGTTATACGGTATATTCTTTCATTAGGAAATATTTTATATGTTAAAACTAAATGTTGTTAGAAATATATTTTTGTAACAATTTGAAAAAAAAACTTTTAAGCAAACTATATATACACCATATAAGATAAAAATAAAATGAGGTAGATTAAAGAGAAATTTCTTTAAATACCACTAAAAATGATTTTTTTCCAACAATACCACATTGTAGTTTTTTTTCCCAAAAATACCACAAAAGTTTTTTTTTCCAAAATTACCATAAACACAAAAATTGATTTTTAAGGATATAGATTTTTTGTTTTTAGGTTTGGGTTAACACATTTAGTTTTAGGGTATAGCTTTTAGGGGTAGGGTTTAGTATTTAAAATTTAGAAATTATTTTTTAGTATTAGAACTTTAGTTCAATTATGTGGTATTTTTGGATAAAATATATATTTTAGTGGTACTTTTGGAAAAAAACTAAGTTGTGGTATTTTTGGAACAAAAATATATTTTAGTGGTATTTATGACAATTGCCCTAGATTAAAAAACATTTAATTTAAAATTAGTGAGAAAGACATGTGTCACAAATTTAGAAAGTGTCGCACTGGCAGAAAAGTTAGAAAAAACTTCTTATATTATATAAGATATCAAAATCTTAAGGTGGGGACTAGAATCGAAATTAAAGTTGGGATTGAAGGAGAAAAATTGTGTAATTCGAGTCCAAATCCCTTCAACATCGAGCACATTCTTCTCTTTTTACGCAATTTCTCTTCGTCAAGTCCAATCAAGTTCAACGAATTTGGTATCTACGTCAAAAAAGGATGACTCGTATGTTTTCTTCTAAACTTGTGTTGGCTCATACACTGACTGAACTTAACTTCCATAGTTCCATGTTCCGTTCTGTTTGTTCATCTCGTAACATTTTTAAGATTTACTAGCAGTGTAGAATGGTTGGTTTAAGGATGACACACCATTCGTTTTTTTTTGTTCTTAACTATCATATGTGTTGCTGGTCTCTCAAGCTTTATGATCAGCATAAGATGCTTTTTGATTTGTTTGAAAAGCAACTGACTGAAGAGTTTGGTGTAGACCTGGGCGTTCGGATTTTTTTATCGGATCGGATTCGGTTCGGATTTTTCGGATTTTGGATATTTTGGATATTGACTCTAACATCCATATGGGTATTTATAAAATTCGGATCGGTTTCGATTCGGATTATTTGGATTTCGGATCGGTTCGGATATTATTGTAGACAACCATAATATTTTATTCGGATATTTTTTAAATCTGATTGTATCCAAATTACCATATTAACCGAGCCAATAAAATAAAAAACAAAATAAATGAAGCAAATGACAAGTTCTAAGTTCAAACTTAAATCAAGCCATACCAATAGATAAAAATCTGACATACTAAAATCCAAAGTGAAGACTCAATGAAAAAAAAATCAAAACCAAAGTCAACCATATCATCCTAAAGAAAAAAGAAATAGAAAAATTAAATAACATCCTACATCAAATTGAACATAGTTCAAAAAAAATTCAGACCATAGCAGCAAACTTTTTCGGGATATCAATTGTTCTTATATTTTCGGATTTATGTAGATATCTATTGGATATCGGTTCGGATCGGATATTATCCGATATCCACAAATAATGAAAGCAAAATCCGATAGGATATATCTTCGGTTTTGGTTCGGTTTTAATCCAATTTTTTCGATTCGGATTCGGTTCGGATTTTCGGATTTGGATTTTGTGCCCAGGCCTAGTTTGGTGTTACAACTGATTTTTTTTCCCTGTTCTGCTTTGTGGTTTTAGCTAACCTTTGCCTCTAGTGTATTCTTATGAGAAGGAAATAAGAGTTATGGCTTTTTCCATATATATATACAGACAAGATTGCTTCTTTCAGGAAATTGATATCTGGAGTATTCAGGAGAAATTGGAAGTTTATTGTCGTTCAAAAGTGTTTCAGTTTGTTTATTTTGGATGGAGAGTAGGAGATGTCAACATGAACAGACTAGGGGGTAAAAGTTGTCTTCCTTGCTGTCACCAGATAAAACGAAATCATATAGTGATAGAAAACATTGGTTGAAAGGATACTAGATAATTTGTAGTAAACTAGTAAATGCTAAGTTAATTACTAAAATTGTGTCTTTTTTAAGACAAATTTAGTGTACAATAACACTTCAGGATTAGTATAGTATATTTCGAGTTTCCAAGTGTCTGTTTGGGTTTGAATTCCTCTCTTGGTAGTTAAAGAATAGAGAAATCAAACTATCCACAACTGGTTTGTGTTTGATCCTAGCATTCACCAAGATAGTTTTAGTTATCTTCTTGTACTTGGCTTTTTTTTTTTTTTTTTTTTTTTTTTTTTTTTCTGGATTTTGGTTTACATTTTTTGCCAGATGTGGAGAAGTTTTAGCATCAGTAAGACCTTGGTAAGTTATATCGTCACTGTTAGTTCCAGATTTTCTAAACAAACTTTAGTTTGTTCCAAATATGAAGTTTTCAAGGGATCAAATGCGAAAAGGGAATGACAATCATGAGTCTCTTGCGTTTTACTAGAGGATATGAATACAGATCTGCTTTTGCAATGATCATATGGTCCAAAGTCTGCTTGTTGATTAAAGAAAAGATTGCTAAAGCGAGTCAGGGCTCATAATCTCTATCAATCAGGGACGGACTGTTAGAATTGCGGAATTGATAAGAGAATAATCGAGAGAATAAGAGATGAAAGAGACATAGAATTCAAAAGACTTAATTAGAATACATCTTATGTTTGTTACATGACCATATATAGAAAGACAATGAGATACTAGCCGTTGGGATACAAAAGGAAGGAGAGATATTCTCATGCGTTTAGTCTTGATCCGCCTTAATGATGATAGCGACCTTTCCTTACTTGGCTGACTCGATTATACTCGTCCCCAAGGTAAACATGTGACTTCTTCCCTTAGATATTTTGCTCTCCTCTCTTCTAGATCCTTCTTCCTTTGGGCTTCATTATCATCAAGGCCTCTTCTCCTTATTACTCGGAATAAACCATGACTCAAGGGCCGAGACCGTACAGACGCTTGTACGGACATCCGTACGGATGATCTTGATCTCATGTCTTAGACTAATACTCCCCCTCAAGCTTAACCAAGTGAAATGGTTAAGCTTGGAACCCCGTAAGCCATCACCTCATTAAAAACCTCAAAATAGAAAACCTCATGGGAAAAACTATCTTGAGGGAAAAAGAGTGTGGTGGTCACGGGTAGGAGACTTGAGATCAAGGATGATTCAAGTCCACCAGTCCAAGTTTGTTGTGGATGTGATCACAAACTTTACGACAGGCGGCCTTGGTGAAGATATCAGCGAGTTGGTCCACGCTTGGTGTATGATATGGGAGTGTGACTCCTTCTTCAATCTTCTCGCGAACTTTGTGGCAGTCCAACTCGATATGTTTGGTTCTTTCATGGAACACTGAGTTTGTGGCTATGTGGATTGCAGCTTCATTGTCACAGTGCATAGGAATTGGTGTTGGTGGTTTGATGCCTAGTTCTTCTAACAACGCCTTCAGCCATGTGAGCTCGGTGGTCAGCTTTCGCATTGCTCTATACTCGGACTCAGCACTTGACATCGACACCACTTTCTGCTTCTTGGTCTTCCACGTGACTAAGTTGCCTCCTATGAAGGTACAGTACCCCATTGTAGACTTCCTATCTGTCCGATCACCGCCCCAATCCGCATCACAATATCCTCCAAGCTCGGTGTTGTCATTCTTGCCCATCCATATGCCTTGGCCTGGACTTTTCTTGAGGTAGTGAAGGATTCTATCCAAGAGACTCTAGTGGTAGGTTGTTGGAGCTTTCATATACTGGCTAATCTGATTCACAGCATAGCAAATATCAGGTCGAGTGAGTGTTAAATATATAAGCTTACCCACAAGACGGCGATAGCGAGAGGGGTCTTCGTATGGAGGATCATTCCTCTCCCCCTTTCGCTCGACTTGGTAGCCATCAGGTAGAGGAGTGTCAATTGGTTTAGCTCCTAGTTTCCCTGTTTAACACAGCAAATCAAGAGTATACTTTCGTTGTGAAAGAAATAGCCCCTCCGGAGATCGGCACACTTCAATCCCAAGAAAATACTTAAGTTCACCAAGGTCCTTGATATCAAAAACAGCATTTAAGTGAGCTTTGATCTCCCTAATACCTTCTTGGTTGTCTCCAGAGATGATAAGATCATCTACATATACGAGCACAACCACTATACCTTTATTGTTTTGAAAGGTGAAGAGTGAATTGTCCGAGTGAGTTTTCTTGAAGCCATATCCGGTAAGTGTAGTGCTCAACTTGTGATACCAAGCACGTGGTGATTGTTTCAACCCATATATAGTCTTCCTTAGCCTTAACACCTTTCCGGGAGTGATTGTGTTTTCGAGTCTTGGTGGTGGTGTCATATACACTTCTTCTTTCAACTCTCCTTGCAAGAGTGCGTTTTTGACATCCATCTGCCATAACTCCCAAGAGAGGTTGGTGGCCAAGGACAAGACAACTCTCACCGTGTGAAGTTTTGCCACTGGTGCGAACGTTTCTTTGTAATCCTGACCATGCGTTTGAGTAAAGCCGCGAGCCACCAGTCTTGCCTTGTATCTTTCGATGTCCCCATTGCTTAAGTGTTTGATTGTGAAAACCCATTTTGAGCTCACCGCCTTTTTCCCTGGTGGTAGATCTTCCTCGTCCCAAGTGTGATTGCGTATCATAGCATCAACCTCATCATCTACTGCTCCAAGCCATTCCTTGCTTTCTTTCGCTTCGTCATAAGTGTTTGGTATTGGTTGTGCGTCTAGCTTCCCAAGAAAGACTTGATGATCCGCTGGTAAATGCGCAAGAGAGCACACAACTTGTATAGGATGCGCTATAGCATTGTTGTTGTAGTAGATGTGCTTATCTCTCCATGTGGACGGATGTGACCGGACGCGAGTACTCCGACGCGGCTGTGGAGCTGGTTGTGGTTCAGGACGCGGCTGTGGAGCTGGTTGTGGTTCAGGAGCTGGCGCAGGCAGTGCTTGGTCTACCAAAGTTGGTTCTTCGGTGACTTGTTCTTCTAGCCTATCGTTGTTCTCCCCCTCCGGCTCCTGGGCCACAACATCAGCCGGGATAGAAGACCGTGCAGGCAGAGGCTCTGAAGAGCCGGGAAGCGAGTCAGGTGTAGTATCCTGGGACAATTGCGAGGGTTGAGTGGTCGAGACACCGAGATGATCTAGTAAAAACTTGAGACCGGCAGACTGATCCGTAGACGTTGCCAAGTCTTTCAAGCCCGCCCAATCTTTCTTATCAAGGTAACCTTGGTCTTCAAGGAACTTAACATCACGTGAGACAAAAGTGTGGTTATTGACCGGATCAAAGCATTTGTAGCCCTTTTGAGTGATGGAATAGCCTACAAACATGCACTTGGTGCTCTTGGCTTCAAGCTTATTAAGTAGTTCACCTGGTACTAAGACAAAACAAACACAACCAAACACTTTTAGGTGATTAAGTGATGGTTTAAATTGATTTAGTACCTCAAATGGTGATCGATCTTCCAAGATCTTAGTTGGAGTCTGGTTGATTAGGTAGCAGGCCGTCATCACCGCATCTCCCCAATATCTTCTCGGGACATTGGTGTGAAACATCATGGATCTCGCTACCTCCATCAAGTGTCGGTTCTTTCTTTCGGCTACGCCGTTTTGTTGAGGAGTGTAGGGGCAACTTGTTTGATGCACAATGCCATGCTTTGCTAGGTGTTCTTTGAATCTATTGCTTGTATACTCGCCTCCATTGTCTGTTCTAAACACTTTAATCTTAGCATTAAACTGATTAGTTACATAGTTTTGAAAATTTATAAATGCATCAATCACACGGTCCTTGGAGGGAAGTAAGGTAACCCAAGTATATTTTGATTTTTCATCTATAAATGTCACAAAATACTTGTTACTATCCCTAGAAACACATGGAGAGGTCCAAAAATATGAATGAACTAAGTCAAAGCATTTTTCATAAAAGGTAGTAGACTTAGAGAAAACAGTTTTACAATGTTTGCCAAGTATACAAGCCTCACAACTAGAGTGATCAAAAGAAACATTAGGAATCATTAGTTTAAGAGCCCTAGAGTAAGGATGACCTAGCCTAGCATGCCACATTGCATTCAAAGAAATTCCAAGACAAGAACTAAAAGAAACAGATTTTGGTAAACTCGGTGAACTCTCTTCAAGAATATAAAGGCCATCTTTAGTTCCACCTTCACCAATAAGTTTTCCAGTCTCAATATCCTGAAAGTAAACATCATTAGGCCCAAATATAGCATAGCAATTTAGATAATTGGTAGCTCTCTTAACCGACAAAATATTTGAAGTAAACTTAGGCATATAGAACGCTTTAGACTCTTTGTTAAACAATTTTAAGTCGCCTATGCCTTGAATTGGTATTTTCTCCCCATTAGCAATAACTACATTTCCCTTAGCCGGTTCTATATTATTTAGCAAGTTCGAGTTACTAATCATCTGGTGAGAGGCACCCGAATCTACTACTAAGGAGTTATTAAGCTTGAGGGTAGAAAACGTTTTACCACTTGACTCCTTGAGAGCCAAGGACTTGAAGAAGGCCTCCAAGTCAGATTTCCTCACCGAGGGTTGGGAGCTTATCTGACCTTAGGATGTGTTTTATAAGGTCGTTGAATGTCGGGTTGAGGGTGAGTAGCAAAGCGAAGACCTTGTCTTGTTCCCTTCGCTAGTTGAGTATGGCCGGGTCCATGGTGTTAGGTCGGAGCATTTCGAATTCAGCCTAAAGTGACCTAAACTTCCCAAAATGTTTGTTAAACTCCATATCCTCTTGACTCAGGTCGTTGATAGACTTTTTGACTTCAAAGACTCGGGTGAGGTTGGAGATATTGCCGAAGACATTCTTGAGAGTCTCCCATAGTTCGCTAGCCGTTTCACAATATGAATAGGCTTCTAGTATGGGAGCCTCAAGGGAGTTTTGAAGTATGGAGAGGACAGTTTGGTCTTCTTGAAACCACTTAGCTTCTTCTTGACGCTTAGCCTCTTCTTCATCTTCTTTGATGGTTTCTTTTCCATCTTCTTTGATGATTTTCCTTGGAACTCTTCCACCTTCGATGTGGCTCCAAAGTCTGCGGCCACACAACGCGGTTTTGGTGGTTCTTGACCACAGCAGATAGTTTCCTCCTTTGAGGACAGTCGGTAGAACAAGCGGCTTAGTGTTCTCCATGGTAGAATGCTATTGACCGCCGGGTAAAGCTTTTGACCGGTGAATAAATGTGAGAAAAACGAACAAGAGTAGAAAGCGAACAACAAGAATGGAGAATCAATGCTAGAATAAAAGAGAATGGAGCTGGTTTTGTCAAGAACAGAAACCTTGCTCTGATACCATGTTAGAATTGCGGAATTGATAAGAGAATAATCGAGAGAATAAGAGATGAAAGAGACTTAGAATCCAAAAGACTTAATTAGAATACATCTTATGTTTGTTACATGACCATATATAGAGAGACAATGAGATACTAGCCGTTGGGATACAAAAGGAAGGAGAGATATTTTCATGGGTTTAGTCTTGATCCGCCTTAATGATGATATCGACCTTTTCTTACTTGGCTGACTCGATTATACTCGTCCCCAAGGTAAACATGTGACTTCTTCCCTTAGATATTTTGCTCTCCTCTCTTCTAGATCTTTCTTCCTCTGGGCTTCACTATCATCAAGGCCTCTTCTCCTTATTACTCGGACCGAACTATGACTTAAGGGCCGAGACCGTACGGACGCTTGTACGGACATCCGTACGGATGATCTTGATCTCATGTCTTAGACTAATACGGACCAGACCTATGGTCTATCCCGAGGGAAATGAAGTCCATATAAAGCGAGTATCAAACTAGAGGTCATAGAAAATATATAATTAGTTGATACGAAGATAATCTGTTTAATACTGCAATTACTGAACACTTTTAGTTAATTTTAATTTTTATATATATGATAATACTTTAATTTTCACCAAACATCCTTAGATTATATCTGTTGAATTTGCTTGTGAAACAAGAAAAGAGTTGACGAGGAGACAATACCAAAGCAAATCCTATTGAATTGAAAGAAATTTACGTTGTCGCCTAAACATTAACAATATGGAGAAAAAGAAAAAAAAATTACTTCATGAATTAAGCTTATATATCTTTAATACTTTTATAACTTAAGCAAGCTTCTCACTTGCACCTAATGCCTTTTAAATGTATATATATATATATATATATATATATATATATATATTAGATTAAAAATAAAATAGCGTTTTTATATAGTGTGCAACGTTTGTTTTTAAGAGAAAGAACTAAACAGAGTAATAGACTAATAACTAATTTTCTAAAGTCAGAGTCTTGATGCAATCCAGATGTGCACATCATCAAATGCCTTTTTCACGGCCTACAATGCATTAAAGAAAACTATTGTCAGTAATATGGAAAAAGCAAGAATAAGGGCATCCTGAATGGGAAAACTTTTTTGTGTGTTTTTAGATTAAATATATAGTGAAAATAATCTAAAATCAGTTGTTAAGATCATAGGTAAAAAAAATGGGGAACTAATTTTGTTGTTCTTAGAATAAATATATTTGTCCATAATGATATAATTATAAATATCTATGTAGAAAATTCAAAATGTATGAAGAAGATAAGAGAAGCAAAATAAACTAAGAAAATACTGATTCGAATTGGGGGGAAAAGATAAAGACAGATTATAGATATTTTTGTTTGACACATCTGCCGGTAATGTTCTGAGACTTATTGAGAAGGACTCCTTCGTACTTCACCTGGAACCATTTCATGGCATCATCTTTGGTCACTCTATGCTGGATTCCAACACGAGATTTGCATCTTCTGCGACGTGCCACACGGTAACCATGTCTCTCAAGAACAACATAGAAGTCCATACCGTAGATTCCAGTAGATGGATCATACCTAAGATGAAATACAAAAACCCCCGCTTGGATCAATGTTTACACAAAGCTACTCTTTCTATGTTTGTGTTAGAAAGATAAAAGCAGACAACTTACTTGATACCCAAATCAATGTGCTCCTGAATACCAAAACCAAAGCAACCAGTGTCACTAAAGTTCCTTCTCAAGAGTTCGTATTCTTTAACCTTCAGTCCACTCTCAAGAAGCTGCATTGCCTTCTCTCCCCTGATACCAAAAGAACGAACAGTGTATCGAGCTGCAAAAAGTGATAACATATTATTTCAGAACTCTCTTCATCATCATCGACAACAAAGTTATCTACTAGAAACTGATGATTACATAGATTGTCCAAGCAACCCATTTAAAAAAACAGAGACGACAACTCATAGCTACTGATTCTCACTACCAAATCACTATTGTTCCAAGAACTACAAGATTGATTCAACTTAGAAGTAAGACTCACCTTTGGAGAAGACAGGAGTCTGACCACTCAATTGTTCCAACACCTACAAAAAGAAGCCAAAGAACTAATTCGATTCAAATCGAGCAGATTCAGGGGAACACAAAGAAAGAGAAATGATGTTAAAAGTAAAAAAACCTTGGAAGCTCTGGTGAGACGATCTCCACTCTCATCGACGGAGATGTTGAGAACAAGCTTCTGGACTTTAATGTCCCTCATTGGGTTCGATAGCTTCTTCTCCGACGCTTGATTCATCCAAAAATAAATAAATCACTTAAAAACATAAAAAAAAATAGAGAATTCAAAGCAGAAGAAATTACTCTGACGGACCATTTCGGATTAGGGTTGCGATAACTTTCCGGCCGTGATATCGAAGAAGAAGAGAAATGAAAAAATTATCTCAACACCCAAAAAACACGACAACTCTCGTGATGACACGTAAGCCAAGAATTGGGCTTAAAACTGTTCTAGTTTAAGACTCAAAATATTGATCTTAATCCACTATTCCATTTTTTTATATTTTTAAATGGCTTAGAACACATGAAGTGTTGCCCCATTAAGGATGGCCTAAAAAACCAATAACTATATATATGTGGTCTTTCCAGAAATAAGCTATGATTAATTAATTCAAAAACTAAAATCTCCCATCGTAAAATTATGATTAATTAATTCCAAATAATTAGATCAAAACCAACCTCAACTAGTTTGGGTTCAGTGCTTGAATTGAGGTAGTGAGTGACTCTCTCTCGCTCCTTTTTTAAACACTCGTCAGACTGCAATATCAAATTATTGACATTAGTATATACTTTACTGAATCGAATCGAAACATAATCGGAGACACACCTTTAGCTTGTAATTAGAAGAATCCTCCTGGATCCACCTTGACACCTTGCGAGAATAGTAAGAAGCAATATCTTGAAGCAAAAAGTTTTCAAAATCCTCTTCATATTTTTTTAAAGTTCCCATCCCATTCTCCACATAGATATCTAATACGCTTTTCACTAGTTCCCTATCAATCTCTTCGCCCTCACGTTCTTTATGAATCTGGCAAATAAAAATTTGGTTAGATAGAAACAGCAATTAGGTAGGCTGAACCATAGCTTTTCTCAATCTAGATACCAATACTTACAAGTGCTAATACAGCTTCTTTGGCAGTGGAGTGCATCTCGTGATAAACCTGTAGTAAATAATTTGCAAGGACAGATACAAACTTACAAATACATTTAAGGCAGTAAAATTTTAAGAGCTATAAGGAATGCATGACAAACCAGGCTGCAAAAACATGTCAAGCCAACTTCCCTCAGTGTTGGCAGGGCACTCCTAATAACATAGTATCGTTCAATATACTCGAAGACCTTGCCTAACCATTTGACCAGAATTACATGGTTCTTCCACATCTTAACAAGCTCTCTTAGCATATCTTCGTCATTCTTCTCCCTTAAGGATTGTAACATAACATCTAAACCCCACGTAGAAAAACAAAACAAAAGGAGGATTAAGTTATATATTAAAAAAAAAAACCGAACGAACACGTATCCTTTGCACAATATCCAAGAATCAAAGCCCTAACTTTGGTACTCACCGTTTGGATAGTATAATCTTCAAATACTTGACGATACTTTTCGTAAAGCTGTTGTGAGTAATCATTGTGTTTCTGGGTACACATAGTGTAGATAGTTCTGTCAATCACATAAGAAATTACTGTTAATTGTAGCTACCTGTACGTATATATAGAGCTGTTAACAAACAAACATTACATAAGAAGACCTACGTACGTGTAAAGATTCATATATTGCGTACGGTTAAGTGCTGGTTCATGCTCTCCTTCTATATTCCTTATCAGTTTGGTAATATCTTTCTGCAAGGAGGAGTGCTGGTTCATCCGTCCTGGTTCATCCGTCCTCAAATTTAAGGACCATCCTTCTCGTATCTGTTTCAAACTCAAATTCTTTAATAAAGTAATAGACATAATTTTATGCAATTTAATAACGTTAAGATAATTAAAACATAAGTTAGTTCTTGAGAGGTTATCATTATCATACTTTAGCATCCACATTAACGATACTCGACACTAACCTTATCGCAAACGGCAAACCATAGAACTAAAACTAATTAGATTACCAAACTTAAGAACAACGACAAAGATGTTATGCTAAGAAAGTAATCAGAAGTATTTAAACACACAGAAGCGGAGGTAACTCAATCAAAATCGTGTAATAGAGGGTTAAAACCTAAGACATCACGTACCTGAAAATTCTGAAGAGTGTTGAATCTGATTTCACCAAGATTAACTATAAGAATCGTGAAGTGCGCGTCCTAGCTAGTAGAAAAACAAAAGGTATATATAAAGCCAACTATGAGAAGACGGTTTTAATTTTTTTTTCTTAATCAAATAATAGAAGGAATTATTTTATTATATAAAGTTGACTTTTGAAAGTTAGCCATTAACAAGATTTTGACATATGTTAAGTTATTAATCTGAGATTTTGACATATGTAAAGGTTAATACTTTAATATGAGGAATTTGAGGTTACAACCAATAACAAAATATTTTGTTTTAAACAATATTAATATCTGTAAAAAGATAATTATCAAAAAAATTCGAAATTTTAAAAGTTATTTTTAAATAATAAAGTTGAGTTTTGAAAGTTAGTCATTAACAGGATTTTGACATGTGTCAAGTTATCAATCTGAGACTTTGACATATGTAAAGGTTAATATTTAATAGAAGGAATTTGAGATTACAACCAATAACAAAATATTTTGTTTTAAACAGTATTAATAAACGTAGAAAGATAATTATCAAAAAATTTGGAAATTTTAAATAATTATAAGGAGACTATATGTATGATCATAAAATTTCGAAATTATAATATTATTTATTCATTTATCAACTTAAGTTATTAAATCTACAAAAAAATGGATTAAGGAAAATATACAGTTAATTATTAATTTCTAAATTTTGTAAATATTCACATCTATATAAACATCAATTGTCTCATATTTTTCACTTTACAGAATAATTTATTCAAAAACACATCTTTCAACATTTTTTGTTGGTAAAACTATTTTAATGGGAAAGTAAATTTCCTTATTTTTGTAAACCAAATTTTTCTCCATACTTTCTCCTTCAGTTTGGAATATGTAAGATTAATATGTTGACCCAAAAGAGAGATTAATATATGCGCCTTCTTTTTCTATTGCTGTATTTTAAAATTTATTGTAGTATTTTTAGTTTTTTTAATTAATATATCTTTTCACCTTTGAATTATTTGGGACTCATATATTATTGTGCTTATAATTTTCTATTATTTTTATTTATTTCAAATTAATTTTCTTCTAATTTCTTTGAATTGGTTTCTTATGGAGAGAACCTTGCATCCAACCTCCTCCACCATGGAAATAAGATTGGCTCCACTTTCCTCCCTTAGGGTGATAACCTTGCATCCAACCTCCTCCACATTTTTCCCTTGGGGAGATAACCTTGCGTCCAACCTCCTCCACCATAGAAAGAACCTTAGCTCTGCCCTCCTCATGTATGGAGAGAACATGTTTACGTTTTTTTGTTATCTCAAAATGGCTTGCTCCGACAACCAATGAAACTAAAAACCATTTTCCAACGTCATAAAATCTTTTGATAGTAATTAATTTTAAATTTTCTATGTATTTGTGAAAGTGTTTTTGACACACCATGGTGTAGCCTTTGTCTCTAGAACGCCCGACTGCCACTTTGCTTAGTGAGCCCCATGTCCATGGGCCCACCTTCCTCAGTGGACCCCACGTATACTCCTGGCCCACTCATATCCGCCAGCCGGTTTATTATGTTCGGGAGGCTTTAAATACTTGTTTATCGATCCTACAAATCACCATATGATCTTTCCTTGTGTTTTTTTTTCTCACTCGCACATCCCCGACAATCACTTTTGGAAAGGTCACCCATTCTGAAACTACTCCAGCTCAAGAAATCTTAACTGTGGAGTTCTCTCCGGACCAAACCAGAGTGTCATAGTCTCCTATCAACAACAATTTATGTTTTTCCAATCTATCTATCTATGTTTGTTTAAGCTTGTGTTTGATTAGCCTATTTTATCTAACCATTAGGTTGATGAGTTTCTACTTCTTATCTCTCTCTGGGATTGAATGAATGGTCACAATTATGTTTGCACAAAAAAGGATCTATGACCAACCAATCAAAGAAATTAGAAGAAAATTAATTTGGAATAAATAAAAAATAATAGAAAATTATAAGCACGATAATATATGAGTCCCAAATAATTCAACGGTGAAAAGCTAAATTAATTAAAAAAAATCTAAAAATACTACATTAAATTTTAAAATACAGTAGAAAAAGAAGACAAATATATTAATCCTTTTTTTTGGGTCAACATATTAATTTTACCGATTTTGAAACTAAAAAATGAGAAAGTAGGAGAAAATTTTGGTTTAAAAAAATAATACAAACTTACCTTTCCATTAAAAAAGTTTTACCAATAGAACAAACTTGAAAGAAATATTTTTGAATAAATTATTTTGTTAGATGAAAAAAATGAGACGATATATGTTTATTATATAGAAATGAGTATTTACAAAATTTAGAATTAATAATTAACTGTATATTTTCCTTAATCCCATTTATATTCTTTGTAGCATTAATCACTTAAAATTAAAAATAAGTAAATAATTTTATAGTTTCCAATTTTATGATATATATATAATCTCTTTATAATTATTTATTTTATTTTTTTATTTTTTTAAATTTTTTTTTTGATAATTATCTTTTTACATTATTAATATTGTTTAAAATAAAATATTTTGTTTTTTGTTGTAATTTCAAATCCCTCCTATTAAATATTAACTTATACACATGTCAAAATCTCATATTGATATAAACTTGACAAATGTCAAAATCTTGTTATGACTATCTTTCAAAACCCACATAACTGTAAAATAAAAAAACTCAAATCGCTCTTTTATAAACCAAACCGACAGATTTTTTTTTTCAATTGTAAAATCTAAACCCTAATCATCTAATTTGTAAACCCAAAATGTTAGATAATTTCGTTTTATTGTAAAATCTAAACCCTAACCACTTCATTTGTAAACCCAAACCAACATATCATTTCGTTCTAATTGTAAAATCTAAGTACTAACCACCTCATTGTAAACCCAAACCGACATATAATTTCGTTTAATTGTAAAATCTAAAATCTAATAAACTCATTTGTAAACCCAAACCGAAACATAATTTTGTTCTAATTTTAAAATCTAAATCCTAGTTCTCATTTATAAACCCAAACCGATATATAGCCTCTTTTAATTGTAAATTATAAACCAAACCAATATTAATATTTTTAATTAAAAGTATACATAATTTATTTCTTTAATTTGTTTTGCTTTTTAACTTAATTTTGATTTATTTTGAAATGAAATATTATAGAAAAGATTCTGATTGGTTGAAAAATGAAAAAGGAGAAGGTGAATATAAAGATTCATCCCTAGAGATGAACCTAAGTATTTTTCATTAAAGAAATGAATTTAGTCATGCGCATGCCTCATGCAAATATATAATTTCACGCACAAAAATGCAAACTCATAATTTTTCGCACCAAAATGCAAACTGGAAATTTTTGCCAAAAAAGTAAATAACTAATTTTCCTGCTAACTCATAATTTTCCCGTCAAAGTCTCAAACCCACAAATTCTCACCAAAAAGTATGTGATGGTGATAATGATAATAATGACGATGGTAATATTGATTTTAATTGTTTTTATGTTGATTAATAATTAAATACTTCCTCCGTTTCATAATATACGATGTTGTAGAGAAATTTTTTGTTTTAAAATATAAGATTTTTTTTTCAATTTTCTATGCAAATTTTAGAGTAGTTTAATATATTATATTATGTAGTATTGTTTATAATTGGTTGAACTTTTTAAAAGTAGATATTTTTTAATCTACGTGTTTTACTTAAAACATCATATATTTTTGAAACGGAGGGAATAATATTTTAGTAAATCAACCCAATTTATCATCTAACTCATTTAATTAAATGTATGGGGTGTGGCAATTGGCCCACACTAAGTTTTAATTTTCTTAAAAAACTAGTATAAAATTTATTTAAATGCTTCTAATTTTTTCATTTGTTTTAATAATGTCTCATGCTAAATGTTGTTGTTGATCATAAATAATATAAAATTTATTTAAATATCTCTAATTTTATCACTAATTTTGAAAATTTCACATACTAAACTCTGTTTTGGACCCGCCACTAATTAAAAGAGTTGATGGGTTAACTCAATTTAATTGTTAAATGTGTCGAGTCATCTTATAAATTCATTGGATTGTGATTGGAGTTGAGTTGTGTTACCTATTTTGACAGGCCTACGCATGACATAAGATTAATTGGTTATTAATTAATTCAGTATGATATTTAGTTAAAAATATTTTAAAAATCTATTCGTAATTATGTGAGATCTTTTTTTTAGGATACCAAGACACTGAGCGTTGTCAAAAAAAAAAAAAAAAAAAACAACAACACTGAGCCCAAACACATGTAATAATTGTTTTATTTATATTTTAGAATGTACGATTGTTTTGTATATAAACCCGTTTGAACTGTGGGATATGTCTGTTGTTGTTGTTGCTTGAGAAACTTTGTTATAAAGTTTTGATGTATGGATAAAGTGTACGTTCGACTTTTTGCAAGTAAGATCGCCCTGCTCTCATGTATAGATTTTCACTTGAACCCTCCTCTCCACAAACGTCACTAGGAATTTTAGACATCATTGTCATCGATTCAACAGAGATCGATCAAATTAAGCCAACGGATAATATATTCACGCAACAGTATTTGCCATTATTTGGTGTTGTTTAGTATGAAGTATCAACGCAGCCAGAAAATAATAAAAAGAAAAACACTATCATAATTGCCTTAGTAATCATCCAATCATTCATCCAATAATTAGGAGCATCTGATCACCGCAAACTGTTGCAACTTCCAAGTCACCCTGCCATTTTTCTATTAGATGTAAAAGATCTTAAAGATCTTAGACGTAGGGCCTGACTGGTTCAAACGCTGCGGTTGTGGTTGCGGTTGCGGGAGATTGCGGAAGCGGGCGATTGCGGTTTTAAGCGTTATTAAGCGTTTTGAACGATTGGTTTAGCGGTTTAAAATTGGTGCGTTTGCGGGAGGTTTACGACTGGTTAACCAGCGGGTGCAATAACGGTTGGAATATAATTAATGTGATATATAATTATATAAATGTTTTAAAATATTAAAAACTTTATTAAACTTGATTTATAATTAAAATTCATTAAAAATACTAAAATAATTATTAAAAAAAAAAATTCATAATGAAATACTTATTACTTTATGCATTTGGCTTTTTACCAAAACTTTAATCAAGTAATTTGATAAATGACTAAACATATGTTTTAGATCGTAGATCTTTTTTCTTAAATCTCACACACTCAATAAATTCTGTGGGGCAGTATTTGCATCGGTAGTAATGATCAAACGAGAGTTGAAAAGAGTCACTCGTGATTTGTTTTTATTTTTCACAAATAATCTTATTTTCTTAAAATTCTGATGAAACGTCATATTTATTTAGATTTTTTTGAACTTATGTGTGATGTGCCATTAAATTTACATCAAGTTTTCCGGGTTATTGTTAATTGAAATATTATTTTCTTCCAATTGTTTATTTTTTTAATATTTTCAATCGTATCCGTACTTCGTTTTCTCTCATCCTTAATGAATAAAATAGTTAGGTAAAAAATATATAAAAAATATTTTTCATTATCATTGATCTGTTTCAAGTTTTTTCTCAAAAAAAAAAAAATTGAAACGCAAACGCCCGCAACCGCAAACGCTTGCGGGAACCAGCTTTTGGAATTCAGCGGTTGGGAGCGATTGGGAGCGACTGGGAGCGATTGGGAGCGATTTGTGTGATTGGCCCCAAACGCTAGCAACCGCCCGCAAACGCAAACGCGACGTTTGCGGGAGCTAGCGGGAGAACCAGTCAAGCTCGTAAAAAAATTATGGTCTTTCCATATATTTGAAAATATATTTTGTGTAGAACAAGAGACAAGCTAAGTGAACAAAATAAACAAACAAGCCAAAAAACTTTCAGAAAATAAGCATATAACTAAGTTTAAACACTAAAAAACCTCCCTCGTCAAGATATGATTAATTCCATATTAATGAATAATAATTTCATAACAAACCTCAACTAGTTTGGGCTCAGTGCTTGAATAAAGGTAGTGACTAACTCTCTCCTTCTCCCTTTTAAGACACGTCACACTGCAATACAGAACTATTGACATTAATAATATATATATTTACTTTCTTGATATCGAATGAAACATAGTCCGCGACATGCCTTTAGCAAATAATCAGAGCTAGAACACTCCTTGATCCACATTGATCCCTTGCGAGAATAGTAAGATACAGTATCTTGAAGCATGAATCTTTCAAAATCCTCTTCATATTTTTCCATAGTTCCCATCCCATTCTCTGCATAGACTTCTAATACGTTTTCCACTAGTTCACTATCAATCTCTTCGCCCTCACGTTCTTTATGAATCTGGCAAATACAAAATTTGTTAGATAGAAACAAAACTTAGGCTAAACCTTAGATTTCTCATTATAGGTACCAAGACTTACAAGCGCTAATACAGCTTCTTTGGCAGTGGAGTGCATCTCACGATAAACCTGTAGTATAATATTTGCAAGGACATTTACAAACTTGCACAAACATTTGAGGCAGTGAAAATTTAGGAGCTATAGGAATGCATGAAAAACCAGGCGGCGAAAACATGTCAATCCAACTTCTCTCAGTGTTGGCAAGGATCGTTGAATAACATAGTAGTTATGGAGATAATGGAAGATATTGCCTAACAATTTGACCAGAATTTTATAGATCTTCCACCTCCTAACAAGCTCTCTTAGCACATCTTCACCATGCTTCTCCCTTAAGGATGGCAACACCTAAAAACACACAAAAAAAAACATTAAAAATTATAACAAAGGAGATTTAAGTTATAAAAAAAAATGAAAAGAAGAATATGTCTTTTTTTCACAATATCCAAGAATCAAAGCCCAAACCCAAAACTTTGGTACTCACTGTTTGGATAGTATAATCTTCAAATACTTGACGATAATTTTCGTAAAGCTGTTGTGAGTAATTAGTGTGTTTCTGGGTACACATAGTGTAGATAGTTCTGTGAATCACATAAGAAATTACTGTTAATAGTAGCTACCTGTTAACAAACAAACATTACATAAGACGCCTACGTACGAGTAAAGATTCACATCTTGCGTATTGTTATATGCTGGTTGACGCTCTCCTTCTATATTCCTTATCAGCTCAGTAATACCTTTCTGCAAGGACGACCATCCTTCCTCAAAGTTAAGGAGCATCCTTCTCGAATCTGTTTCAAGCTCTCTTGAGTCAAATTCTTAAATAAAGTAATAGACAGAGATTAGCTCTTGTGAGGTTAATTATCATTATCGGTACTTTAGAACGATACTCAACGCTAATATTATCACAAACCGTACACTAAAACTAATTAGATTACCAAACGTAAGAACAACGACAAAGATTGAAAGTAATCATAGATTATTAAACACATAGAAGCGAGGTAACCCTGAGACTCGATCAAAAACCGTGTAGACAAAGGCTAAAACCAAAGACGTTACTAACCTAAAGTTTCTAAAGAGTATCAAATCTGAATCACCAAAATTAACTATGAGAATTGTGAAGAACGTACACGTCCTCGAAGAAAACGAAAGATATATATAGATCCGACGATGGATGAGATGGCGGTTTTAACTTTTCTTTCAACAAAAAAAAAACATATTAAGATATATTAAATTACATATCTTTATCTAAAAAAATAAAAACAAAAAGTCCTTATATTAGGCCCCATGGGCTTTTGTACGTACTTGTTTAGTCGGTGACTGTAATCTAGGTTTTTTGTATACTTTGTATATAAGCCGTTTGTATATAAGCCGTTTAAGGCATGATGAATAAGACTAAGAAATCTTCTTTACAACCTCTTAGGTTTCTTGTCATGGTATCAGAGCAAAGATCTTGAATTCTCTATGTTTTTCGATTTTTGATCTTTTTGATCCAACCTCTTTTGTTTCTCCTTTTTATTGACCTAGGTTTTGTTAATACTTCCCATAGCAAAACTCCTCTGCTCTAATGACTACGTCCCTATCTTCGGCTATCACGATGAGTTCTTCTCTTCCTGCATCCACCGATAACAGAAGAAAGACAATTTCTCCGTATGATTTATCTGCTGGTGATAATCCCGGCATCGTAATCTCGAAACCTTTACTGCGTGGTCCTAATTACGATGCTTGGGCAACAAACATACGTCTCGCTCTTACGTCACGTAAGAAGTTCGGTTTTGCTGACGGATCAATTCCAAACCCTGGAGCAGATTCAGAAAATTACGAAGACTGGATTGCTAATAATGCTTTGGTGGTCTCATGGATGAAGCTAACCATTGCCGAGAATATCTCGGATTCGATGTCTCATCTGGATGACTCACATCAGCTCTGGACGCATATACAGAAGCGTTATGGTGTGAAAAACGGCCAGAGAGTTCAACGTTTAAAGACTGAACTTGCGATGTGTAGACAACAAGGCATGTCTCTTGATGAATACTATGGGAAACTTTCAGGCTTGTGGAAGTGCCTGAGTGATTATCAGCAGGCAAAAAAAATGGAAGATGTCCTCAAGGAGAGAGAGGAAGATAAGTTACACCAACTGTTGATGGGTCTTGATGAGTCGGTTTATGCGACTGTCAAGTCTAATCTCCTTTCTCGTGTTCCCTTGCCGTCTTTAGAAGAAGCATATAACGTTTTGCAACAAGAGGCCGAATCTAAGCTGGTAAGTCAGTTTCATCAAGAGAGATCTGATGCAGTGAGTTTTTCTGTTCAAACACATCCTCGTCAGTCTCCTTCTCCTACAGAGTATCGAAACCATACCTGTAAAATTTGTGGGAAGATTGGACACTTTGATGATAACTGTTTTCGAAAGATTGGCTATCCGCCATGGTGGGTGGATAAACCAAGGAATAAGCCTTCTTCAGGAACAAGTGGAGGTCGTTTCACAACTTCTGCTCCCGTACAAACATCTCGCAGCCGAGGTTCTGTTGACTCTTCCCGTGGTGGCCAAGCTAATGCGACTGCCTCTCGTCCTCAGGGTTCAGCGTTGCATACTACAGCCATTTCTAATGCTGATCGAGTGGGTTTAACCGGTCTTAATGATCATCAATGGAAGTCGCTTGTTCAACTTCTCTCCGAAAGGACATCCACCTCGACGGAGAAGCTGAATGGTAAGTGGTTTTTTGAGTCTTGGATTATTGATACGGGTGCAACTAATCATATGACAGGGTCCATAGATTTTTTACGTGAGGTTTCTGATATGCCTCCAGTCCTCATTAAACTCCCTGATGGTCGATTTACTACGTCAACTCGTCAAGGAACAGTCCGGATGGGTTCTTCTCTATGTTTGCAAGATGTGTATTTTGTAGAGGAACTCAAATGTCATCTTATTTCCGTATTCCAGTTGACTCGTGACAGTGGTTGTGTATTTCAGATAACTGATAGGCTGTGTGTGGTTCAGGAACGCACTTCGAGGATGGTGATTGGAGCGGGTGAACAACGACATGGTCTGTATTTTTTTTGAGGAGTTGAGATTGCGGCAGCGGTCCGAGGGACAGATTCACAGTCTTCGGAGTTGTGGCATAATCGTTTAGGACACCCTTCTTCTAAAGTTTTGGATTTATTAAAGTTTTCTAGCAAAAATACTTTTGATTCACATTCATGTGAGATTTGTATTAAAGCAAAACATACTAGAGATTCTTTTCCTTTGAGCACTACCAAATCTCATATGGCTTTTGAATTAATTCATTGTGACATCTGGGGTCCTTATCGAACTTCTGCGCTTTGTGGTTCACGGTTTTTCTTGACAATTGTTGATGATTATTCGCGTGCGGTATGGATATACCTTCTCACTTCCAAAACAGAGGCTCCTACGCATCTTCGAAATTTTTTAGCTCTGGTTGAGCGTCAATTTTCTACTCGGGTTCGCACAATACGCAGTGATAATGGGTCAGAATTTATCTGTCTTCGAGATTTTTTCGCTGAAACTGGTATTGTCCATGAAACATCTTGTGTGGGAACACCACAACAAAATGGCCGTGTTGAGAGGAAGCACCGTCATATTTTAAATGTTTCTCGAGCCCTCCGGTTTCAAACTTCTTTACCTTTTGAATTTTGGGGCTACTGCGCTCTCACTGCTGGTTATCTCATAAATCGAACTCCAACGAAGCTGTTGAACGGAAGAACTCCGTTTGAACTGATATATGGTCGTCCCCCGCCTTTGCAACATTTACGTGTTTTTGGTAGTTTGTGTTTCGTTCACAACCAAAAACATGGAGGTGATAAGTTTGCTCCACAGAGTAAGCGGTCTGTGTTTTTAGGCTATCCGTTTGCAAAGAAAGGATGGCGTGTATATGATCTCGATACCGGTGTTGTGTCGGTCTCTCGTGATGTCATTTTTCACGAAGCTGTATTTCCTTTCACTACCAGTGGGATTGATTCAGCTCCATTGTCCTCACCGTCCATTTCTCCTCCATTGTTTCTGTTTGTCGAACCTGATGGTGATGATTTTTGTGTTGTGGAAAACACCTCCGCACCAGACCCTTCCTCCACTCTCGATTCTCCGGTCTCTGTTACTACTGTTGATGATATTTCTCCGGATTCTCAGGCTACATTTTTGGATGAGATCTCCACCGATTTATTTACGTCCCCTGTTTCGACACCAACGTCCCCTGTTTCGCCTCCACCATCCCCTGTTTTGAACTCCTCTTCAAGTTCGTCACCGTCTCTCCCGTCGAGTCCTGAAAAACTTGGTAAGGGATATCGCGCCAAGAAACCTCCAGTTAAACTTGCGGATTACGTGACTACTCTTCTACATCAACCGTATCCGTCTGCAACGCAATATCCGATTGATGAGTTTCTTTCCAGCTCTCGTTTTTCAGCCCCTTATCAAGCATTTCTTTTGGCCATCACTTCCGGGTATGAGCCGACTAACTAAAATGAAGCTATTCTTGATGAACACTGGAGAGATGCGGTCCAAGATGAGATAGTTGCTCTTGAGGACCGTGGTACGTGGACTGTTGGTACTCTTCCTCCTGGGAAGAAAGATTGGGTTGTAAATGGGTGTTCAAACTCAAGTATAATTCGGATGGTACATTAGAACGTCACAAAGCAAGATTAGTTGTTCATGGGAATCATCAAAAAGAGGGGATCGATTACAATGAGACCTTCGCGCCGGTTGCTAAGATGGTCACACTGCGGGCGTTTTACAACATGCTGTTTCTAATGACTGGGAAGTGCATCAAATGGATGTTCACAATGCTTTCTTGCATGGTGATCTAGAGGAAGAGGTGTACATGCAGTTTCCTCCGGGGTTCAGGACAGATGATAAGACACAGGTCTGTCGACTCCGAAAATCTTTCTATGGTTTAAAACAGGCACCTCGCTGTTGGTTTGCGAAATTGGGGTCTGCTTTAAAGGAATATGGGTTTGTTCAGAATATTTCTGATTATTCTTTGTTCACATTTTCTGATACGGTTGCATCACTTCATGTACTTGTGTACGTCGATGACTTGATTATTTCAGGGAGTTCGCCGGCTGTGGTTGAAAAATTCAAAGCCTATTTGAGTGATTGTTTTCACATGAAAAATCTTGGCCCTCTTCGTTATTTTCTTGGGATTGAGGTGGCTAGGAATTCTACTGGTTTTTATCTTTGTCAGCGCAAATACACTCTTGATATTCTCACTTCTACGGGCTGTCTTGGTGTTAAACCCGTTAGTTTTCCTATGGAGCAGAACCACAAACTGGCGGTGGCTACGGGAAATGATTTTGATAATCCTACTCGCTATCGTCGTCTTGTGGGACAATTGATCTATCTTAGTGTTACTCGACCAGAGTTATCATATGTGATTCATATCTTGTCTCAATTTATGAGCAAGCCAAAGGAGGCGCATTGGACTGCCGCTCTTCGGGTTTTGTGTTATTTGAAGAACAGTCCGGGTCAGGGTATCCTTCTTCGGGCTAACACATCGTTGGAACTTACTGCTTGGTGTGACTCCGATAACAGTTCCTGTAAGGCTACTCGTCGCTCTCTTACTGGCTGGCTCATTCAACTGGGTGGTTCACCGATCTCGTGGAAGACAAAGAAGCATGATGTTGTCTCTCGTTCGTCAGCCGAAGCTGAATATCGTGCGATGGCTGATACGGTCTCGGAAATCTTATGGCTTCGCCAATTGTTGCCTGCTCTTGGTATTGATTGTTCTGCTTCCACGGTTCTTTATTCTGACAGTCTTTCTTGCGATTTGCTTGGCTAAGAATCCTGTTTATCATGCTCGTACGAAGCATATTGAGAATGACTGTCACTTTATACGAGATGAGATTTTGCGAGGTGTTATTATTCCAGTTCATGTTTCCACACATATTCAACTTGCCGATATTATGACTAAAGCTTTGGGGAAGAAAGAGTTTGATGCTTTTCTAATCAAGATGGGTGTTTGTAACCTGCACACTCCATCTTGAGGGGGGATATTAGGCCCCATGGGCTTTTGTACGTACTTGTTTAGTCGGTGACTGTAACCTAGGTTCTTTGTATACTTTGTATATAAGCCGTTTAAGGCATGATGAATAAGACTAAGAAATCTTCTTTACAACCTCTTAGGTTTCTTGTCACCTTATCCTAGAAGGAAAAATTTTTATTTGTTACATGGATTATATGTTTTTTTTTGACAATTTTTATCTAATAAGTCACAAGTAAATTCACAAGAAATTACAATCTTGTCCTTTTGACATATGTCTTTTGCTGACATGTCACCCAAATATTGACTCTTCTCTAACTTAATTTATTTTATAATATAGAAAAAACTGGAGTAAAAGAAAAAAAAAACATTTTTCAACTTCTTCTACCAAACTACTCCTATCTCCACATCTTCTTTAAATATAAAGAACAATTATCAAAAAAAATTTTCCACGATTCTACAAATTCTCAAATATCAATTAATTGTTAACAAACAAATTAAATTGAGGCCAAGGGGCCTAACACTAGTATCTTTATCTAATAAGTCACAAGTAAATTCACAAGAAACTGCAACCTTGTCTTTTTGATATCTGTCTTTTGCTGACATATCTCCCAAATATTGACTCTTCTCTAACTTAATTTATTTTATAAAATAGAAAAAACTAGGGTAAAAAAAAAAAGAGAATTTTTTTTTTCAACTTCTTTTACAAAACTGCTCCTATCTCCACATCTTCTTTAAATATAAAAAACAATTATCCAAAAAAATTTCCCACGATTCTACAAATTCTCAAATATCAATTAATTGTTAACAAACAAATTAAATTGAGGCCGAGGGGCCTAACACTAGTATTTATGTAATAAGTCACAAGTAAATTCACAAGAAACTACAACCTTGTCCTTTTGGCATCTGTCTTTTGCTGATATGTCTCCCAAATATTGAGTCTTCTCTAACTTAATTCATTTTATAAAATAGAAAAAACTGGGGTAAAAAAAGAAAAGAGAAAAAAACCTTTTTCGACTTCTTCTACAAAACTGCTCCTATCTCCACATCTTATTTAAATATAAAAAACAATCATCCAAAAAAATTTCCTATTATTCTACAAATTCTCAAATGTCAATTAATTGTTAACAAACAAATTAAATTGAGGTCTGAGGGGCCTGACACTAGTGGTTTATATTCCACCAAAATATATTGGTGAAATAAATAAATATTTATAACCAGAATTTTAGCTGAACAAAATTGGGTTGAATATTATTGAACCCATTCATCTCCAAAATAGTGGTTGAACAAATTTGCGGTATGATTAGTTTATTTTTTCAACTTTTTAAGTTGAATGGGTTGAATAGTTTTTTCCAACTTCTTCAACCTCTTCAATTAAAATGGTAAAACTTGGTTGAATAATTTTTTTCAACTGCTTCAACCTTTTCAATTACGCAACCATTTGTACCCTTAGAAACCACAATGGAAAAGGAAAAGAGTTTTTTTTTTTTTTTTTTTTTTTTTTTTTTTTAATTTTTAATAAATACATAATGATAAACTTATATGTCTCTCTCTATAAAAGATGGGGCAAGTTAATAAATCCTGATTTCTTTTTCTACGGAACAATGATGACTACGATCTCTGATCTATCGAAAAATTTGGTAGAGAAGATACTCTCTAGGGTTCCGATAACTTGTCTTGGAGCGGTAAGATCGACTTGCAAACGATGGAACACTTTATCCAAAAGTAAGATGTTGTGTAAAGCAGAAGCAAGGCATCAGTTTCTAGGGTTCATGATGAAGAAGTATAAGCTTTGTTCAATGAGGTTCGATCTCAACGAAAAGGAAGACGAATTCGTGAATCCATCTATAAAAGAGTTGGGTAATTTTCTTAATCAAGTTGAGATATCTAATGTCTTTCAATGCGATGGCTTATTGTTATGCGTGACCAAAGAGGACAACACAAGGCTCGTGGTATGGAACCCTTATTTGGGTCAAACCAGGTGGATCCATCCCCGAAATAATTACCATATACTAGACAGGTATGCTATCGGATACGACAATAACCGTAAACACAAAATCTTGAAGTTTTTGGATGATCGTGAAATAGACAAGAGTCACGTTTTTGGCTACGAAATCTATGATTTTAGCTCTGATTCATGGAGGGTTCTTGATATCACTCCCAACTGGGATATAGATTCTTATCAACGCGGTGCGTCTTTGATGGGAAACACTTACTTTATTGCCAAGGAAAAAATAGTATTTGAAGAGGAGGATGGAGAGATACCAGAGACGGCAGACTATATGATCTGCTTTGATTTTACAACGGAGAGCTTTGGACAGTCTCTTCCTCTTCCGTTTCACCACTTTCGTTTCGATGCTGGAGCTCTTTCTTCTGTTAGAGACGAGAAGCTCGCGGCATTATATCAGAGCGTGGACAGATCAGAGGTGGAGATTTGGGTTACAAGTATGATTGAACCCAATGCAGTGTCGTGGAACCCTTTCTTAAAAGTTGATATGAAACCACACTATGGTTCTGGTTTCCAGTTTCACTATGACGGTGGCAGTTTCTTCATTGACGAGGAGAAGAAACTAGCTGTGGTTATTCACTTTGACGAATCTGAAATGACCCGTTATGAGGATGCAGCTTACATCATTGGAGATAATGGGTACGTTAGAAAATTGCGTCTTGGGGAAGCTGTGAATCAAGGAGGGTCTCTCAACTTCATTGAATATGCGGGTTGTTGCCCACTTGTGTGTTGTTGCTCTTATGTTCCAAGTTTAGCACAGATCAACAAAATCGCAGGATTCAAAAGGGAACGAGAAGAAGAGGAGGCCAACCATCAAGCACTAGTAAGTAATTAGTAAAGAAGAGGAGGAGGGAAGCCATCATGTACTAGGTGTTGCATCTCTTTGAGGTATATAGACATTTGTAGATACGGGTATGGGGAGGGTTATGGGCAGCTGCAGCGGTGGTGGCTTGTTCTGTGACGACGGTGTTGGTGAGATGGTGGATGCCATATCACTGGAGATATTGCAAGCTGGTTTGGTCTCTCAAGGATGATCCAAGCTTTAAATTTTGCTCACTTTTGTCGATTAGGTTTTTAAAATATCTCACTTTACGATAATAAGTGCAAGATGTTGAAACGCATTGCAAAGTAACCAACAAGATGTTTCCATTTTAACTTCTTGATTGTTTCTGTTTGTTTTTTGATTGTAGATTACAGCAACAGACATTTCTTTTTATCTCACCCTATGTCTCTTTAGAATCTGATCTCTGTGTTGTTGTCTTGACTCTTGACCCAACCAGAACCAGTCCACATAACATGCTCCCTCCATTGTGCTTTTTTCACATAAACCATCGACCAAATTCCAAGCAACGGATCGATCTTTAACTGCATTCCCACGTCTTTTCAGTTACAAACTAGTTAAAAAATTTATCATTTGAATTTTACATGATAAATAATGACGGACTTATTCTGCAAGTTATATACAACATATATTGTCAGACTGTTGCAATATTGTTTTCTTGGCAAAGCAATAATTAGACAAATACCATGTTGTAATTGTAACAAAATGATTTAAGAACCTTACTTACCAAAAAAAAAAATGATTTAAGAACCTTACTGACCATCTCATGACATTTTATCCATAAAACAGCTTATTCCATATTCATACACATAAAACATATTTTTAAAAATACTAGTGTTGAATTTCGCTTATTGACTTAATTATAGATATAATTTATTATTAAATGTTGATGCATGCGAACATATCGATATCCACAATGATTGCAAAAATACCGAGTTTCATTTACATTGATTGCTTCTTCTAGTCCTGGGCGTTCGGATATTCGGTTCGGTTCCGGATATATCCATTCGGTTCCGGATAGTTTGGATATAGAGGTTTAGGATCCATTCAGTTAATTTACTATTTCGGTTCGGGTTCGGTTCGGTTCGGTTATTTTCTGTCCGGTTTCGGGTACCCAAAACAGTGTAATATATATTTTAAAAAATATTGTTTAAATTAAATTTGATTATAATTTAACAAATATATCTAAAAACTTCTAGATATTTAGTTTATTTAAAATATTTTGGTATTTTGATCTAATATATATGATATTGGTTTGGTTTTTTAGTTTAATTTTTATTACCTTATCTAAATTAAAACGTATTATATTATCAAAAAGTCGACGTGGCGCAGTGGCCATTCCGCACGCTCAAGTATGTAGAGGTCTCAGCTTCGATTCTGGGCTAATACACACTTTTAGAATATTCATTAATGAGTTCGGTGTGATTCGGATAACTGAATGGATACCTGTTCGGTTCGGTTAGGAACCGATATCCATGGATAATTGAAACACTATCCAATCGGTTATTATCCACTAACCATACCCGAACCGGAACTGAAATTTTGGTTCGGTTTCGGTTCTGTTTATTCCCTCCCAATATTATCGCAAACTGTTACCACCTTTTTGTTAGACATAAAAGATCTTAAAAGATCTTAAAGGCCTCTTGCAATGCTTACAAATGCATTAAAAAGAAATTATATATGGTCATTCCAAATATATAGATATATTTTGGGTAAAAAAATAAGAAACAAGTGAACAATATAAACAAACAAGTCAATCAAAAGACCTCCCTCGTCAAAATATGATTAATTCCATATTAATGAATAAATAATATCATAATTGACAAACCTCAACAAGTTTGGGCTCAGTGTAGTCTTGAGCAAATAAACCGAATCGAATGGACCGAACCAAAACTGAACCGAAATTTCGGTTCCAGTTTGGGTATGGATAGTAGTCACCGATTGGATAATGTTTTAATTATCCATAGATATTGGTTAAAAATCGAACCGAACCGATATCCATTCGGTTATCCGAATAAAACCGAACTAATATTAAAAATATGTTTTAGTCGAGAATCGAACCCGAGTCCTATACAAACTTTAGCGTGTCGAACTTTTAATATTTCAGTACGTATTAATATAGATAAGGTAATACAAATTAAACTAAAAACCCAAACCACTAGCATATATATTTAGACCAAAATAGCAAAATATTTTAAATAAACCAAATATCTATAAGTTTTTTGATATATGTGTTAAATTATAATTAAATTTTATTTAAATAATATTTTCTAAAATTATATTACACTGTTTTGGGTACCCGGAACCGAACCAAAAATAACCGAAACCGAACCAAACCTGAACCAAAATAGTAAATTAACCGAATGGATCCTAAACTTCTATATCCAAACTATCCGGAATCGAATGAATATATCCGAAACCGAACAGAATATCCAAACACCCAGAACTAGCTCAGTGCTTGAATAAAGGTAGTGAATGACTCTCTCCTTCTCCCTTTTTAGACACAAGTCACACTGCAATATAGAACTATTGACATTAATATATATATATATATATATATTTACTTTGCTGAAATCGAGTAAAATTACATATATATAGGCGACATACCTTTAGCAAATAATCAGAGCTAGAACACTCCTTCATCCACATTGATGCCTTGCGAGAATAGTAAGATACAATATCTTGAAGCATGAATCTTTCAAAATCCTCTTCATATCTTTCTATAGCTCCCATCCCATTCTCTGCATAGACTTCTAATATATATATATATACTAGATTAAGATCCGTGCTAGAGCACGGGTTGAAATTTATTTTATTTATATTGTAATTTTTATATAAAATATAATTTGTGTGATTGTTTTTAAAAGTTTTTTTTGGATAAAACATTATGCAATAAAATCATATGCTAAATATGAAAGCTTGAAAAAGACACATTTTGTAAGTTTTATATTGTTAATGATTCCAGATAAGTATCTGTAATATAACACTGGTTAAATTTTATTTCGTAATCTATCTTGTAACCCACTATTTAACTTGTAACCAATCAATTTATCAATTTCGTAATTTATCTTTGGTTAACATTGTGGTCTATCAATAAAATCTGTGGAAAATAAATTTGTAATACTGTGTTTAAAGATCTTTGGAAACAATGTGATATATAACTAAAATATTCCGAAAATACAGTTTGGAATATCCATAATTTTATTCGTTACCATTAATATATCAATTATCAATTTAGAATATCCATAATATTTATGTGTAACCGATTAATATTAATATATGGATTAATCTATAACCAATCTATAACCTATTTGTAACCAGTTGTAACCATTTATTAAAAATATAAAGTCTACAAAAATTATGTTGTGTACTTCCGTTTTATTAAAAAGGAGATATATATATATATATATATATATATATTTACTTTGCTGAAATCGAGTAAAATTACATATATATAGGCGACAACCTTTAGCAAATAATCATAGCTAGAACACTCCTTCATCCACATTGATGCCTTGCGAGAATAGTAAGATACAGTATCTTGAAGCATGAATCTTTCAAAATCCTCTTCATATCTTTCTATAGCTCCCATCCCATTCTCTGCATAGAATTCTAATACGTTTTCCACTAGTTCCTTATCAATCTGTTCTCCCACACGTTCTTTATGAATCTGGCAAATACAAGTTTCGTTCGATATAAAATTCAAGAATCAGGTTCGACCGGAGTTTTTTCATTACATAATACCAATACGTACAAGTGCTAGTACAACTTCTGTGGCCGTGGACTGCATCTCACGATAAATCTGAAGTACATAATTGCATAAACCGTTAGAAACGTTTGAGGCAGTGAAAAAATAGAAGTATAGGGATAAGCATGACAAACCAGGTCGTGAAAACACGTCAAGCCAACTTCACTCAGTGATGGAATGCGTCTCCCAGGAATAAAGTATCTGTCAAGATAAGCAAAGGCCCTGGTTAACCTGTGGAGCAGAATTTTATGGTTCTTCCACCTCCTAACAAGTTCTCTTAGCATATCTTCACCATGCTTCTCCCTTAAGGATGGCAACACCTAAACCACATAAAACAAGTATTAAATATTTGCTTAAGCTTATAAAAAATAAGACGAATCTCTTTTGATACTCACAGTTTGTATAGCATAATCTTCAATCCTTCGCAATACTTCTCATAAAGCTCTGCTTCGTAAGCGGGTTTATGGGTGCACATCTGGTAGGCATTTCTTTAAATAACATGAGAAATCACTGTTAGGAGCGCAAAAATCGAATTGAGAAAAGATGTGAATTATATTTAAATAACGAAATCAAGAACGAATTACAACAGCATAATATAAAGCAGTAAATAAATCACGGAGGCAAGATATGATATCTCTTTTCTTAATTCAATAAATCGGCCGTAAGTGCTTTCGGACAATCACGATTTATGAATCCCAGGATACAACCGATCACGAACTATTACAGTAGCACACCAGTAATAGAACTCAAGCGAATAGATCTACGTTATACTCTGACTAAAGCAAGAAAGAGGGAGAGAGAGAGCTCTGTGGCTTGACTTATTAGAAGGAGGGTTTGTGTTTTTGTGTCTGAGAAATAATGAGAGGTTGCACCTCTATATATAGTGGAAGGAGGTGGTCTCGCGTGAATATTCAGAAAATATTCTCTGAATATTCTTGGAGTACTGCCCAAGTTTACTTGGAGTTTAAGCCAAGTCTGTCCAAAAAATTAAATGGCCTACAGCGGACCAAAAAATGCTCGGCGAGGTGAGAATTCCCAAGAGCCCAAGAGCCGAAGAGCCCACGGCCCGGTTTGGTTCGGTTCGGCGCGCGTGTGGGAACTTCCTTCTTCCTTCTACACACTTTTGAAACTAGAAGAGTGTGAAACTATATATATATATGAGTGAAAAACTACTCATATTTCCGATGTGGGATACTTCCCAAAACATCCCAAGTAGCTCACTTCACACTCTTATTTCTCATTCAAATCAACTCCGTTTTGGAAGTATGAGTATACCAACTTGTAGTACTCGTTACCAGCTTTCCATTGCACTATCGACCAGACAATTCCGATCAACCATTTGGCCGGTATTTGGCCGGAAAGTCGCCAGAAAATCATTGTCCAAAACCTGCAAATTTTTCAGAAAAACTGAAGTTCCAACAATCCCCCACATGAATAGAAATAAGTCTAAACATATGACAAAAAGACTAACCCTATAGCTGATACTACTAGCTAGACTAGACAGACCTTCGAGAGTATATGCGAAAACTAACTGTATCTGAGTTGGTGGTGTTTTTCAACCTTGAACCGACTCATTGTTATACCTGTCGAGTTTACTCGGCCAGTTGGTGAACATGATGTCTTGAACCATCCGGATTTGTATGTAAACTTAGACAGCAGGCATAACACAGCTTCGTTTTCTCGTAGAACGAGGTTCTCTATTGTGTTTATTGTGGCCTTGAACATGCCTGTTTAATCATGAGTGAAATTAGAGAGTATAGCCTCATATATTCTCCTAGAAACGGCCCCATTTCACACTCACAAAGTGATTTTATAAGCTGCTTGTATTTAAAGAAATATCCTGTAATTATTTCAAATATTTTACAAAGCTACATTTCAAATCATTAAAAGCATAAGCTTAACCTCTAACATACAGAAAGCACTTTACATCAATCTAGGAACTGGGAAAAGACAAAAGATTAGCTATTGATAAAATTTAACTTTCTTTTGAGGGTTTGTATTTCTCGTTTTTTTAAAGATTTTGAGAACCTGAAAGCTTTTTGAGGGCTATATGTAATAAGGTCTTCAGCTATGTTAGTGATAGGTTGAATGATCGGGTGAATGATTGGTCCACAAAATATTTAACAAAGGGTAGGAAGGAAATTTTGATTAAATCAGTTGCTCTAGCTCTTCCAACCCATGTAATGTCATGTTTTAATCTTCCCCAGGATTTGACATCTAAGTTAACAAGTGCCATATAGAACTTTTGGTGGAGTTTTAGTGATAAGGATCGGAGATTACACTGGGTGGCATGGAATAAGTTGTGTGAAAAAAAAGTAATGGAGGTTTGGGGTTTCGAGCTATGGAGAAATTCAACGACGTGATGCTTGCTAAATAGTATTGGCGTTTAATTTAATTTATGAATTCTTTATTTGCCTGGGTGTTGCAGGGTCGGTATTTTAGGAACAAACACTAAAGCCACATTCACTGTTGTTTGGTTAGAGGACCATTTTCTCTACAAAAAGCTTAGTAGAGCATGGTGAAAGGTGGGTGGTGGGATCATGTTATAATTCAGTATGGCGAGATCGTTGAATCCCTGACCAACATCTTTGACCAGTAAATGGTAGGGGTAGACTATTGAATCCAAATTTAATGGTTAATCACTTAATTAATCCGGTTACTAGGGATTGGCATTACCTATTATTCAGGAGTATATGGATCTGGTTGGTATTCAGATTATACGGAGTATGGCTTTCAACAAGACTTTTAAGCTAGATCGGTTGGTAGGGCATCATTCAAGATCCGAGAAATATTCAATGAAGTTGGGTTATGGGTTGGTGAGGGAGATGGTTGAAGAGGTCGAATGTGGCCCAACATGTACTGCTTTGAGATCCCATGCTTGGAATCTCCACGTTCTACTAAAAATTAAGCATTTCTTTTGATAAATTGCATACGGCACTCTTCCAGTGATGGATCGTTTAGCTCATCACGGTGTTCAGTGTGGTACATGGTGTAAGAGATGTGATTCAGCATGTGAAACAATTAAGCATGCTCTTTTTGAGTGTCCATACTCACGTAAAGTTTGAGAGTTGTCTCCGATTTAGGTTTCACAAGAGCCTCTATGAGTCAATTAACCATGTCTAGATATGAGTCAGTGTTCTTGAATTTGGATTCTATCTTGTTGAAACAATCCGACCCGTTTTTCTTTATAATATATAATTAAGCATCCCATACTACTTAATTAAATCTACAACATAAACATTACTAACCAACCAGAATACCAATATCATGCACATCAGAATACATATAACAATAATCATCAATACAATATCATTCCTAACTATTCCATCCAACAACCTAGCATGCTTCTATACAAGGCTCCAACATTAATAGCATAACCAACAAAACACAATCGAGACCCTAGATCATCCTCCTCCTCATCACCTGCACCACAAACACAATGAGATGCGTGAGTATTACCAGAAATACCCATTGAGGCGATCCTCCCATCTAGGAGCTATACACACAAGTAAATCAAGAGTACAACCACAAATAAAACATAACAAACCAGTCACTGAACAGATCACCCAACAGCACATTCACCATACACCTAACCTACAGATCATCACACAAAACAAGTCATACAACCCAATCACTCAGACAAGCTCATGGTCACGCACTCACCTCAACAAGCTGATTCTAACAACAATTTTACTAGGAAAGACTCTCCTCGCATCTGAAACAGTCAAGAAACGTCCTACAAAGACGAAATCCTAAAATAAACACTACAAGAATCTTGAGTTTCAATAGCATCGGAATAACGCTATCTATAAATACTATAGGGTTCTAACAAACGCTATATCTGCGTCCGTCATTGTAGGCCAGACACTTTATATAGCGTTTTTTTATTCTACTATCGTATTCTCGGCTAAAATAGGGTTTTTCCATCTGCAATTAAATATTATATAACAGCGTTTTTAAAATGTTGTTTTAAATATTACTATAGCATTTATATAAATGTAATTGTTTTAATTTATTTTTATTTATTTGTATTTTTTTTTTGGTTTTTGGTAAAAATTTTGATTTTTTTAAAAGAAATTTAAAATATCCAATAAGGTTGAAAGTAACAAAGCCACGAACATATCTAAAGTTACGAGTTAAGTTCAAAGTACTACATAAAACTCAAAGTGTCAGCATCAAATGAATATAATCTTGTCATTAGGCCAAGCCACAATGGATGTCAAGAATGCATTCTTACAAGGCGAGCTTGAAGATGAGGTTTATATGAGGCCACCACCCGGATTAGAATACACTATTGGTCCAGGAAAAGTTTTGAAGCTCAACAAGGCTATATATGGCCTTAAACAGTCACCTAGAGCTTGGTACCACAAATTGAGTACAACCTTACTTGGAAGAGGTTTTCGCAAGTCCGAATCAGATCACACACTCTCCACACTACCGAGTGACGAAGGTATTGTAGTCATTCTAGTATATGTTGATGATATCATCATATCTGGAAGTGACAAGGTAGGCATTCAAGATAATAAAGAATTTCTTAAATCAGTTTTTGATATTAAAGATCTTGGAGAGCTTAAGTATTTCCTTGAGATAGAAGTATATCGATTTGATGAAGGATTATTCTTATCACAAAGAAAATATGCACTTGATCTCTTAAGTGAAGCAGGAAAGCTTGGATCAAAAGCTGTAACTACACCACTTGAGGAAAACTACAAGACAGCCGGAAAGGGGGAGTTAGAGGCAGCTTCATTTGAAGATGTCACACGATATCGACGTCTAGTAGGTAAGCTTATATACCTAACTATTACTAGACCTGATATTTGTTTTGCTGTGAACCAGGTGAGTCAACATATGCAAAACCCGACTAGACATCACTAGAACATGGTAAACCGAATCCTCAAGTACATCAAAGGATCACCGGGACAAGGCATATGGATGGGAAGGAATGAAAGCACCAAATTGGTGGGATATTGTGATGCTGGCTATGCCGGAGACCGTGGGGATCATCGTTCAACCACCGGATACTGCACGTTCTTAGGAGGGAACCTGGTCACGTGGAAAAGCAAGAAACAAAAGGTGGTCTCACTATCGAGTGCGGAGTCCGAGTATAGGGCCATGAGGAAGCTGACTGCTGAACTTATGTGGCTTAAAGCCTTATTGAAGGATCTTGGATTCGAATCATCACAACCTATCACTATGCATTGTGATAATGAGGCAGCCATTCATATAGCCACTAACTCCGTATTCCACGAGAGAACTAAACACATTGAAGTTGATTGCCACAAGGTGCGAGAGCAAATTCAACTCGGTGTCACTCTCCCATGCCACACCGATAACAAAGAACAACTAGCCGATATTCTCACAAAGGCAGCCAGTCCACAAGTGTGTGAATATATTCACCCTAAGCTCGACCTTAAAGATCTCACTCGGCCATGAGGTTCACTACCTCAACACCTACACTCTTTTTCCCTTATATATATGTTTTTTCCAAGTGGTTTTCTATACTAAGGTTTTTAATGAGGTGGGTGCTCGTGAGTCCAAGCTTGATGATCATACTCTATCAAGCTTGAGGGGGAGTATTAGAACTCGCACCATGTCCGTACAACCATCAATTGGGCCGTCCGTACCATCGAGAGGCTTTACAAGGCCAACCCACCAAGAACATCCTCCAACAGTCACTAGCCTTCAAGAATCTTCCCCATAGAACCGTTGGTGAGACTATGCAAGTGGATGTGAAAGTGGGAAGTCAACCTAAGATCACATGTGTGATTAAGGATATGTCGCTTTCAGTATGAGTATTTGTGCATAGCATCTTACTAGAATATTCCTTGTGTAAATGTCTATATGTAGAATGTAACTAGGAATCAAATAGAGTAAGAAGTGAGAATTCTCCTTCTCAATATACTTTACACTATTCTCTCTTTCTCTCTCGTTTACACTCTCTTGCACTCTAACCTTCTCTTTCTCGATCACTTACTCTACACTCATTAGTTCTTTCTATTATTTCATGGTATCAGAGCAGTTACGCTCTTCATTCTCCCACCCACCAAATACTTCCGCTTCATCTCTCTTTCCATTTTCTGTTTCGACTTTGAAAGTCAAGTCTCTTTATCTGTTGGACAATAGCTTTACCCAACGGTTCTTTCGACATGGAAGGATCTACGACCTTGATTGTTCCAGTTACTCTCAAAGGAGAGAACTATTTGTTGTGGGCAAGAACGAAAAAGACGACTTTATGCGGCCGAGGGCTTTGGATCCATATCACATCAAGTGAAGCTCCAAAAGAAGAGCCAACCACAGACGGCAAAGCTGTAGCCGCAAGTGGTGAGGAAAAATGGTTTCAAGAAGACCAAAGTGTTATCGCAATCATACAAAACTTCCTTGATGCTCCAATATTCGAAGCTTACTCATTTGCGAAACGGCCAAGGATCTATGGGACATCTTGCAAAATGTGTTTGGTTATACTACCAACTTGAACCGAGTATTTGAAATCAAGAGGGCTATTAACAACCTTAGCCAAGAAGACATGGAGTTCACCAAACATTTTGGGAAGTTTCGATCTCTTTGGGCTGAACTTGAGATGCTTTGGCCGACCACTCTTGATCCGGTCATCTTGAACGAGCGACAAGAACAAGACAAGGTGTTCGGCCTACTCCTTACCCTGAATCCCTCCTACAACGACCTCACCAAACACATCTTGAGGTCGGACAAACTACCAAACCTTGATGATGTGTGTAGCCAGATTCAGAAAGAACACGGTTAATTAGGCTTGTTTGGGAACAAAGGAGAGCTTGCAACGGCCAACAAGGTGGAGATAGCTTCCGTGAACAATGGCTACTTCAAACACGATGACAAGAACCCACCTGTTTGTGATCATTGTAAGAAAGTTGGACACTTCAAGAGCCGTTGCTGGATTCTTCACCCTCACCTCCGTGTGAATCGACCGGTGAACAACCGTGGAGGACCAAGAGGTCATCAAGCGACTATGGTGACCGAATCAACAACCTCCGAACCAAACAAACAAGTCTCCGGAGGAAATGGAACTGCCCTAGCAGCCTCATCTGAGCTAGTAAGGAGATCCGACCTTGATGCACTCATCAAAGCGCTCAAGGAGGCCTTCAGTAACTCTTTTCTTGCTTTAAAACCAAATAAACCGCTTATAGTTGATTCTGGTGCATCTCATCACATGATTAGTGACTCTAAGTTGATTAGTGACATTAAACCTGCCTTAGGAAATGTGATTATTGCTAATGGTGAAAAAATACCGGTTAAGGGAATAGGAAATTTGAAGTTGTTTGATAAAGAATCTAAAGCATTTTACATGCCTAGTTTCACTTCTATTCTCCTATCCGTAAAAAGGGCTACAACTTATTTAAATTGTTATGCAATATTCGGCCCTAATGAGGTTTATTTTCAGGATATTGAGACATGTAAAGTGCTTGGTCAAGGTTCTACCCAAGATGATCTCTACTTGCTTAAGGACCTAAATTTATCTTCTCCAAACTCTTCTTGCTTTAGTTCAATTTCTAGTAATGCAAACAATGTTATTTGGCATGCTAGACTAGGACAGCCTCATTCTCGAGCCCTAGAACTTATGTTTCCAAATATTTCTTTTGAAAATGATGAATGTGAGGCTTGTATTCTTGGTAAACATTGCAAATCTGTTTTTCCCAAGTCATTGACTATTTATGATAATTGTTTTGATCTTGTTCATTCTGATGTTTGGACCTCTCCATGTTTATCTAGAGAAAATCAGAAATATTTTGTGACTTTTATTGATGAAAAATCTAAGTATATTTGGCTAACCTTGCTTCCTTCTAAAGATAGGGTTCTTGAAGCTTTTATTAATTTTCAAAATTATGTGACTAACCATTATAATGCCAAGATTAAAATTTTGAGATCAGATAATGGTGGAGAATATACAAGTCATGTCTTCAAACAATATCTCAACAAACATGGGATAATTCATCAAACCAGCTGTCCTTATACCCCACAACAAAATGGTGTCGCCGAAAGGAAGAATAGGCATCTCATGGAGGTGGCTCGGTCTATGATGTTTCATACTCATATACAAAAACGTTTTTGGAGTGATGCTGTTCTAGCAGCATATTATCTCTCCATTTGAGGTATTAAAAAAAGAGAAACCTACTTTTGATCACCTTCGAGTATTTGGTTGTGTTTGCTTTGTTTTAAGGCCAGGAGAATTACGGGATAAGCTTGATGCCAAGAGTACAAAAGCAATGTTTATTGGCTATTCCACAACACAAAAGGGCTACAAATGTTACGATCTAGAAGCAAGGAGAGTTCTAGTCTCTCGTGACGTGAAGTTTGTCGAACATCAAGGCTTCTATGATCAGAGAAATTGGGAAGATTGTAACGCCCCCTAACCGTTCTATGACCACGAAGGCCATCGGACAGCCACAGGACACCACGATGGGAATTGCACCGAGGTGATCCGGTCGAGGGACGGAAGCTGCAGACTTCCTGACCGGTCCTCCCTGGCACAACTCCGCCCGCGACCGAGACTACTTAGGCTTTGAAACCCTTGTGGCCTGGTGCGTTGTGTTAGCCCGGACAAGGCCGAGTATCATTTGCGACTTGCCATGCTTTCCTGAAAACCGTATATATTACTTTAGTAAAACATTTCATCGAAAATAAATTATGAAAGCAATATATAAAGATAGTCGGATAATTTTTACGTAACCATTCATGAAAATATAGGGTTTTATAAAGGACTGAAGATAAAACCCTATCCGGTACCCTAATGTTTGCTCCAGCTCTAGACTCACTTAGGCTTTCCTCCAAGACCAAAATAATATCATGATTAATCTAAGATTACTCAGTGAGCCTGGGTACCCCTTTCACCTATACGGAATTCTACTTCCCCAACCCAACTACCCCGACAAGCAAGAAAACAAGCAACGCAAGCGGTTAACAAGTAATCAAAGCAACGCAGCCGAAACAATAGCGGAAGCAATTCATCAACAAACAAGCGAGAGAGGTTAGATCACTACGACTCGACTCGAACGATCTAAACTCACTACTCACAGAGAAAGACGAATAAAGAAACTTTAGACTCTTAACTCCTATACGACTCGCAAGGACGACTAGAATGAACAAGGGACACTTGAACTATCCTAGACTCCTTCTCCTACCAAACACACAAAGACGTCTAGAATAAAACAAGGGTTACTTGAAATACCCTAGACTCTTTCTCCTAAGGGCCCTCGATAATCTGTTCTGTTCCACAACCTTCCCCATGCCGAGACCACAAAGGTCACCAGCATGAGCCCACAAATATGCTACATCGTCATGTAGCGGTCACGCTGGTAGCTAGCCAGCCGTGACACTATCCCGCGCGAGTGGTCATCGAGAACTCACGCGTGACATCTGCATTTGGAATAGAAGATCGACACACTCTTCTAGCTAAGACTCGAGAAACAAATTAAAGAGACTCGCTAAAAGACCAACAACAACTCAAGCAAGAAAATCAAGCACAAACAAGCGAGAAACTTCAAGCAAGAGTACATGCATTAATCATCAAGTAACAAGAATAGCAATTCAAGCAACCTATGATTAATCTACATGCGTGCAACCGATTTAATCAACTTAAGCAGCTAATGCAACAAGTTTATTTATTTATGCATGCAACCGATTTGATTTAACCATTTAAATCCTCTTTAATCCAATTCCTCATACGAGTTCATTCGATTTAACCCATTAAATCCTTTAAATTCATTTATGCATTCACGCTAACCTCACATGAATTTCAGCAATAAACTTTCAAATGAACTTAACCATTTCAACCATGCATGCAACCAATTTTAAGTAAGATTTTTCACTCACAAAATCCTCTAGGTCCGATCACGCATGCAACCCATTAACCAAATTATTGAGTGAGTCCAAATTATTGATCATGCAACCTAGTTCATTTCTGCATGGTGGTTCTATCATGAATTCTACCATATTTGCATGCATCAAATTTAAATCACAACTACATGCATCTACCCTACATGCATTACCGCAGACTCACCTCTTACGCAAACGTCGATGATTTCCGGACTTCACCGCACCACTCGATCAGAAAATATCCACCCTTTTTACGTCGAACAGCTTCCTGCTTCTTCGTCCACTTTCGATCCGCAACCACTTCTTTTTTCTCGGCTCGCTCTCGACCAAAAACCGCATCTAGCTCTCGACCTTCTTCGATCACTATCACCGGTTCTTCTCGACGATATCTTCGACACGATCCTCGTCTATTCTCGACGAACTCTTCGACAGAATCTCTCGACAAAGTGATAATTCTCGACGATCACTTTCTCGTCTTTCTTCGGTGGTCTCTCTCGGCACAATAACCCTTTCTTCTTGATTTTCTCTCGACACACGCGTCGATGAACTCTCTCTCTCGATCCCTCTCTCGATCTCTCTCTCGGTCTCTCTTGATTTTAAGAGAAAACAAGACTTTGTGTCTTTGGGTGTTTGAGAGCAAATGAGAGAAAAGTTAGGAATGAAGTCCCAAGCCCTCTATTTATAAGCTCGAACTCTTCCTTTCCTCCCTTAGTGCTTCTTGACAAGTGTCTCTCTCATTGCTTGCATGTGGAGCGTGATTAGCACTCCCCAATCGCTAATCGCCATTAAGCCCACTAACTCAATCTTATTAGTGCATGGTAATGCATGTAATCTGATTGGTCCATTTTGTGAGAAATATATATTTTTATTTCTCTCGGCCAAACTCGTCTCTTGTCCAACGTTTCTCAACAATTCCCGGCGTTTCTCGTCTTGTTCGGTCACGCCTCTCGGTCCTCTCGACATTTCTCGGTCAGCCTTTCTCGGTCTCTCGGATGCTTCAACGATTCGTCTCAGACAATTTTTCTCGGCACTCCCGGATAATGTTCTCGGTACTCTCGGATAATTTTCTCGGTATCTTGACCGACTCTTCCTACTCTCGATCGGTCTTTGGGTCTCGATCGCATATCCAATTTCTTTGGTCTTGGCTCGGCCATCTTCCGACTCACAAATTTTTCCTCGGACTTCCCTCGGTCGTTCTCCTTTATTTTACTCCTTCTTCTTTCTTAGGTCTTTTCTAAGTCATTTCCTCGACTTTTTATTTTGGGATTTTTACCCCTTGTGAGGGTCACTACAAGATCTTCAAGACTTATCTATCTCGGCTTCCGATAAGGCCAGAAACCTCCAGATCATCCTTGAACGGCTAGGTGTTGAAAATGATCGGGTCAACCAACAACCAGCTGAGCCAAACTTACCAAGAGAGCCTCGTCTACCTGATGAAGCTGAACCAAGTCAATCTACTGATCCTAACCCAGTCTCCAATCCGATAGACGCAACACACGCCGATGAAGAAACTTTGCAACATGTTGAAAATGAGGTGCAAAATGAGGAAGAAAGAACACCAACTGAAACTGGAGCTAAAGAAAATGATCATGAGGAGATCATACCACTACGACGTAGCCAACGACTCAAATTTTCTCCATCAAACTGGAAGAACACACGCGTGTATTACAACAATGCGGCTATGGCGCGTCCTATTCAAGCAGTGTGTACTCTTGCTCACTTTCCGGCGGAACATCAAGCCTTTCTTAGCCAAATTGATGAGCATTGGGTTCAACAGACTTATGATGAGGCCAAGGATCAAAAGGTATGGCGTGATGCGGTTCAAGCAGAGAGAACGGCTATGGAGAAAAACCATACATGGGATGAATCTGAATTACCAAAAGGGAAAAAGGCTGTCACATCACGCTGGATCTTCACTATTAAGTACAAAAGTAACATGTAGATCGAACGCCATAAGGATCGCCTAGTTGCACACGGGTTCACACAAACGTACGGGGAGGACTATCGAGATAGGGTTGCTCCGGTGGCCAAGCTACATACGGTTAGAGTTGTTCTCTCTTTGGCAACAAATTTAGATTGGGAACTTTGGCAAATGGATGTCAAGAATGCATTCTTACAAGGCGAGCTTGAAGATGAGGTTTATATGAGGCCACCACCCGGATTAGAAGACACTATTAGTCCAGGAAACGTTTTGAAGCTCAACAAGGCTATATATGGCCTTAAACTGTCACCTAGAGCTTGGTACCACAAATTGAGTACAACCTTACTTGGAAGAGGTTTTCGCAAGTCCGAATCAGATCACAGACTCTTCACACTACCGAGTGACAAAGGTATTGTAGTCATTCTAGTATATGTTGATGATATCATCATATCTTGAAGTGACAAGGTAGGCATTCAAGATACTAAAGAATTTCTTAAATCAGTTTTTGATATTAAAGATCTTGGAGAGCTTAAGTATTTCCTTGAGATAGAAGTATATCGATTTGATGAAGGATTATTCTTATCACAAAGAAAATATGCACTTGATCTCTTAAGTGAAGCAGGAAAGCTTGGATCAAAAGCTGTAACTACACCACTTGAGGAAAACTACAAGACAGCCGGAAAGGGGGAGTTTGAGGCAGCTTCATTTGAAGATGTCACACGATATCGACGTCTAGTAGGTAAGCTTATATACCTAACTATTACTAGACCTGATATTTGTTTTGCTGTGAACCAGGTGAGTCAACATATGCAAAACCCGACTAGACATCACTGGAACATGGTAAACCGAATCCTCAAGTACATCAAAGGATCACCGGGACAAGGCATATGGATGGGAAGGAATGAAAGCACCAAATTGGTGGGATATTGTGATGCTGACTATGCCGGAGACCGTGGGGATCATCGTTCAACCACCGGATACTGCACGTTCTTAGGAGGGAACCTGGTCACGTGGAAAAGCAAGAAACAAAAGGTGGTCTCATTATCGAGTGCGGAGTCCGAGTATAGGGCCATGACAAAGCTGACTGCTGAACTTATGTGGCTTAAAGCCTTATTGAAGGATCTTGGAGTCGAATCATCACAACCTATCACTATGCATTGTGATAATGAGGCAGCCATTCATATAGCCACTAACTCCGTATTCCACGAGAGAACTAAACACATTGAAGTTGATTGCCACAAGGTGCGAGAGCAAATTCAACTCGGTGTCACTCTCCCATACCACACCAATAACAAAGAACAACTAGCCGATATTCTCACAAAGGCAGCCAGTCCACAAGTGCCTGAATATATTCACCCTAAGCTCGGCCTTAAAGATCTCACTCGGCCATGAGGTTCACTACCTCAACACCTACACTCTTTTTCCTTTATGTATAGTTTTTCCAAGTGGTTTTCTATACTAAGGTTTTTATTGAGGTGGGTGCTCGTGAGTCCAAGCTTGATGATCATACTCTATCAAGCTTGAGGGGGAGTATTAGAACTCGCACCATGTCCGTACAACCGTCACTTGGGCCGTCCGTACCATCGAGAGGCTTTACAAGGCCAACCCACAAAGAACATCCTCCAACAGTCACTAGCCTTCGAGAATCTTCCCCATAGAACCGTTGGTGAGACTATGCAAGTGGATGTGAAAGTGGGAAGTCAACCCAAGATCACATGTGTGATTAAGGATATGTCGCTTTCAGTATGAGTATTTGTGCATAGCATCTTACTAGAATATTCCTTGTGTAAATGTCTATATGTAGAATTTAACTAGGAATCAAATAGAGTAAGAAGTGAGAATTCTCCTTCTCAATATACTTTACACTACTCTCTCTTTCTCTCTCTTTACACTCTCTTGCACTCTAACCTTCTCTTTCTCGATCACTTACTCTACACTCATTAGTTCTTTCTATTATTTCATGGTATCAGAGCAGTTACACTCTTCATTCTAAATCTCCCACCCACCAAATACTTCCGCTTCATCTCTCTTTTCATTTTTTGTTTCGACTTTGAAAGTCAAGTCTCTTTATCTGTTGGACAATAGCTTTACCCAATGGTTCTTTCGACATGGAAGGATATAAGATCTTGATTGTTCTTTTCTCTTGTGTGTTTCAGGTACATGCTATTAGAACTCGCACCATGTCCGTACAACCATCACTTGGGCCGTCCGTACCATCGAATGGCGTTACAAGGCCAACCCACCAAGAACATCCTCCAACGGTCACTGGCCTTCGAGAATCTTCCCCATAGAACCGTTGGTGAGACTATGCAAGTGGATGTGCAAGTGGGAAGTCAAACCAAGATCACATGTTTGATTAAGGATATGTCGCTTTCAGTATGAGTATTTGTGCATAGCATCTTACTAGAATATTTGTTGTGTAAATGTCTATATGTAGAATGTAACTAGGAACCAAATAAAGTAAGAAGTGAGAATTCTCCTTCTCAATATACTTTACACTACTCTCTCTTTCTCTCTCGTTTACACTCTCTTGCACTCTAACCTTCTATTTCTCGATCACTTACTCTACACTCATTAGTTCTTTCTATTATTTCACATGCCTAAGCCTAGCACCAGGAAAAGTCCTACTGGTCCAATTGTGAAGCTTACAAACCAAGAGTTAGAACAACTAGAGGGTGAGAACACAAAAGCAGCCAAATCAACAAAGATGGTCAACCCAATCATACTGAGTCCAAATGCGGCTGGAATTTTGAGGGATCAAGAGGGTCATGTGCGCAACGAACTAGGCCAAAAACTTGATGCTTAAGGACAAGTCATTCAGGAAGAACTCATCGTCGTTGATGAGAATGCAGATGGCGTCGATCGACGTAACGTTGGCATCGATCGGCGCTAACAAGAAGGCATCGATCGACGCAATTGTGGCATCGATCAATGCAATGTCGTAGCTGGTGCGAATGGAGCCAATTTGGACCTTCAGCCTAGACGGGACAACAATGGAGAGCTTGTCAAGACTCTTGCGTACTTCAACAGGCCAGATTTGTTCTTTGAGAACCGCTTCGCGATTGTCCCTCCTCCATTTCCAAGGAATGATTTTGAGCTGAAGCCTGCCTACTTTGCTCTTGTTGGACAAAGGCCATTCCAGAACCTTCTACATGATAAGCCTCTAAACCACATTAAGCACTTTGAGGACATAGTTACAAGCATCAAGGCTAATGGAGTCACTGAGCACTATCTCTACTGCAAGCTTTTCCCATACTCTCTTGGGGAAGGTTCTCATTGGCTAAGGCAGCTGAAACCAGGATCTCTGACAACCTGGCATGACATCAAGGTGGCCTTTTTGAACTACTTCTATGATGATGCAATGTCTGATGAGCTGAGGATCAAGCTTTCCACCTTTAGGCAAGGACCTGCTGAATCTTATAAAGCTGCTTGGGTAAGATTCAAAGCATACCAGAGGGACTGTCCACATCATGGTTTCTCAGAGGTGCAGTTGATCAGTATCTTCTTCAGTGCTATTGATTGGAGGTATCAGATGGCTTTGGATGCAGCTACTGATGGGAACTTCAAGACAAGGTACCCAGATGATGCTGTGAAGTTGATAGAAAGGCTAGCATCAAGCAATAGTACTAAGAATGCAGACCTAGAGCGAAAAAGAGAACATGAAGGCCATGATTCAAATCATTTTGCTGCAGTGAATGCTAAGTTGGATACAGTGCACAATCTTCTTGTTTGAAAGGGGTCTGTCCATTTTGCTGAAGATGTTGAGACTTTTGAACCAAAGCCAGAAATTACAGAAGATGTCAACTATGTGTATTGAGCTGGGTATCAAAATCAGAGGTTTGGTCAGAAGATTTCATTCTCAGAAAATCAAAATAGCAACTTCACTAGGAACTATGGTTCTTCTTCTTACCAACCCCTCCCTCCACCCAATTCAGAGAGCAAGATGGAATCAATGATTGGACAGATTATGGACGGTCAACATAAGTTAACGGTGGACTTCAATGGGAAGATTGATTCTGTATACACTGAGCTGACTAGGAAGTTTGATGCATTAAACACTCATGTCAAGAAGCTGGAGAATCAAGTGATTCAGACTGCTGGGTCTGTTAAAAGACAAGAGGAATTTCTTTCTAGAAGAACACAGTCGAACCCCAAGTATGCTTGTAATACGATTTTGGTGAAGGAAGGAGACGAAGATACGTCAGTTGATCCAGCATCGATCGACACTACATCAGAGCATCGATCGATGCAAACTCAATCAAGCGTCGATCGACACAATGTCAGCGTCATTCGACACCTCCCACAGAAGGCTACGGTTTCCGTTCCAGTTCCACCATCCAATTCACAACAAGCCTACAAGCCTAAGGTTCCTTACCCTAAGCCTAGGAGGTCTAAGCAGGAGCTTGAGGAAGCTAGATGCAAAGCTATGATGGATAAGGTGATGATAGAAATGCCTTTGATTGATGCAGTCAAGTTTTCTCCTGGTATTAAGAGATATGTAAAGAGGATGGTTACTAATGGTTTGAACCCTGAGGAAGGAGCTTTGATTACCAAGGATGTCAGCTCAATTTTGTTGAACCAGCCTGCTCAAAGGAAGAAAGAGAGGAAAGAGAAGGTGGTTGTCTCTGAGAAAGTGAGTGCAGTGATTCAGAGTAGGATTGCAGGTAAGTTACCAGATCCTGGAAGTTTTGTGTTAGATTGCTCTATCTCCACAGGAAGGTTTTCTCACTCACTTTGTGATCTTGGTTCTAGTATCAACTTGATGCCACATTCTGTTGCTGTGAGAATTGGGATGAAAGATTTCAAGCCAACTAAGATCTCTCTTATCTTAGCTGATCGATCCAGAAGGATTCCTGAAGGTGTCTTAGAGGATATTCCGATTAAGATTGGAGAATGCATGATTCCCACTGACTTTGTGGTTTTGAAGTGTGACAAAGAGCCAAGTGATCCTCTCATTTTAGGACGCTCATTTTTGGCTACAGCTGATGCCATCATTGATGTTAAGAAGGGACACATAGCCTTGAATGTGGATGATTTGGTTATGAATTTGAGATGGACAAGCTGAGAAGAGCTCCCACTATTGATGTTCAGACATTTTATGTAGAAATTGCTTCTGAAGTTGATCTGATCATAGAGCTTCATGATGACATTACTGCTGGGTATGTCAAAGAGTTGGAGACTGTTGAGAAAGTGAGCAAGCAAGCTGTTAAGCTTGAAGATTGGAGTGGAGATCATCTAATCAGTACAAGAGACCATGATGAGGTTCTGATGCATGAAAAGTCGCTGGTAGATGACGTTTTTGTAATGGAAATGCTGAGGAAAGCTGCAGAATCGTTGAAGAAACACAAGTTGCAGTCCAAGCATCGATCGATGCAGCTGTTGCATCAATCGACACACCTTACTGAAACGGCTCTGACTTGTCCAAAACCAAGGATTCTCGAGTTGATTCCATAGATGCAAGTCCTAGACCAATTGTAAAGCTGAAATCTCATCATTCCACAGCCAAGAACCCACAGGTAAGGCCAAGGTATGCATCTCCTTCTCCCAAACCTTCTCCATTCATCAATAAGAATTTGAAAGGTACAAATACTGTTTTGCAGTTAACCAGGCCACGAGATTATCGTAGAGCGCTTGTTTCTTTTATTGATGATTTTATAGGACAGAAAAGAAACCCTCCCATACCTAAGTTCCGCCCTGGTCCTATTCCTCCCATACCTAAGTTCCGCCCTGGTCCTATTCCTCATGTCCTTAGTAGACCTCATTCATCTACTGCCTACACACCCCCTTGGATGAAGAGGACAATTTCTCAAAAGCATGCAGTGCGACTTTCCGATCCACCGGATGCCTGAGATTAGACACAGTCAAGCTAATGACTGAAAACAAGCGCTTAGGGGGAGGCAACCCACTGTTAGGTTTTTCTTTTTCATTTTTCTTTTGATTTTCATTTATATTTATTTTATTCGTCAATCTCTTACTTGATAGCACTGGGGACAGTGTTGTTTAAGTCTGGGGGAGGCAGTTACTAACTACGTTTTTGTTTTTGAGAGTCAATCGAAAAAAAAATGGTTTTATTGAGTCAAAATTTTGTTGGGAACTATGACTTTTCTTTTTAGTGTACTGCCTTGGTTGATTAATGCTGCAGATTGAAATCCAATGGCTGACCAGTGAACCAGAGACATCCAAATTTCCAACATAATCCATAAAGCTTGAGGTAATTTCTGTACTTTTCTTTTTACCTCATCAATGAGGTTGATTGTTCATAGAGCTTGACTCCTTGTTCATACCTGACAAGTAAGACTTCAGAAAGAAGGTACTCCTCTCCCTTATTCAAGTTTAAAAAAATCAGATGAGCTTTGTTTAAAAAAAAAAAGAGAGAATAAAAAATGAGATGATTTGGATCAGTTTAGAGGGTTAGGTAAATTACCTGTGATCCCATTATTCTACTCTTGAGTCAAATGATCACACAAAGCTTGGCAACGAGGGGTAGGTAAATTACCAATGACCCCGGTATTCGCTTACATCTTTGAAAAAAAAAAGATAATAAAAAAAGCAAAGCTCAAAGGAAGAATAAATAGAATAAGTCTGAGGGAGAGAAAGAGTACCACATGTGGTAAAAGATATGTCTTGCTTGTTATGGTATAGTAGGAGAATGAGTCTAGAAGATTCTTGATATTGATCAAATTGATGAGACTCACCGATGAAAGCTTAATGGAGGAAGTAGTGAAATTTGGTTCGAATTTGGGATGCTATGAAAGTCAACGGAGAAGTACATGGTGGTTTGATTTGAATTTATCAGCTAAGCATATGGATTATGGTTTGGATGATCATGGCATTACTTTATAAAGAAAATGAGTTCCTGCGTTTTCAAACCTCTTTCACAGATGAAGTTTTTGATTTGCTTGAGGGCAAGCAAAGGCTAAGTCTGGGAGAGTTGATGTATCATGGTTTTTAGGTGTTTTTAGCCATAATATAAGTCTTATTTATAGAGTATTTTTAGAGTCTTTTGAGTCTTTATAGGATTTAGCATGGATGGGAGCATAATGGAACTAAATAGGAAGATTTGGAGCTTAATCAAGCATTGAGGCTAAGCTACGAAGTTGGGAGACATGTTCTGAAGAGTGAATCGATCGACACAGCATATGCATCGATCGATGCTAGGCCAAAGTCAAAATCAGAAGTTTTCTCACAAGTTTGAAGATTTACAAATCTGCCCTAAAGTCTTCCATATTTGCATCATTAGTCCCTGGACGTGTTTAGGAATATAAATAAGATTTTTATGGTCATTGTTTAGACCTAAACTTTATTTTTTCCTGCAACTTTTGAGAGCAAAACCCTGAGAGATTTTTAGAGAGCTTTTGGAGAGAAGAATCAAGACTCCTTTAGAGAAGATTCAGAACTCCTTTTCTTCTTCTTTTAATTTCTTAATGCTATCTATTTTATTCATGATTTGTGTTCTTACAATTATGTCTGAGTAGATATGCTTGTTAGGTTTAGGGTTTCTCATTAGGGATTTCATAGATTATTAGATCTGTTTATTTAGGATTCATTATCTTTCTTGTTCTTCACCATAGGTTGTTCTTAATGCTAGATCTTTGATTAGTCATCTGGATTTAGATCTTAGGATTATTAATTGATATGAGAATATAATTGATTTTCCTGACAAAAACCTTTGGTGAGCAAAATTACTTTTTGCAAAGAGATTGGATTTAGTGATTTTGTGAACTTATCTAAACCTGATTTTATTGCTGGTTTTTAACTTGAATTTTGCAAAGAGATTTGGATTTTCTGGTTTTAAAACTTAGATAATATTTGCAATGAGAACTGATTTATTTTATAATTGTGTTTAGAGTTCAAGAACGGTGCTTAATTGTTGGATCCTGCTTGTTTAATTAATTGATCTGATTTTCCTAGATTTCCTGATAATTTCCCTAGGCCTAGCGTTTATTCGTAAAGATTTACAAATCTCTTATTTTTTGTTTTTGCATTGCTATTTAAATTACAATATCTGTTTAGCATAATTAAAAGATTATTAAATCTATTGTGTGAATCTAGAGTTCTTGTGGATTCGATCCCTAAGTACTACAATTGATCTCTTAATTTGAGAGAGTAGCTCAGGGTTAAATTTGAGCATATCAGAAGGTCTACCTTAGCAGTGAGACTGTTAATAACATATGTATTCACGGACCTAACAACACTCACAGAACGATCATACTCATGGCTATGATTTCTGTTACTCGCTGCAAGATTTTTGATCAAGAGGTTTGCTTCAGTGGCAGTGTTAGTAGAAAATTCTCCTCTGCTGGCAGTATCGAGTGTCATCTGGTACTTCTGGTCAATTCCTCCATAGAAGATGTTCATAAGATTCTCTTGTGAAAAGCCATGATGAGGGCAGTCCCTCATATACTCCTTGAATCTCTCCCAGGCTTCACAAAAAGACTTTGTACCACCTTAGGAGAAGGTAGTGATCTTGCTGCTTAACATAGCTGATCGTGACTTAGTGTAGAAGTGGTTCAAAAATGCTGCTCTACATTGCTCCCAAGTGGTAAGTGATCCTCGTTCCAAGAGATCTCCTAAAGAGAATTGGAACAAAGTCAACATGAGGTAATCATATGGAACTCCATTAGACCTTGTCGTACTTGCCAATCTCTCAAAAGCTTCAATATGGTCCAGAGGGCTCTCTGATGCTAATCCATTAAACACTCGATTATGGACATAATTGATTAGGCTATGCTTGATCTCATAATCTTGTCTCGCAGGAGCAGGAGGTTGAATCGCAGATCAATTCACAAATAGCCTATTGTGAGCTGCTTCATCCCTCAAAGTAGTTTGTCTTGCTGGTGGGTTCAACTCATCCGCATTCTGCTCTTGTGGAACTTGTATTTCTGATGCAGGAGGAGGAGGCGGAAAAATAGCCTCTTGAGGGTTAGGCTGACGAGCATCTGGATTCTGTCCATCATCCATCTTATCAGCTTTACCTTTCGCCTTTCTGTTTTCTCATTCAAGTAGGGCTAACTCTTCGTTTTGCAGATTACACAAATCAGTAGGCTTGTGGCTTCTTGTTTGCATGCACCTGAAACACAAGAGAAAGAAAAAAAGAACTAATTAGTAAATAAAAATAAAATAAATCTTAGACTAAATTTAAATCTAGAATCTCAAAGGCAATCGTTTTAATCCCCGGCAACGGTGCCAAATTGATCAAAGGTTAATTGAAACCCAATGTGTACTCCACCACGATCTAGTGGTATCGTTGTAACACTTCAGGATCGAATCCACAGAGACCAAGAAATTGCACTATGAAATTATGAAGATCAAATATAGCTAAGACAAAAGAAGTTTGTGTTTGAAAGTCACTAACAAAGCAGTAAATAAATAGTGTTTTAAATCAAAAGGGAAAACATTGGGTGCAGAGAATCATTAGGGACTATGATCACGAATTTAGATAATTAGATAGGGAAAGCATTAGATACCGTGTTTGAACTCAAATCTCGAATGTAAAATTAACCTAATGTCTTAGTGTTAGTTATCTATGCAAGGAATTGATTAAAGTCTAAACCTCGTTTGAATTTAGCAATCTTAGCAAGCAATAAGTTCAAGTTTGATTTTGTTCACAAGGTGCCTTAACTTCAACTTTTGTTGGCTAAGGATCACCTTGCTCACCGTTCTTTGCAAGAAACTCAACAACACTTTTGGTGCCCCGATGAATTAAATCTAAGATCTTAATCTAGGTGATAAATCTAGCTTAAGCATTAAGAACAACAATAGATGAAGAACAATGAGATCAATCCTTAATCTAACAAACCTAGCATCAATAAATCATAAAATCCCTTTATGAAACCCTAAACCCAATTGAGAATCTACTCAGCCATAGAGAAACAGAAACAGCAAATCAATGATGAAGATAACATAATTGAATTGCAAAAGAATAGAAAATAGGGTTTAGAAATCTTCTCCAAAGTGTCAAGAAGGATTAGAGATCTTCTCCCTTCAGCTCTCATTACAAAATAGTCTCAAAAAAATAAAGCTTATGTCTCTGGAGGCCGAGCCTCTAACTTAAATATCAAAATAAAACCCTAAAAGTCGGTTTAAAACAACAACAGAAAACTTGCTTTGGGTACGGGACTGGTCGATCCCGGATGCGGATCAGCCGATCCTGGATGCTTTATCTGTGTTTGCTCCATCTTCTTGCTATTTCGATCAGTCTTCACCAAATTGGCTTCAGATGCTTGTTTTCATCCCCAAAACACTCAGTTTCCTTCAAAGTAGCTTAGAACCTGTACAGACTCACAAAATACTAAAAGGACTCTAAAAGCACACTTGGACCTAACAAAAGACTCAAAACAAGTGTGCAAACTAAAGTTAAAATCCTATAGAATGCAGACACATCAGTACTATCTTGGTGCATGATCGGATTTGTGTGCCCAAGCATGAGGAGTTGAGCCAGGGGATCCTGAGAGAGGCTCATGCGAGCAAGTTTTCTATTCATCCAGGAGCGACTAAGATGTATTGTGATCTCAAGAGGTACTATCACTGGATCGGGATGAAGAAGGATGTAGCTAGTTGAGTCGCGAGGTGCGATGTATGTCAGCTAGTGAAGGCTGAGCATCAAGTTCCTGGCGGGTTACTGAAGAGTCTACACATTCCTGAGTGGAAGTGGGATATGATCACCATGGATTTTGTGGTAGGATTGCCAGTGTCTCGGACTTTTGATGCTATTTGGGTCATTGTGGACCGGTTGACTAAGTCAGCACATTTTCTGGCCTTTAAGAAGACTGATGGAGCAGCGGTCTTGGCTAAGAAGTATGTGAAGGAGATAGTCAAGTTGCATGGGGTGCCAGCGAGTATTGTGTCTGATAGGGACTCTAAGTTCACTTCGGTGTTCTGGAAGGCATTTCAGGCAGAGATGGGCAATAAGAGCATCTCCAATGGTCCTCTATTTTTGCCTCTATAATAGAGTAACTCTATAATAGAGGTGAGTTTTACTCCAATGGTCCTCTATTCTCACCTCTAAAATAGAGATTTCTATTTTTTCCTCTATTTATAGAGGAACCCTATTTTTTTTTTACAAAGGTTCCTCTATAAATAGAGGAATCTCTATTTTAGAGGTGAGAATAGAGGACCATTGGAGTAAAACTCATCTCTATTATAGAGGAAAAAATAGGGAAAACTAGCCCTGGGCATTCGGGTACTCGGGTCGTGTTCGGGTAGGAACCGATTGGGTTCGAGTTTTTCGGGTAGAGGAGTTTAGGACCCAATAGGGTAAACAGAAAATATCGGTTCGGGTTCGGTTCGGGTCTTACCCGGTTCGGGTCGGTTCGGGTCTAAAATTTCATAACCTATAAATACTCGAAAAAATCGGCTATCATCCGGGTTCGGATTTTTTTGTACCCGATTACCCAAAATTTAACCCGTTAACCTAAATTTTACCCGATTATCCGGAAATTTTAATGTTAAAAATTAAAATAAAATTTTTAAAATAATTTTTTCAAATTGGTTAATTTTAAAAAAATATAGCTAAACATTTCAATATAATTTTGGTTATTTTGAGTATTTTGATCTAGGAAGAACTAATATGTTTGAATTTTTAAGTTGTAACTTTGAATAACTATGTTATAAATAAAAAAATATGACTAGTATTTTATGTATATTATTTTATTTTGGGTTTGTCGGGTACCCATTCGGTTCTCGGTTCGGTTCCGGGTTCGGTTCCGGTTCTTCGGGTTTAGGAGATTAGGACCCAATAGGGTATTCTATCGGTTCCGGTTCGGATTCAGGTCCATATTTTTGGGTCGGTTCAGAGTGATTGAGCGGGTGGGACCGGTAGCATATAGACTGGAGTTGCTTGAGGTTATGCGTGTGTTCCACAATGTTTTCCATATTTCTATGTTACAGAAGTCTCTCCGTGAGAATGATCAGTTGTTGGCTAAGATTCCTGAAGATCTTCAGCCTAACATGACTTTGGAGGCGAGACCAGTGAGGGTTCTCCAGAGGAGGATTAAGGAACTTCAGAATATAAAGATTCCTTTGATGAGAGTCCTTTGGCACTGTGATGGTGTTGAGGAGCAGACTTGGGAGCCAGAGGCGAGGATGAAGGCAAAGTTTAAGAAGTGGTATGAGAAGCAAGCCGCGACTTGAGCTTGTCTAGCCTAGTCCCATCTGTAATCCATGGCTGGAGCGGGAATGGAGTATTCCAGCCCATCTCTCTTGTTTACTTGGTCACTTAGGGGTGCGACTAAGTAACAAGATGTGGTGGTATTTGGGGTACGAAATTCCTGTGAAGCAGGGTTTTGGAGGAAAGTTTCTTGAATTAGAAGTTTCCAAAAGTGAAAAGTTTCCAAAAGTGGAAAGTGCGAAAATGGAAAGTTTTATGGGAGTTAGAATTTATCCATTTTAGTAGTGAGGAGCCTTGGAGGGACTTGTGTGGCCTTAGTAGCGGACTTTTGAGTTATTGTGCCCGTGTGTGGCGGTCTTTTGAGATATTATGTGGCCTTTGTGGCAGGATGTTTAGCCAGTTGTGTGGCCTTTGTGGCGGGCTGTTTAGCCAGTTGTGTGGCCTTTGTGGCGGGCTGTTTAGCCAATTGTGTGGCCTTTGTGGCGGGCTGTTTAGCCAATGTGCCTGTTGAGGCGATCCTTTGGGATGTATGGTCTTTGTGATGGTCCTTCGGACGAGAGATCTTTATGACGGTCCTTCGGGACGAGTGACCTTGGTGGCGGTCATGTTTAGGACATTTGTTTGGCCTTGGTGGCGGTCCTGTTTAGGACATTTGTTTGGCCTTGGTGGCGGTCATGTTGAGGACATTTGTTTGGCCTTTGTGGCGGTCCTGTTTAGGACATTTGTCTGGCCTTGGTGGTGGTCCTGTTTAGGACGATTTGTTTGGCCTTGGTGGCGGTCCTTTTAGGATATTTGTTTGGCCTTGTGGATTGTATATGATCCTTGTGTGGTCATGAGGTATTCCAAAGAGGGGATATGTGGTTGTAGGACATTGTGATGTTTAACGCGAGCCACAAGAAGGAAACCTTGTTAGGGATAGGACTCAGACATGTTCAGAATTGTTTGCTTGTGACTCTTTGGGGACTTTGGTTCTCCTAGTACTACCATATTCTGAGACTTTGTGGATTGGGAGTATGGTTGGTATATCGACTTCGGATGACTGTAACGCCCCCGAACCGTCCTATGTCCACGAAGGCCGTCGGACAGCCACGAAATGTCACTTGCGGAAATGCACCGAGGTGATCCGGTCGAGGGACGGAAGCTGCAGACTTCCCGACCGGTCCTCCCTGGCACAATCCCACCCGCAACCAAGGTTACTTAGGCTTTGCAACCCTCGCAGCCTGGTGCGTTGTGTTAGCCTGGACAAGGCCGAGTATCATTTGCAACTTGCCATGTTTTCCTGAAAACCGAATATATTACTTTAACAAAATATTACTTTGTAAGTAAGTTATTAAAGCAATAAATAAAGATAGTTGGGAAAACTTTACACTTATTTGTTTAAGAAAATATAGGGTTTTACAAGAAACACAAGAAAACCCTATCCGGTACCCTAGCGTTTGCTCGGGCTCTAGACTCACATAGGCCTCCCTACAAGACCACAACAAATAAAAACATGACTAATCTAAGATTACTCAGTGAGCCTGGGTACCCCATTATCCTAAACGGGATTCTACTTCCCCTCAACCCGACTACCCTACCAACAAGAAAACAAGCAAGTAAGCGAACTTGACAAGTTATCAAAGCTACGCAGCGAAAACATTAGCGGAAGCAATTTACACCACACACCGGCGAGAAAGGTCAGATCCATACGACTTGACTCGATGATCTAGACTCACTATTCACATTACAAGACGCCTAAAGAACACTTTAGACTCTTGACTTATACGCGACTCACCAGGACAATCTAGCATAATTACAAGGGGCACTTGAATTACCCAAGACTCCTTCACCCATCCACCAAACAAAGACATCTAGAATACAACAAGGGTCACTTGAAATACCCTAGACTCTTTTCACCTTAGGGCCCTTGATAATCTGTTTCGTTCCATACCATCCCTCATGCCGAGACCACAAAGGTCACCAGCAATGAGCCCACAACTTAGCTACATCGTCATGTAGCGGTCATGCTAGTAGCTAGCTAGTCGTGACAGTGTCCCCGCGTGAGTGGTCGACTCACACGTGACAACCGCTTTTGGAACAGAAAAATCGACTCACTATTCTCGCTAAGACTCAAGAAACGAAATTCAAGAGACCAAGCTAAAATAAATCACACAACAATAATTCAAGCCTTGATGAATCGAGCACCATAGCAAGAAATCAAGCAAGAATACCACACGAATTAATCAACAAGAAGCAAGAAATATATTTCAAGCAACTTAAGATTATTTTACGTGCATGCAACCAACTTAAGCGACTTAGCATAATGAATGCAACAAGTCTATTTACGCATGCAACCAACTTGATTTTCCCCTTTTAAATTCTTAAGTCCAATTTACGCATGTAGATCCATTCGCTTTAACCACTTAAATATCTTAAGTCCAAATTATGCATGCAACCCCTTTTTAACCGATATTATGCCTTAGAACGCACAATGCTTTACTCGTTAAGTCATGCCTAAACACAATTTTAAGCAAGACCTATTACTTTCAATTTCCTCTAGGTTCGAACATGCATGCAACAAACTTTTAACCGCAATATCATGCAGCGACTCTACATGCTTACCACAGACTCACCCTTTTCACGCGTTGATAGCTACCGGATTTCACCGCACCACTCGATCAGACAGTCTTCGTGTCGATCAGCTTCCCGCCTCTTCGACCGCAAACCGCTTATCTCCTCGATCTTTCTTTGACTCAACAGTCGTATTTTCTCGGTCCTTTCTCTCGATCCGATCTCTTGCTTTTCTCGACAATCCCTTCGACACAAACTCAATCTTTCTCGACAGTTTCTTCGACACAATGTCGATAATCTCTCGTCGATCTCCCCCTTGTTTTCTCTCAACGATCTCTCTTTCTTTCGTCTCTTTCTCTCGACTTTGAGAACAAGACTTAAGTGTTTTTAGTGTTTGAGAAAATGGAAGAACTAACACCAAATGAGGTCGAGTGCCTTGTATTTATAGGCGAAATTCCTCTTCTTCTTTCCTTAGTGCTTCTTGACAAATGGCTCTCTCGCTCCTTGCATGTTGAGCGTGTATCTCACCCCTAATAGCTGCTCGCCGTTAATCTTTGTATTAGTGCATGTAAAACTCTCTATTAGAGCATGCCAATTAACACTTAATTGTGTTTAACTTTGGCCAATAGAATTCCACCATCTTCCTTAATCTCCTTGACTAAGTTAATCCTCCACTATATCTCTTAATCTCCTTGAATTTTTAATTCCTCCACTAACTCCTCCTTAATTAAATTAATCCTCCCACTTTCCTTGTTTCTTATTGGTCAAGATTTTTAAGGAAGGAATAATTTCCCTAAAAATATTCGATCCTTTGTCCGGTGCACTTGACAGCTCTCGGCATTTCCCGTCTCACTCGGACCACTTCCTCGATCGTTCGGACACTCCGTTCGGCAACACTTGGCAATCTCTCGGGCAATACGGACAGTACGCCTCGGCGATACGTCTCGGGCAACTTCGACTATTTTCTCGGGTACTCGGCAACTTCCTCGAGTCCTCGACCATTCTCTCGAGTATTCGGCAATTTCCTCGAGTCCTCGACCATTCTCTCGGGTACTCGGCAACTTTCTCGACGAGTTTTCTCGACCTTCTCGACACTCTCGACGAATTTTAGGGTCTCGACCGTGCATCCGGTACTCCTGCCTTGGCTTGGTCATCCTCCGACTCACAAATATTTCCTCGGACTTCCTTGGGTCATTCTTCTTTATTTTCCTTCCTCTTCTTTCTTAGGTCTTTTCCGGTTCGTTTCCTCGATATTTTATTTTGGGATTTCTACTCTTGGTGAGGGTCATTACAATGATGATCCGGGGGCGCGCTGTAGGGTGGACACCCGAGAGACGAATAATGGATTTCCTTATATATTATGGCATGCGGGCTTAGGCCCGATGAAGAGCCAACATTATGGCATGCAGACTTAGGTCTGATGAGGAGCCAATAAAAACTCAAGGTTTAAACCTATGGGTAAAGGAAAGTCCAAAAGTCGAGAGCAAATAATGCCTGGAGCGTGAGTCTATCGCCTAGAGGTGACCTTTCGTAGATCGGTCGGAGGGGTGCGGGCCGTGGAGACGGTTGCACGGGAGTCCTTGGCAGATGGTTGTTCGAGATTCGAGGACGAATCTATGTTGGTGGGGGAGCATTGTAACACCCACGAACCAAAAATCTACGTTTTGGGGGTGGGTGTCGACCGACACCAAGGGTGGTGTCGATAGACACCATTAATTTCTGGTTCGACCAAATTGATTCAATTGTCGATTTTGGTCAGTTTGGTTTAAGGAAACCCATTGAACAGATATACTTAAGTATTTGTCGACGAAAGGAAGGGTTTTGGCTTTCTTCTTAGTCGCCGTTTATCGTTTTGAGAAAAACTAAGAGAGAAAAGTGTTCTTGATGTTCTAGAGAGAGATTGTGAGATTTCAAGGCTTTGTGGGTGAGATCTTGCTGTGGGAGTGAGGATTCAAGGCTAGGAACGTGTGGGAAGCTTGTTGGGAGTGTGGATTTGTCACTGTTTGTCAGAATCTTCCTGCAGAGAGCTGAGTGCATGACCATGGCTGATCTAAGCTTGTGATTCCTTGTTCTTGCTTGTTTGTTGCTAATTTGTGTGTTTTTCTTTCTGGGATTGATTGCTACAGGTTCCTACGGATGTATATGGCTTGGATTTTGAGTACTGGGCGATTTGGTGGAGTTTGGGAGTGAGATTCGACTCTTGGTTTCGTGTGGATCGAGGTTGCAGAGGTAGTGTTGATCGAAACCAATTATTGTCGGTCGACACCAGTGAAGCGACATCGATCGACACTGTGGGATAGTGTCGGTCGACACTTGGCTGGTGTCGGTCGACACCTCCTTTCCAGCGAGATGATGTTTGTTTTTCCTGGTTGCATGCTTTGTTTATTGATTGTTTGGAACATTGGAATTACAGTTGCTTGTGTGTATAGCCCAGTAGATGGGAGGATTGCCTCACTGAGTGTTTATAAAATACTCATGCATCTCAATTTGTGTTTTTGTTGCAGGTAAAGGCAAAGTGTGATCGTCGAATCAAGGCAATGAAGAGGAGGATGTTCTAGGGACGCGATTGGTTGTTGTCTAGCATTGCTAGGTTGCTAGAGTTGGATCATTAGAAACGTTGCTAGGTTGCTAGAGTTGGATAATTAGAAACATTGCTAGGTTGCTGGTTCTATGTTTCCTGTTGGTTGAATTTTGGATATTGTTATGTTATAACTATTGGTTTATTATTGGTTATTTATTGGATATTGGTATTGGTTATTTCCGCTGTTGATTGTGATTTGTGGTTAGGTGGCTAGTGAGTATGGGACAACTAGTTGTAGTTTATTTATTATTATTATTTATTATTTATTATAAAAAAAAGAGTCGGGTCGTTTCATTAATATCTTGAAAATGAACACTATTAGGACCAAAGATGGTGTAACAGTTCAAATCAATAGTGGTTCTTTTAACCAATAACATATTTGATGTAAAGGTAGGCGTAAAGAAAGCTTTTGAGGTTTTGTCAAATAACTTCAAGTCCCATATTCCCTTTACTGGTATTCGATCTCCATTAGCAATAATAACTTTACCTAAGGCCGGTTTTATATTGTCTAAAAGACTCGGGTTACTTATCATATGGTGAGAAGCACCCAAATCAAAAACAAGTGAACTACTCGGTTTAGAGGCAAAGAAAGTGATACCAGAATCCTTGAGTGAAGCAATGGATTGAATGAGTGCCTCTAGGTCGGATTTCCTCACCACCTCACCATAGGATGCTGTCATAGCCGCTTCGTCACTTTGCCTTGACGAGCCCGTCCTTTTCTCGCTTGTCGCCTCCTTGGAGAGGTTGGCTTTGAACTTTGCCGGCTTGAGATGGGAACGAAGAATCCAGCACTTATCCTTCATATGGCCCTTCTTCTTGCAGTGATCGCATATCCACACCCTTCTGTCTTCTTGTTTATTCACCCCTTTGTTAGCCGTGACAAGCTCTCCCTTCCCATTAAAGAGATGATATCTTGAGTTTTTGTTGGGTTTTAAGCCTTGTTTTTGCATAATCTGGTCATTCTAGGTTTTTTTAGGAGCATTTGCATCTAGTATGTTATCTCTCAGGTTCTTGGAGTAATATCAACACATTTGGAGCATTTAGACTTGTTTTGATGCAAAGAAGCAAAGAAGAGTGAAGTGAAGAATAGATGCACTGGAGCGCCATTATCAGCGGCCACCACCATCAGCCAAAGTGTGCCCGGTCGTTCCAATCGGCCATCTCCATCAGCCAAAGCTTGCCCGGCTCAATTTCTCGGATGGAAGATTCAGAACCGGTCAAAAGCGTCTCAAAGATCGACTCGGACGAAGATCTTACATTGAGATTTAGCTTCCACTCTCTTCATCAAAGTTATATTCATTTGAGTTATATATCCAATGGAGGTTATGTCAAGAAAATCCGAGCTAATATGCAATAGTTATGGCAGTTTTAGTGGATGTAGGTCATTCTGGCGCGAAGACACACGCGGCCACACAACACGGCCAAACCAAGACCGAGTGAAGGCACGCGGCCACACCACTCGGCCAAGCCATGACCGATGGGTTTTAAGTGGTTGGGGGTGCGAAGACACACGCGGCCAAACCTAGACCGAGTGAAGACACACGACCACACCACTCGGCCAAACCATGGCCGCTGGAGCCATCTCCTCACTTGTTTTATTTTTGAACCGGGTTTGACCCAGTTTGTTTTGGGCTGGACCTAGGTTCTCTTCTACTTTCCTATAAATACTCTAAACCTATTAAGGAGACCTATCTCCTATCTTCTCTTTTGTTTAGTAGCCACTTAGGATTTTTAAGCTTGTCTACTCTTGGTTTATTGAATCCTTGGTTGATTTTCCAGTTTTTAATAGCAATTTCTTCTTTCTAATCTCCTAATCTAAAATCTCTTATTATGATTTCACAAAGATCAAACTCTTTCCTTTGTGTGATCATGATGATGAGTGAGTAGATCGTTAGAACTTTGAGCTTGGTAGATTAGAGAGATAGATGATTGATCTTTGATGTCTAGGGCTTTATTTATGTATTTCCTATCTTGATTAGTGTTAATAATGCTAGATTGCTTTGATCAAGCTTGAATCTAGACATTAGGATTTTCATGCCCACAAGGTGTTTGATGAAATTCCTGAACCAAACTATTCAAGAGCTATGCTTTCCTAGCCAATGGAAATTGATGATTAGGGTGCTTAGTGGTATTTATACTTGATATTAATGCATGCTTGCCTTGTGATTAGCTTTGGAAATTGTTGATTATCACTTGATTAGCATAGAATCTCTATCATGGAAATGGATTGATTTGCATAAGTGTTCTTAGCCATAGGATTGTTCTTGATTGTTGCTTAGACATCTAGGATTGATTAGCTATCTCCCAAGTCAATTACCTTGCCCAAGGTTCACTTGTTTAATCTTGATTTTAAAACTGTTCTTAGTTGTGTGTTTGCTTGCTTTTAGTTTGTTTGTTTGATTTATTTAAAGTTGCTTCTAGTTAGTTGATACATAAAACAAACCCCTTTCTTATTAGCTTAGATTAAGCATTCATGTGTACTCCTGGTGTGTTGATCATTGCAAACTGAGGTTCGATAATTTAATTGATAGAAAAATACTACATCAAGAGATCTAGAAATCCCTGCTCCTTTTGAATTTGAGAACATATTTCTTCAAAGTTGGGGAGTTTGTCGGCTCTTAGGATATGCTTCAAGAGGTCATTGAAGGTCGGATTCAAGGTGAGAAGAAGACCAAAGACTTTATCTTGTTCCTTCCTCTCATTAAGTATCATCGGATCTAGAGTACTTGGCCGTAGGGCTTCAAGTTCCGACCATAGTGCTCTAAACTTGCCAAGATGCTTGGTAAATTCCAAATCTTCTTGATTGAGACTGTTGATGGCTTGTTTGACTTCAAAAACTCGAGTCAGATGCGAGACATTCCCATAGACGTTCTTGAGTGTCTCCCACAGTTCCTTAGCTGTCTCGCAGTAAGAGTAGGCTTTGAGAATCGGAGCATCAAGAGAGTTTTGAAGAACGGACAGGATGACTTGGTCTTCTTGGAACCATTTTTCCTTCCTTTCCGCCTCCTTTTCATGTTATTCCTCCTTGGAAGCACCTTTGTTTTTTCCTTTAGAGGTTTGTTTCGGGACATAGTCCATTTCGACATGGCTCCAGAGTCCTCGACCTCCAAGGCAGTCCTTGTGGTTCTCGTCCACAACAAATAATTCGTTCCCTTGAGAATGACTGGAGTGACGATCGGCTTAGTGTTTTCCATGATAGGATCCAGCGTATAGACCAAGAGATTACTTTGAAAGATTGGAGAATAAGATCTAGAATGAGACGAGGTAGAAGATTTTGAGACTAGAATCGAAAAACATGCTCTGATACCATGTTAGAATTAGCAGAAGAGATTGAGAGTTTGATGAGATTAGAGAGAAAGTATTATCTGTGAACACATAGAATATCGAATAGAATAGGTTTCCATAGAATATCTTCTACAATATGAGACTACAACCTTAAATAGGAGAGCTAACTAGGGCAACTCCCTTTTACAAATAAGGAACATACAATATGGATATAAAGAGAGAGGGATGTTTTCTCAAATGTGATCTTTCCTTCCCTACACCTCTAATGGCTAGATTAGAAGGTTCTAGATCATTGTATGGGCCGAACTTCTTCTCTTCTTGTCTTGTCGTAGTAAATCCGGCCTTATTGTGACATGGCCAGTACGATCATCCGTACGGTACAGACACCCTCGGATAGACCTTGATTAATACCTGATTAGTAGATACGTCGTCGGGTTTTTTTACAAGGGAAGTCCCTTCGTCAATGATATGCTATATAGATACATTTTCAATTAAAGCCAATATTTTCATGTAGCAATTAAAAATCATTATTTGGAAATAAATTACAGGTGAGATTAATATAAAAACAAAACCTGCTTGAATAAGTATGCAATATGTTCCAACCCTTGAGGGATTGGATGATAAAGCCTGTACATCCTAGAGAGATCATCCATCTAAAAGTAATATAGCAATTAAGAGTTAATTGAAGATGATAATGTGCTTAAGAATATATATAATAAAAATAAAAATGGTATAACCTTGTAATCTCTTAGCAAAGCACTGCATCCTGAGTGATAGAAAATAAAACTTTCATCTACAACACATTTGTATTCCCCATTTGTATTGGGATCCCCATTTGTATTCTCTTAAACTCAAGCAACGTCTTATAGAAAGATAGTTATAATTATAAATTAGAAGATTAACAAATCAAATCAAACTTCCACAAACATAGTGGAAAATCATCTTGTTTGTGAAGAAAATAAGTTTTATATCATATAATACTGACACGCACACGAGCTACATATCTTCATAAACAGGGTAGACCTTTCACAAGAGACATAGCTAGGTTTACACAATAGAGATTAATTTTTTACAATTTGGTTTGTTATTGATCATAAGAGATCCTGATATAACGTACAACCCGTTCATAAACCTAAACTGAAAAGGAAAAACACCAAAACTAATGGATAATGCGAAAAAAAAAATACTCAAATCTTAGTTAATTTTTTGGGGATAAAGTTAAGGTCCTATGATACTACGTGATATCACTAAGATCCTAACGCTAACTGATATAAGCCTCATCATGATGTTTTGTAGGATATATAATTGATCTCGAAATGGTAGTTATGGCTAAGGAGATGAGAAAACATTGTGGAGGACTACCATTGGCTGTCAAAGTGTTAGGAGGGTTGTTAGCTGCCAAACACACATTGCGTCAATGGGAAATGATATATGAGAATATTAAACATCACATCGTGGGAGGAATTAGTTTTTAGTGAGACCGATGGTAGTTCGGTTAAACATGTCTATCTTTAAGCTTTGAAGGATTACCTAGTTGTTTGAAACACTCCTTAGCTTCTTATCCAGAAGATCACAAAATATCTTTAGAGAAAGTATCTTATGTCTTGGCTGCAGAAGGAATAACAAAGCCTATGGAGTACGAGGGAGCTACCATTCGAGATGTTGTAGATCTCTACATAGAAGAGTTAGTGAAGAGAAATATGGTTATTTCTGAAAGGAACATGTTGACTTCGAGATTTGAAACTTGTCAGTTGCATGATTTGATGAGAGAGTTTAGTTTGTTAAAAGCCAAGGAAGAGAAGTTCTTACAGATTGTCACTGATCCAGCATGCAGCTCAAGTGTACACTCTCAAACTTCTAGCAAATCACGTAGACTCGTAGTGTACTGCACATATACTTTTAATGGAGAGTGGGAGATAAAAAATTCCAAACTTAGATCTCTCTTGTTTATTCGAGTTGGGAATGGGTTTTCTTATTCTATAGGATCAAACTTCATGGTGTTACAATTGTTGAGGGTTTTAGATCTCTCAGTGGCGTTGATTTGAAGGGAAGAAAGTTACCCTCTAATATTGGAAAGCTCATCCACTTGAAGTATTTGAGTTTAGCTGGGGCATCTGTATCTCATCTACCTTCATCTTTGCCGAACCTGAAGTCGCTGCTCTATTTAAATCTAAAAATAGTTTCTGGCCTGACCAACATGCCCAATGTCTTTCAAGATATGTTAGAACTGAGATACCTCTGTTTACCATTCAGAACACCTGGTAGGACCAAGTTGGAATTGGGTATAATAAACTCCGGTTAATCGGAGAAATATGAGACACGACGGAGGAGAGACGAAGATCAAAGAAGAAGAGAGGAAACAAGATTTTTCTTATTAATCAGATCATAAAAGTTTGTTACAAAGCTTAAACCCAATTAACAGCTCACTTAGTCTTTATATATCCAACTAATCTTAACAACCAGATAACCGTATTTAACCAATATCAATAACCGGACTTAACCATCTAATACGCCCCCCTCAAATCTTTATCTCCGAAGTGTCTGGATGCAGAGGCTTGGTCAAGATGTCGGCATGTTGTTCTTTAGTGGGTACATGTAAGGCCTTAAGAGTTCCAGCTTTGAGTTGATCACGTACCGTGTGACAGTCAATCTCGATATGTTTCGTTCTTTCATGAAACACAGGATTCATTGCTATGTGCAGAGCTGATTTGTTATCGCATAAGAGTTTTGCAGGGGATGTCTCTTTAATGTGCAGGTCCTTAAGCAGCTGCTAAAGCCAAATAATCTCACAAGTCGCTTGTGCCATACTACGATACTCTGATTCTATACTGCTCCTACTCGAAACTGCTTGCTTCTTAGACTTCCAACAAATCAGCGAAGAACCAAGATAAACACAATAACCAGTGACAGAACGTCTTGTGTCCTTGCAGTTTGCCCAGTCTGCATCAGAAAATCCATTCAAGCAAAGTTCAGAGTGTGCAGAGTACATCAAACCTTGTCCTGGATTTGTCTTCAGATAGCGAAGTACTTTGTGTGCTGCCTGGAGCTGGATATCAGTTGGAGCCGAGATAAACTGACTCAATTGATGTACTGCAAACGTTATATCAGGTCGTGTGATCGTGAGGTAAAGCAAGCGTCGAATGAGCTCTCGGTAAGAAGTTGGAGAAGACAGTAGCGTTCCCATATCCTTAGTCAGATGCAAGTTTGGATCCATTGGAATTGAGCTCGGTTTACAACCAAGGAGACCTGCATCCTCGAGAAGATTCTGAGCATATTTACGCTGGCAAACAGAGATCCCATCTGATGACCTTGATATCTCCAAGCCAAGAAAAAAGCGAGCTGGACCAAGGTCTTTGATCTTGAACTCTGACCTCAAAAGTGTCTTTAAAACATCAACGGTCACCTCATCATTGCTTGCTATCATAATGTCATCTACATAGACGAGCACAGCAACAATCGAGTACGCACCAGTAGGAAGTATAGAGAATTTGACAAAAAGAGTGTTATCTGCTGGAGATTGAACATAATTCGCGCCAAGGAAGACAGATGATAGGCGTTTGTACCACTGGCGTGAAGCCTGTTTCAATCCATATAAGGATTTGAGCAAGCGACATACCGGATTAGGAGGAAGAACTGTATTCGGTGGTGGTGTATAGCCTTGAGGTAAGCTCATGTAGATTTCTTCTTCCAGGTCACCATGGAGAAACGCATTAGAAACATCCATTTGAGTTAAACTCCATCCCCTCGCGGCAGCAAGACCTAGAAGCAACTTAACACTAGTTAGCTTAGCAACAAGAGAAAAGGTTTCGAGATAATCGATTCCTTCCTGCTGAGTAAAACCTTGAGCAACTAAGCGTGCTTTAAACCGCTCAATAGAGCCATCAGAGTTGTATTTTATGGTGAATACCCATTTACACCCAATAAAATTCTTTCCTGCAGGTAATGACTCAACAACAAAAGTCTTGTTAAGCTCAAGAGCAAATAGCTCATCATTTGCTGCTTTGGTCCACTTTTCTGATTTCATGGCTTGATGGAATGTTTTGGGCTCAGTTTCAATACTATAAGAAAAGATATAAGATTGTACTAAAGGGGTGTAGCGATCAAGAGTACAAACAGAGGAAAGAGGATATGGAGTTGTCTGTTTAGGTAAAGGAGCAAGAGGAGGCTGTGGTTTAGTGTCTGGGTTTGGAAGGAGAAATAGTGATGGTGATGAAATTGATGAAGAAGTAGTGTCTGTAGGCGGTAAAGAAGAAATAAACGGAACAAGAGAGCAATGATACTCAGAAAGATAGCTAGGGGCTCTCGACTGTCGCTTTGGTCTAGCAATGGAGACAGATGAAACATCTGTCACAGACGTACTAGCAGTACTAGCCGGAATGGTACTATTGTCACATGCTAATGCGTCTAATGCAGTGGATGATGCAGATGGATCAGTAGGAATGAGAGAATCTTCATCTATAAGCGGCATGGTTTCTACAAAATGCAGAGGAACAGGTAATGGCAATATAGAGTTGGGAAACATATCAACAGTTGAAGACAATAAAGAGCTAGTTTTGAAAGGAAATATGTGTTCTTGGAAAGTGACATTTCTAGATATGGAAACAGAATTTGACTCTAAATCTAGAACCTTATAGCCCTTGTAACCTACCGGATAACCAAGAAAGACACATTGCCTAGCCCTAGGTGAAAACTTATTACGTTCATGAGCATTTGTTGAAACATAACAGAGACAACCAAAACTTTTAAGAAGACTATAATCTGGACTTTTATCAAGCAACAATTCATAAGGAGATTTATTTGCTAAGACAGGGGAAGGCATTTGATTTATCAAGAAAACTGCAGTAAGAACACAGTCACTCCAATATGGTAAAGGGATATTAGATTGAAAAAGTAAGGCTCTCGCCACATTAAGAAGATGCTGATGTTTGCGTTCTACCACAGAATTTTGTTGAGGAGTGTATGCACAAGAAAAATAATGAATCATCCCTTCTGTTTTAACAATATCTGTAAATGCTAATTCAGGAGCATTATCCGATCGTATAGCCTTAATAGATTGATTATATTGAGTTTTAACATGCTGAAGAAAAACTGGAAAAACAGTTTGAACATCCTTTTTATTTCCTAACATATAAACCCATGTTGTTCTTGTACAATCATCAACCAATGTCAAAAAATAACGAAAACCTTCAATAGATTCGACACTAAAAGGACCCCATACATCAATATGAACTAAATCAAAAGGTTTATCTGCTAAATTGCCATGAGAAACATAAGCTAATCTTTTCTGTTTGGCTAAAGGACAAATAGCACAATGAGAAGACAATGAAATATTTTTCAAAGAAGGAATTGAACTAACTAACTTTTGTAAAACGTTATGCGATGGATGACCTAGACGTTGATGCCAAAGAGTATCATCAGAAAGCACTGAAGCAGAGAAAGAACAAGCTGCAGGAAGTGATGGAGAGAGGGATGTATTCGCAGTTTCCAGAATGTAAAGGTCTTGAAAGACTCTACCCCTCCCAATCATCAAGCCCTGAGAACGTTCCTGTATGAAACAACATGTAATATAGAAATGAGCAGAGCAATGCAAACTCTTAACTAATCTACTAACACTTATCAAGTTGAATTTAAAATCAGGAACATGTAAAACATTGTACAGTATTAATTTTGGGGAAATATGTATAGTGCCTATATGAGTAATAGAAACCCTAGTACCATTCGGCAAAGTCACAGTAATATCTGTAACAGGTCTTAAATCTGTAAACATTGCAAGATTAGAGCAAACGTGACTAGAGGCTCCACTATCTATAATCCAAGCATCATGCGGTAATAGTTGTTGTAATGAAGAAATAATGTGATTTTGAAAAGTAAGACTATGATTTTGATATTTTAAAGAAGTAGAAGGAAAGGGTATAGTAATACCAGAAGTAGAAGTCTCAGCCATCAACCATGCTCAGAAATTGTAGCCATCGCACTAGGAATACTAGAACTAGAAGATGTAGCGATAGGCTCTTGAACCTGAACTTGACCCTTGTATTGAGACACCATGTGATCAATTTGTTGTGGAGTAAAACCTTGTAAACTCTGAGGCACATTGTTAGAAACCATATACTGCGTGTATTGAGGAGCAACAGAACCGTAAGATGAATCTTCACTTGGATATGTACCCATTTCAGAATAAAGTTGAGCCACAGCATTAGCTTTTTGCATTGAATTGGCATAAGGAACCATCTGAGTAGAAGACTGTTGCATTCTCGGTTGAACAGGCATGGTTGGCATGCGAGGTTGAAACTGTGTTGGAGGCCTGTAATTATATCCTGCATTCGTTTTGTAACCCGGAGGAAATCCATGAAGCTTGTAGCATTTCTGAATTGTATGACCCACTTTTCCACAATGAGAACAAATAGACTTCTGTATTGTCCTCCCAGTATTGTAAGCAGCTACATAGGCACTCTCAGCTTCATTCATAGAAGCAACACTCTGAAAAGCAACACTCTCAATACTAGTAGTTGGTTTAACAGTAACTTGTCGTTCATCCTGCGTAACCATATTAAAAGCCTCTTCTATGGTTGGTATTGGCTTGAGCATTAATATATGACGTCTAGCTTGGTCATAACTCTCATTCAAGCCCATCAAAAACTTGGTCACACGACTCCTTTACTGTAATCGTTCCCATTTCTCAGCTGCATCACATTCACAACGACCACATGTGCAAAATGGAAGCTCTACATAATTCTTGTGTTCTTCCCACAAAGTAAGTAAAGCCGTATAGTATGTAGACACATCCATTGAACCTTGAACTATCGTACTAAGTTTCTGCTCTATAGAGAAAATCCTAGGAGCATCATCCTGCTTAAACCTAGACAATATATTCTTCCAAATCCCTTCTGTAGTAGGAATGAAAAGCAAACTCGCACCTATCTTCTTATCAACAGAATTCATCAACCAAGTGGATACAATATCATTGCATCTAGACCATACACCAAAATCTCTATGATCTTCCTGAGGTTTCGAAATCGTACCATTGATGAATCCAAGCTTATTGCGAACATTCAGAGCCATCCACATCGATCGATGCAAAGAGGGAAAATCCGAAGCAGTAACGAGACGATCAGAAACAAGAACAAGTCATGCGTGATCCGCACTATGGAGATGATAGGGATTCTCATACTGATCTGTCTGATATTGCGGTTGAACATTCATCGGAGCGTTCATATTACCAGAAGTACTCATCCTCAACACGAGAACAAGAATTCCAAAGAAAGTGAGACGAAAGATAAAATCAAAAGCAAGATTCATTCTCACTGAGGTCAATCAAAAGAGAATCAAAAGAATCAGAAAAGAAAAGAGAACTCCGATGAGAAAATCGCACACAACGGCGAGAAATTGTTGAACAAATCGGAAACAAGAATTAACTGGGAAGCTCATCTCCGTCGCGTAAGATGCTGAAGCAATCAAGTCTCAATTGAGGAGCTCTGATACCATAATAAACTCCGGTTAATCGGAGAAATATGAGACACGACAGAGGAGAGACGAAGATCAAAGAAGAAGAGAGGAAACAAGATTCTTCTTATTAATCAGATCATAAAAGTTTGTTACAAAGCTTAAAGAGAAATTTATCAAGAATGCCATGAACAGTGTGCATTCTTTTGATAAATGCCACTTTCGAGTATACCTTTTCCCGGGTGCCATAGAGACAAATTAAAATGACTATACTACCCTGTAAAATTTAAACAACAATATGAGATATTTTTCTAAAATAAAGCTTATTCAATCTTTCTCTCCGAAAAAGACATTTTTCACGATCTTTATTTTTTCAGGACCTTTCTCTTTCTTCAACCTCTTGTCTCTCTCTGCAACTTCTCCTCCTTTCATATTCCAACATTTTTTTGGTGAATCTCTTCATCTAACATCATCTAATGGAGAGACAACCTACTCTACATAGTTTTTTTCTGTAACCTACTCAAACAAATTCCAGCATCTGATCCAGTTTCACTAGTCGGGTATGAGAAATCCCTTTATCTATAGCAGAAGATGCTCTCTTCGTTGTTGGAGATGCTTCCGTCAAACCTGGGTATGAGATTCATATGTTATCATTGAGGTCAAATTAGGTTTTAACTGATGGACCAGATCTAGAGTATATTAATTTGTCCTTCACTTAGCTTGTCCATTATCCCTTTATCAACAATAGACCAACTCTCATTTGTTGTCCATTTCTCATATATCCCAGTCAGTCGGTGGACATAATGGACTCAAAGAGGACTCAAAGGTTGGATGCTCAGAGCACAACACTGAAGACATGGTACTAATTGATGGATCAGATCTAGAGGATATAAATATCGTCCATCTTCTAACTTGTTCACTAACTATGTTTTCCATCTTGAAGATCTTCTAACCTGTTGGTGCACATAAGTGATGGAATCGAGGAGTACACAAGTGTTGCATTTCTAAGTTTGTTTGATATTTCCATTTACTGGTCTAATTTGCTTACGTTTCTCTTTGCTTTTTTTTTTTTTTTTTTTTGATAGACAATTATCAAAGTTCTAGTCCTTTCATGTTTGGTCTATCTCTATTGGAATCTGCATTAGTAGTGGACATGTATCATAAACTAGCTGTGGACAAAAATACATGTATATTGTTGTCTATTATAATAGTGGACTAATTTTTCATAAACAAACTTCTTTAACAACAGACAAGGGAATCTGCAGGTGTTCAGATTAAATGCCAGAACATTATTTTTTTCTTAAATACCATTATCTCTTTTTTAAACCTATGAAGCACATTGGTCCACTAAGGAGACGGAAGGACATAATGTTGTCCACTAACCTGTTCAGGCGTTTAATCTGGTCCACCGGAGGCCAATAAGATTGGTTTGCGACAGAAAGCCTGCAGGGTGGAGAAAATGGTTTCATGTTACTGATGGACAAGTGTCGTCAACCAAGCGGTATGGTCCATTACGAGAGCGAATAACATAATTGGGATAGACAACTGTTGTCAACCAAGAGAATATTGTCTACTAAAGAATGAATGACATAAATATGGTGGACAAAAACTTTTCGGACAGTAAATGTGGTCCACTAGAGGCAGATAAGATCGGCACATGCGTAATCAGACTTGGTGATGGACAAGTAGAGTCAAACCAAGCAGTTATGGTCCACTTTAGAGGTCGATGGACAAATTGGAGATGGACTAAACATGATTGAGCATTGAATCTGGTCCACCATAAGTTCACGAGATGTGATTTTTTGTGCCGCAAAATTCACCACTCCTCCGATTTTTTTTTCTTAAATCATCTCTTTCTTTAGTTTAAGGGTATATTAGTCTTTTCATTCTCTACTTACCCCACAAAACTGGCATTTTTGGGGAGAAAACAAAAAACTGGCATTTGAGAGAAATTTTTGAACAAAAATGGCATTATTAATAAAAATCCCAAGCTTAAACCCAATTAACAGCTCACTTAGTCTTTATATATCCAACTAATCTTAACAACCAGATAACCGTATTTAACCAATATCAATAACCAGACTTAACCATCTAATAGGGTAATCTACTCAAATTAGAGAAGTTAATGAATTTCTCATCAGATCATAGCAGTCTGACGGATCTTCACGGTATGTCAAGGCTAAAGAGTCTCTCAATCTATATCAGTGGCAAAGAAGGGTGGCATATGGACACGCCTTTCATTAATTCCAAACTACCGATGTTGATGAGGTATAACCCAAAGTTACCTGACGTGCAACACTTCCCGTCCCATCTTACAACCATATCTCTAGAACGTTGTTACTTGGTGGAGGATCCAATGCCGATACTAGAGAAGCTACTACAACTGAAACAGGTTGTTATAGAGTATAAAGCTTTTGTTGGGAGGATAATAGTTTGCTCGAGCGGTGGATTTCCTCAACTGCACACGCTTAAAATAGTTGGATTAGAATGGTTGCAAGAGTGGCTAGTGCAAAAAGGCTCCATGCCACGTCTTCATACTCTCACTATGTATATGGAGCCAATGTTCAAGAAACTTCCAAATGGGCTTAGATTTATCACTTCATTAAAAGAAATGACTATCAGCACAAAAGAAAGAGGATTTGAGAAGAAAGTTGCCAAAGGAGGGGAAGATTACCGAAAAGTCAATCACATTCCACTTATTCGAATTCGCTGTCCAACAACACACGGGGAGGTAATATATTCTTTCCCCAGTCCAAATTACCTGTGAAACTATTTTATAACGAGGATGGCTTGACTTCATGTTTGATGCAAAATAAACTGATTGTATGGAAAGTGAATCATTTATTCATTTATTCAAATCCCTTGTAAAAGGAATGTCCTCTCTATTGGGTTGTAAAAGTATCTATCTTATATGTTTTGGTTTAGATCTGTAGCATTTTGTCTTGATATGTTTTGGTTTTTGTTAGACTACTGCCATACGGAAGAACAAAAAGAGAAGTTTGTTGGTTATGGTTTTTTCTTTTTTTTTTTGGTTCTATCCGAGGCAGCCATTGTATAAAACAAGTAACTAGTTCTTCTTTATGTTGTGATTAGTAATCTTTAGTGCCGATCATGCTTTAGCGATCCAATTTATAGAGTAAAACATCCCTTGTAATTTACTTATCAAATAAGAAAGAATTACTCAGATGTACTCCAAAAGTTGGTTTATTCCTAATATCTAACATTTTTTAAAAATTGTTCAGATATTTAGTGCTCTGGACGTAATTATAATTTACTCTTTGGGCTAATTTTTTATTTTTAATTCCAAAAATATTAAAAAGATACACATCAGCAAACGATTCCACGTCATTTTTGACAGTGAACGTATGATTTATATTATTTCACGGCTGAGTTATAATACTTATGAGAAAACGAAAGGTTTCGTAGATTCATGTGATGACTGAGTTATAATGATTGGTGGCTGACTTATAACAATAAATAAGCTGAAAGTGAACGTCTGATTTATATTACTTCACGGCTGAGTTATAATACTTAAGGAAAACCGAAAGATCTCATAGAGTCATATGACGGCTGAGTTAAAATGTTTCGTGGCTGACTTATAACAAGAAATCAAAGTAAACAGCTTAATTTTATTACTTGACGGCTGAGTTATAATACTTAAGGGAAAACAAAAGGTCTCTTAGATTCAAATGACGGCTGAGTGCTTCATGACTGACTTATTAGCCATTTCATCCTTCCTCACGTTCAATCCGTAATCATCGAGAACAAGCTTCACAAGCTTTTTGTGCGTTGTTTCCGCATCTATCTACACAACTCTACACCCTCTATCATCGGTGTTAAATACATATTTGTGTTTCTTTACCAATTACCAGAAACAACAATTACCGGAACTGAATCCATGAAAGAAAATGAAGAAGAATGGGGAAAATTAATAAGAATGAGGAAAATTAAGAAGTGAAGAACAAGGTAAAGAACAAGGTGAAGAAGAAGGTAAAGAACTTCACTTTTGAACCAGGTGAAGAAGATGGAAGTCGAAAAAACGATGTTTTGTATATTTCCGGAGAAGATGATGACATGGAATGCTGACATGGATGATGCGTCCGAAGTGGCAAGTCAGCCACCAAACAAACATGTAAATCAGCCTAATTAAATCAGCCATCAAATAAGATTATAACTCAGCTGCAACATGAATAACATTACAATAATCAAAAATCAAAAAAATGGCTGCCAAATTCAGCCGCTTAATCAACTGAAAATATGTAACTCAGCCGTATCGTTTAATAAGTCAGCCGTAACTGAATAATATTCTAGTAATTAATCTTTTGCTACTAATTTAGTCGTAAAATGGCCGAGTTGTACGATAAGTCAGCTTATCACGGCTGAGTTATAGTTTTTAACCATAACTTAACTATAACTACATCTCATAAGTCAGCCTTTTTTCATAACTCGGCCAGCCGGAAAAAGTTAATTCAGCCGTGTCGTAGTGAAAACTCAACCAAAATTTTGGCAACTTAACCATCGGGTGAAAACTCAGCCGTAAGGACGAC